>VXBR01002166.1:41059-86958 GCA_013400215.1 Cisticola juncidis | reverse complement strand
AAAGTTTAAAAAAAAAAAAAAAAAAGGAAGAAAATGAAAGCTAAAAGCAAAATGGTTACTGATGGCATAGAAATGGGGACAGTGTTCAGATGCATTACAGAAGGATAGACAAGAGTTCCAGAGCACTAGTAAAAACTCTGCTAAAGTACTTGGGATGTGGGTTGTTATTTTGTTGGTTGTGGGTGTGGTTTTTTGTTGGTTTGTTTGTTTGGTTGGTTGGTTGGTTTGTTTGGTTTTTGGTTTTCTTTTTTTTGTTTGTTTGTTTTATTTTTGGGGTTTTGTTTTGTTTTGGTTTTTGTTTTTGTTTTGTTTTGGTTTTGGTTTGTTTTGTTTTGTTTTTTGAATACTGTTTATTGATTAGAGAAAATATCCAGGTTATTTTCTTTCAGTTTAGAGAATGTGGAGGAAAGCAGTCTGAAAATCTTACAGATCTGCCATATGAAGGAGCATCTAGATTTTGCTGCTTTTTTTTTGTTCTATTAAGACAACCAAAGGGACGATTTCTTCTAAGAGATCAAACAGAATAACATATCTGAAAGAGTAAAACATTCAGTAATTGCTTCTCCATTACTTTGTTCTAGACAATCTGCCTTTTTATGTCCTAAGTGGTCAAGTTCTTTTTTCTGCTTTTCCTTTTTTTTTGTTCTTCTCCCGCTCCTTGATCCTCTTCTGGTTTATTTGCCTTACATTTGTTTTCTTTTTCTGTTTTACCCTACACTGCTTACAGAAAGCTCCATCTCCCTGCTTAATGTGCTCCTCTTCAGCTGTTTCCACCCTCATCTTCTCTTTCCATGACCTATCATGCTGAAGGCAACTAGACCACACAAGATGCAGCACTTTATTTTTTATTCCTTAATTTATTTCTAATCTCACAAGTAAAAGACTGAAATATTAATATAGTCCAATGTGCAGAAAAAAAGTGTTAAGTCTTGTTATGCCTCACATGAAAAGTCTGCACTAAAGACAGAATATTTCCCTTTGAAGTAGTTACAGAGTGGAACAGCATGCCAATTGCCACTTCACTAATGGTGCTGAGCCTTTCTTGAGAACAAAATACTACAAATTAGATACGGGATAGCAGCTTTTATGCTGGAAATCAACACAAACATTTTCTGGTAGCGAAAAGTAAGGTTCCTGCTACTTTGGTCAGTGCTATCGTATTCTGTGAAGGTTTCTTTCCTGAAGCTGAATGCGGCATAGTCCCTCCTGTGTGTTTGTATTTCAGCACAAAGCAGGAGAAACAGAAAGTACCATATTCTCTGGCTTAAGTGGTAGATCTACTTTCTCTACAGATAACTCTGAAGTAACATTCCAAATACCTGCGGGGCAAGAAGGATTTGAGAATTCCTGTAGCACTGTTCTTAGCTTTGCCTTAGTCACTGCCACAGACTAGGTCTTTGCAAGCAGACAGCTCTTGAAGAATGACTCTCTACATCACACTAGGGAGCTCATGTCCTCACTAGACACCTGATAGCTTATCTACATGCTAACTCTGCTGCCAATGAACTTTATCCCATCACAGAAGTGAGGTTTGCTCCTGGCTGTTTCTTACTCCTTTGAGGATGCAAAATGCATGAGCTGGCGCTTCTGAGCAGTAATGATTTTCAAATGCTTCTATTCAGCCCACACACAAAAAGTTTAAATCCTATATAACTGTTTTTAAATACCTGGAGACTTATAGGTTTGTACCAGTTATTAAAACCAAATGCATAATTGCTATTCTTGTGGGAGAATGGTCACAGAGTGGGAGTCTTTTAGAATGAGCATAGAAACCAGCTGCATACATTAAGGGATATAAACACTCAATGGTGAACTTTTTATATGTACAATAATCGAGGATTAAGACAGAAGTCATGGTTTTTCATTATATATAAGGTACAGTTTAAAAAAATGGAGGCACTTCTACAACTGCCACCGTGGTGACAAACATAAAATAATTTGTCAGCGTCACTGCAATGTCTCTGAAATTAACTCATCATTTTACCCTAAATTCCTACTTTTCTAAGTTGAACAAAAACAGCTCCCACCATCATTCCAGTAAACAGTTCTAAGAATGTTTAGCATCCTTTGGCTGTATGGAGGGGGAACAATAAATATTCAGTCATGTTGCTCACTTTAAAAAGAAATTGTTACCTTGTGCTTTAACTACAACTTTGTGTTTCTCCTAGTTCTTGGTTTTTGAAAAACCTTGCATTTAATGTCTATATAATAAACAGAAACTATAGACCAGCAGCTTCTTCAATCTGAGCTCCCCTTGTTTTGACTGTTTGAAGTAGGATTTCCAAAGGGAACTTTTCCAGAGAAGTTGTTCAGAAAATGCTCACAAATACATTAGAGTTTGCCAGAACTTCATCCATCCATCCATCCATCCATCTGTGGAATTGCATTTTATGGAAATGGTATGCTCTGGCTCACCCCTGGAAAGTGTATGGTTTATCCTAAGTCTGTACCCTCCCTGCAGTATCGTGTGTCTGTAACCTCATTGGCTGGAGAATCTTATGGCACCTACTTTGAAACTCCCTGTTAAGACTGCAAACAGAGAGGGCTCCTCCTCTTCTGCCCTGGCGGTCTCCAGAGGCTCTGCTCTTCCCTTCCCTCTCTCCCCTTCCCTCTCTCCCCTTCTCTTCCCCCTCTCCCTCAGTGACCATGCTGCCTTTCCAGGGTAAAACTCTGAATAATCCCTTATCTCATCAGCACCCCACCAGCCATCTGGAGTCTCCTTGCCTGCCAGCACACAAACACCCACGACCCTTGGACCCGGGGGGCTCCCAGGGGAACTTCCCCTAAAATCTAAACTACAACAACCATCCATCCATCCATCCATCCATCCATCCATCCATCCATCCACCTTCCTCATCTTTCTCATCTTCCTCATCTTCCTCATCTTCCTTATCTTCCATTTCTTTAGTTTCTTCCTCCCTTTCCTTAATAATCTGAAAAAAATAAAATAGATACAGGAAAAGAATTAGAACTTGGATGGTAACAATGTGTTTGATGTCTCTTTTTGCTTAACTTTACTCATTTGCAAGTAAGTGTCCTCATCTGATTATGGGTCATAATCAGATGATCGTTCAATCAACCAGCTTGTTAAGTGCCTCATTTTCTGATCCAGAGAGGATTTATTTTATATTTTATTTTATTTTGTTTTGTTTTGTTTTGTTTTGTTTTGTTTTACCTTTAGACTGCCTAAAATTGCAAGCTGGAACCAAGACAGAGAAACATGTTTGTGATATCTTCCAAAGAATAGAAAATTAAAAATCTGCTGTCCTTACATTCATGAAGATAATAGATGGTTGCTTCCGTCTTGAAGAATGTATTAGACATTACAAAATAATTTAAAAATAAATATAAAATATTTTGTCTGTACAGTATTGCAGGACATATTTTTGTTGAGTGTCACCAGGTTATATTATTAAAAATAAATGTGGGAACAAAGGATAGATCTGTCAGCTGCCATGGGAAAAAAGAGAAATGGAAAAAGGTGCTGTAGACAGTTCAGGGAAGGAATGTTAATGAGGTGTTTTGATGTTTTGGAGCCACAGACTTTCAACTATAGTCATTCATTTTCTCTTTCTTCCCTTCCCTGGTGGCTTCTGGCATTGCTTAACACAGGGGTACCCATCTGGCTCAGCACTCTTCTCTGTGGTACAGCTAGTGTTGTTCTGCATGCACACCTTCTTTGTCTCAAAATCTCCAGAGAGAAAGAATGTTAGAGCTATTATTTCTGTGTCATTTAATACAATAGTCTTCTTCACAAAATTTATTTTGCAAGCAATTATTGTCACTATACATCATTAGGTTCCAATCAGCTTCAATGCCCACTTTGCAAAATGTTACTTTGCCTTCCAATGTGGCAAATCTAGATTAATCCCAAGGACTATGCAGTTGGAATAGTCCTAGATGCAGTGTGAAATAAACAGTGAGATTCACCAGTCTCATTTCATATTCAAGACCTTTTCCTCTTCTCTGTGTGTTTGTGTAAGCGATGTTAACAGTTCATGAGACACTTGTAGATTTGAGCACAGAAGCAACAAAACATGCCTCTGAGAACCATGAGCAGAAGCAGTAGTGCAATTTAATATTGGGCAATGGGATATTTATTTTTGTTCAGTCTGCTGCTGGAACACATATATTAATATCTGGCTATACATGAAATCATAAATATGACAACATCTTTGCAGACAGGAAAATATTGAAACTCTCCCATTTGCCTTTCTGCTTTCCTTATTCTATCCCAGGCACGATGAAACCAAGGCTGAGAATTTGAAATAGTTGAGGTGAGGCAATTTTCATGTTTTCTTTTTTCAGATACTATCTCAGGGGACCTCCTTTACATATCTGAGCACGAAATAACACTTGCACACCAGGACATCATCATTAATCCACTGTGCTAGATGTTGCAGGTTACTCACTCTCCCAACAGAAACTGAAACTCCTGCAGCTCCCTCCTAATGCATCTTAGGTATGGTATATATTTTTCTTCGTGGTTTCTGAATCCAGACTTTGACTCCTATTACTTTGCTGTTTATCAATTAGATTTTTTTCTTTACCATGGGAATATTTAATAATTATTTTTTCCTCTACTTGTTTGCACATCTGGGTAATCACCATAGCAACTGATGTATGCCAGGTGTCTGCTCCAAAGAGCTTCATCCCCTCAGTCTCTCTTACTAAATCCATTAAATTAATTGCCAAGCAGATATTGAATCAAACCCAGGAATGAATAAAAGATTAAAATTGTATAGTTCTTATTACAAACACTGTAAGCCATTTCTAGATAATATAAAATATATAGTAAATATTGAAATCACTTCAGTATTATTTTTACTGAAAAGGGACCAAACTTGTAGTTGGGAAAAATTCTACTGAACTTACTTGCCTAATATCTCTTTCTTACTGCAGTGAACTATTTTTATTTTGTTTTAAAATATTCTAAACTAACATTAACATTGTACAGTTAAAAACTGAAATGTCAGGCAAATAAAGTAAAAAGAATTTAAAACATAATTAATCACAGAATCACAGAGTAGTTTGAGTTGGAAGGGACCCAAAAGAATCATCAACTTCAACTTTTAATTGAATGACCCAGAGGGGACTGAACCTGTGATCTTGACATTATTAGCAGCATGCTCTAACCAGCTGAGTTTATCTTATGTTTCTGCATGCAGAATATGTGCTTGTGTATGCAGAATACGTGCTTGTGTAAAAATGAATGTTAGCCACACTATATATGGGTAATTATATATATTTATTATTTTTAGTACAAGCTTCAATATGAACAGCATAATTTTTGCTTTGCTGTCTATATTTACAAATTAATACAATATATTAAACAGATTCTGATTAATTTTATTTGTTAGATTTTAGTCAACAATTTTCAAACATTTATTAGAATTTTTGTTTTTCTACTATTGTTTATCTATTGTCTCTTTATTAGTGTGCTAATGATTTTATTTTCAGCTAACATCAGTTTGCCACAAATGCAATTCAAACAGTTCAAATAGAACTAATGATTGTTTTTTCAGTTCCTTATAGGCCAGTATTAAGCCCTTGAAAAAGTTTCTGTTTCAAACGTGCTATTTCTCCCTGTTTTACTGTTTGAATCACTAAGCACAAGAATTTTATGAAATTACAAGATTGTGTGTTGCAGGTAATAATCCACATAGCAAATTAAAATCAGTTGTTTCTGCATGTCAGGAGTGTAGCTTAGCATTTTTAACATTCTTATTTTGTAGCTGTTATTTCTAATAATAATTTCCTATTATAAATTACAGAAGCAATAATTTAAAATGGCATTATGCGTTCTGACACTTTCAGATTGCATCTGAATCGTGGGACGGTCACTCACCACAGTCCAACTGGTCACTGTGGACAGCCAGTCATTCAGACTGGGGTGTTGGCTGGAACAGGCTTGTGTGCTCAGCAGAATAATTTCAGAGGCTGTGGGAGGATGATGCTAAGGTAGATGCTGGCTCTGTAGGAACAGGACAAAATTTGAGAGTTTCCTGGAGTTAGGAACATGAATGCTTTGATATGACTCGTAAGATCATTTGATGAAAGACACTGACATTGATAAATAATGAGCAGTTAATGAGATGAACAAAAAAATACACTTCTGTAGACTCCTGACCTCAGTAAATCTATTTTATTCAGCAAATGGGTTAATATGTATGGTGGGTACTCTAGTACCTTTAAAACTTTGTAAGATTGGAACATTTAGTGTCATGGTTACAAATGTTAAGAGTGTTCCCATGTGGACCTGAATTTCCTGAATATATGTTCTTCATACCCAAACAAATAACACTGATTGTGTAAAACAATGTTTCATTGAAAATGTCAACAAATGTACATGCTAGACTCAATGAGAAATTTACTTCTTAGATATTAAACAACTCTGAGGAATGTTTTATAAAAGAGCAAAACATTTTGTATGTTTTCTGAAGGCTTTCAACATGAACTAATTGCAAAGTCATAGATATTTCAATTCAGATGAACACTGAAAAGCTTGAATGCTATAAATTCAAGCTAGTATTGAAAACCATCAGAATGCATTAAAAGTAGCAGATTTGATAAAAAGGCTCCCATAAATAAAGACATCAAAATATGGTAGAATAGAAAGAAAATAGCAGTGATTACATGGGAAAATGAGGCTGAAAGTTATTCAGCATTTTTGATTGACATGAAGAAATCTTTGTCCCTTAATTACAGATAAAAAATATACATTTTATTTTACTGTCAGTATTCCAGAATGTCTCAAATACCACTGTAACAACTTTACTTAACCGCTGAAATTATTCCTATAGACATATACTACACAAATGTCAAGCCTTTTTAGCTTTTTGTCATGTTAATTTTATGACTGGAGTACAAACCCTTAAACATATAGGAAGATAATAAATGGATAACTATTAAACTGTATTCTTCAATATAAGAAGATGTTAATTCATCAACAGTTTATTTTATACTGGCAAAGAAGTTTTTGGTAATATCTACCTTGGAATTTCATATGAGATTTTGTTGAAATACTTAATTACATTTCAGGTCTGAAGTTATTAATAACATTTGGTTTTATGAAATTGTTAAGTATTTTTTAGCATGCTTAGTTAATGAAATTCATTGTCTCTCTCCCTTATCCCTTTATGCTTCTATATATTTACCTCCTTCTCTCTCTTGTTATTTTCTTCTTTCTTTCCCTCTCGTATCCTGCCTAGCTTGCACAGTCACACTTTGGGTGTGCACATAGAAACGTGACTTTGAAAAAAAGAGTGATGCAATTTGATAGATAAACACAAATGAAATTCAAAAGCTTTTTCTGGTGATCCCCTGCTCCTTTAATAAAAAATAATGTAACATGTTACTCTATATTTATAAAACTGCAATAGCGGCAAACTGCTGCTATTATGCTCAATACATATTATAGAAAATTAAAAATTTTATTTTGGTTGTCATGTAATGTGATTAGGATTAGTTTAATTAAATGGTACTTGTGTTTTTCTTTGCTCTGTAGAAAAAAATGTCATTTTCCAAGGGACCATTTAATTCTATCATCTGCATCCCATAACTTATCCTTCTTTCCTAGGTTTGGAATACTTTAGGGACTGAATTCTCTCTCTGATACATGTATGATTATCTTTTAAGAGAGATACAATTTTATCCCAAATACAACTTTTAAAATATCTTGCTTTTTCATCAGTGTAAGAGAAAGTATTACACCGTGAGCATAGACAATATTTCTTCTACTAAAAAAAATCATAGGCCAGTTTATTTGGGGTTTTAAGATATGGTTAGAAAAAATATCTCTAATGTCATAAATAAAAAACTATTGCACAGTAAAATAGCTTACATTTATTTATTTATTTATTTTTTAAACAAAAATCCTTATTTACTGCAGCACAAAAGTATCCCTATGGGTAGATATCACAATAGCTCTAATATGCCATCTTGATTTCCACCCGTATTTCTATTTCCATATAGACTTATCTTCTGCCACCTCAACAGTGTGTCCATTATAGTAGAATTATTAATGGGTTTCCCTGTAATATTTCCATGAGTTAAGGATACTCTTACAAGAGTACTCTTACCTGAAGTATGTATGACTGTGATCTAAGATCAACCATGTAATTTTGGTTGTTGAAAACTAAAACCAAGCATGTTTTCCTTATTAATATTTTTACCTCTCACTTTATTCTTGACATTATCTCAGGATCCTCAAAGTCAGTAAAACATCTGTCTTTAAAACCTAGAGCCATGCACTGCCTTTTTTTTTCCTTTCTTTTTTTAAAAATTCTAAAATAGTGCATTAAATGAAAATTTGCTTTCATTTAGGCTAATGATACATGAATGGATTTTGGAGAACTAGTTTTAGTAGTCAAAAAGGTTAAGATTTCCTTCACTCCACTGCCTTGTACCAACATCAGAGAGTACGTTTTCTCTCACTTCGGGGCAATGAGCGTTTGGTCACAACAAAAGTTAAATTAAGGAGATTTAAAAGTTTAAGTGGAACAGCTGATCATAGTCCTTGGTTTTGGCAGCATTTCTAGGGACAGGGAAGCAAACCGTATGAGTTTGAAGATCCATTGTCCATAAAATAAATGAAATTTGTATTTATTTTAATTTTCTGAAAGAAAATGGTGAAAGGAAGATAGGTAGAGGATGGGTGCAGAAAATACCACCCACAATTCTCTGGAAGACTCCAAGGCTGAAAACATACTTTATTTATCACCATCATTGTGTCAGATATGGTTCCAGAAAACAGCAACATAATGAATTTGTGGGTTTTGTCCAGATACTCAAGGAGTCCTGTAATAGGTAAAGCCCTAAATCCATGTCACTGCAACACGGAAAGCAAATAATGACACAGAGGTGCCCCTGTTTGTATGCATACTGCTGTCCAACGTTATGCTTCTTTCTAGGGGGGGATGGGAGATAGTGAAAAGGAATGAATTAATCATTTGACTGTGATTTTTAGTTCTTTACAGAGACACAATGACTGATCTAAATCATCCTCTATAATTCATCTTCATCAAGTCCCATTTGTTCTTTCTTTGTTATCCTTACTGGTGTTTCCCATATAGCTTTAAAATGGTTAACAGAAGACAAAGTGCAAAAAAAGAAGATATTGGTAAGAGAACTTGCCCAGAAAACAGAAACTCAAGGACAGAGAATACTCAGATCTGTGATGTGCCTACACCTATAGTTTCACTACTCTTGACTACAGTGCCAACAGAGATTTTCCTTGGCCTTTCCCCAGGATGCGTAAGATTGCAGAAGACTGATTTTTCTTTTTGTATTAACATTAAAACTGGACAATATCGCCCTTTATGTGCAATGTAGGCCATGCATAAAATAACCTAATGCACTATAAATTTTCTAGATGAAATTTAAAGCATAAGGAAGTGTTCAATAAAATTTTAATGACATTCTAAGCTTTAAGAGGACTCAGGATAGACTTGAAAATTCAACCTAGCTGTTTTCTTCAAGTGCAGCATTGGAAGGAAGAAATTCTTTACTTTTTTTTTGTTTCATTCTTTATCTCCTTGCATAAATGAGAGACTCCTGTACAGGACCTGTTATGAGACTATGGAAAACTAATTATTACTTTTCTGAAGCAAAATATGAATAACCCAAGAAGCTGTTATTTTGTAACACCTATCATGCAGCATCTAACAAATAGCCTCGAGGGGCTTCATAATTACTGACAGGAATATTAGAACTGACAGATTTCAGGTGTATGCTACAGAATAAAAAGGAAATATTATAGGCTTGGTTAACAATTTCTCATTTATATTTACACATTTGACAAATCCTGCAACTACTGCCTTACAAGAAAAATCTGATTTTGCTACCTTTCAAATGAAGATGGAGGGTTCGAACTAATTTGTTTTCTCTACTGAAGGAGGGTGCCTGACATCCTGCAGAGAGAGGCTTGTAAGTCTTACAAAGCTATTCCTTAAGAGGTTTACAAAGCATTTGTTGAGATACATTTCTAGCAAATGGTTGACATAATGTTAAGGTGAGACAACTTAACATTTTATGTATCATTTTTACAGCAATGAATGTATTTCAGTTTTTCTATCCCACACAATTTTCTTGAATTTTACAAGAAGAAAATCGTTATATACGCAAAGCATACTAGATTGAGTTATTTAATTTCTTAAGTGACTGTTTCAACACTATTTCTGCCTGCTACTTATTAAAAAAACAAAAAACAAAAAACAAGACAAACAAACAAAACCCACCAGATTAGCTTGCCAAATAAACCTTAGCTTCTTTTCACTGAATATTGGGCTGATCACTGGATTATTAATTATTTCAGGCGGTTTTAAAAACCTTTTATTTCAATATTTTTTGCGTTCAACAGAAATCCTATTTTCCCCCATTTCCACAATTTAGAGAGATGTCCCAGAGACTGACATACGTTTTCCTAAACTAGTTATTTCCTTAATATTCTACAGATGCTGATCTGTGTATCCTGCATGTCTTCTTTGTATTATGTCAACATTTGTCATCTCAGTCAAAAATAACAAAAATTAACTGACTGCAGTAGCTGTGTGATTATCTAGCTCTAAGTTTCTGTGAGGCATTTAGACATTTTATCAGTTTTACTTAGACATTTTTATTCAGGTTTCAATTGCTTCCTTTCTGACTCAATATATTTTTTAAAAAAAATTCTAAGACTTTTCTTATTTTATTTTTTTCTGTTCTTCTGCATCATCTCGTTCTTCTTATTGTTTGTGCAAAAAATGCCAACTTGTCACATAATTCAGTTGATCAAGGTATAGCAAATTTTAAAGGTAGGTCATTTATATATAGCTTTGTCTATGATATATCTAGCTCTTTATCTTTTAATCATCAGATTAATAGAAAAAAAAACAGATGAAAGACACTGATGAGTTAAAATTTCCCACAGATAAGAAATCCCAGCTCCCTATCATTCAAAATCAGTATCCTTTGAAATGTTTCTACTGACTGTGTTAAACCAGTCCTTCCATTATGAAGAAATCTAAACATGAGACTCAAGAGCATGAACTGGATCTCAGTAAGCAAAGAATTGACATTTTTTCCTGATTAGCTCCTGGAATTTTCAAGTACTTTTAAAGGATAAAGTGTTAAATATAACATGAATTATTTTTTTCCTTTAGTATAATAACATTAACTAAGTGCCCTGAAAATTACTGTGCTGGTTTTAACACCCCCTGGAAGTTGAACTCCAAATAAGCCACTTGTCTAACCCATATCCCTTCTGGTAAGGAAAGGACAAAAGCCAAGATTATGGCTTGAGGTAACTGCTTAGTGAAAGCACAAAACAATGGAATGAGACACTGACAATAACAACAGCAGTATTAATAGCAAAAGTATACAGAAAGATAAGGTATTTTACCCACAAAATGGTGTTCACTCTTGGGAACAAAATAACCAAGTTGATGAATACTCCCCCAAAATTCTCACCCACATGGCTTTCCTAGACAAAGATAATATAGGGACTGTTCCTACCCAATGCCCACATGGCTGCGGGGAACAAAGGCAAGATGGGGACTAGCATTTCCCAGCTCCAGCCTCAAATAACAAAAGTCAATGACAAACATACCCCCCAAAAACCTAGGCTGCTTGTGCCAGGTCGTGTCTCTTGCTGCTGAGCTCAGTTGCTCACCAGGTTCTTGTGCTTGACTGATGCCATGGTCTTTTCTTCCTACATTATTTACATTACTGTGTGTTGGAAACATATTTCAGATGCTAAAATTAAGGCAGTTGAATTATAACAGTGAATTTTTGAATAAAAAAAAAAAAAAAAAAAAAAAAAATTGCTAATTCATCTATGTTGACTTGGGTTGGCTTCATCTAGAGAGTTTTCAGGATAATCCTGGAAGTTAAACCATAAGAAAATAGTTCTGCTACAAGAATGCTAAATATATTCAGAAGTATTGCCTGTATGTGTCAGTCATGGAAACTGTGTCAAAGACAGTTTCAAATGAAAGCATAATTTTCCTTTTCAGAAAATGAAGAAATGAACTAAACAAGTCCTGTCAAAATGTTGAGAATTGTGCTATTTTCTACCTTCTAAATGTCTGTGAGCTCAGGTTGTACATTAATAAAACACAGAATCACATTCTCCAGGCATTTCCCTGTTTTTTGAGCAAAACAGAAACTTTACAGCATGTCAGAGGAGCAAGCAGAGCTCTTTAATATTATAGTATTTCATCCTTCTCTCATAACATTAGGTACAAATTCTGCAGGGACATGCACAGGTTTAGCTTTATGCACTGTACGTTATTTCTTGGACTTGACAGAAAACCGAATTCCCATTACGTTAAAAAAAGCTTTCGCTTTTTGACGTTTGGCTTGCCAATCTGTCAGCTACTCTTATTGAGTTTTCTGGTCAAGGATTCATGAGTGAAAATAAGTTTTGTTTTTCTTCACAATGTCTAGGAAAGCTTTGGTCTAGAATTTAAAACTCCTGGATCTCCAAAGAGGTCTGATTCAGCCATTTTCACTGGTGGAGAATTTGCATGTTCCACAAACAGCCCCTCTTGAAAAATAATCAGACGCATTAGTTTCTCAAAATATCACACTGGCACTTGTATGTTTAATGAAAGTTTTGACTATCAGTTTCAGGTAAACCAACATTGCTGAGATTTACAATTAATATTACACTATTTCTAAACTCCTTCCAAAATCATGATGAATCCTGATCAGCTTTAAGTACAGGCCTATGAATAAAATGATGTTAAACAACAACCCCATACAGACCTTTTGATTTAAAATTAGGAGCAAATGTATCCATCACCTCAGATGTTGTGCCTGATGTGAAATGTGAGGATAGCTGACTTCACAACAAAGTAGTTCTTAACTTAAACTCATCATATTTTTCCAAGATAAAAGCATGGGCAATTTATTTTCACTTTTTTATATATGTACATTACCTTCCCTGTTCTCCTTTCTTCATTTTGTGTTGCAGAGAAAAGTGATGGTTCCTGTTAACTTCTCAGCAGTCTAAGGAAGCAAATTATATTACAACTGAAGAATATTTTGATCAGTATTGATGTTGTAGTGACCCAGACCTTTTACAAATCTGACCTTCATGCATTCCCTTACTTTGTGTTATTAATATGGAAAGTGTTTGTGTTCTGTATCTTAGGCTACTATATCTTGATGCTGAATGAGGATTCCCAAACTGGAAAACTCATATTGGTGCAATACAATAACCTAGAGAGATCAACATTACATTGAGCAATCAGAAGGGCTGTGCGCACAAACTGTGTCAATAGAGACAGAATATAGCAAAGCTGGGGAAATGAAATGTCCAAATGAAAACTGGTAACTTATGGTGCCCCCCAAGGGTCCATACTGGGACCCTTTAATATATTCATTTATCACATACATAGTGGGATTGAGTGCACCTTCAGTAAGTTTGTGCATGACACCAAGCTGAGGGATGGGATGCCATCCAGAGGGACCTTGACTGGCTTGGAGTCAATTCATTTGAGCATCAGGAAGTATTGCTTGAATTAAGGCCAAGTGCAAGTTCCTGCACCTGAGGTGAAGCAATCCTCAGTATAAATACTGACAGTGGGATGAAGAAGGAGAAGGACTTGGGGAGCCTGCTGTAAAAAAAATGGGTATGAGCTGGAATGTGCTCTTGTCTTTAAAATAATCAGAGGGCTATCATACACCTTTTATGTAAAAAGGTTTAATGTGTTGGAATTCAGTCTGGAAAGGAGAAAGTTTCAGGAACACACTAATATGGCCTTTCAATACATAAAGAGAATTTATCAAAAAGACAGGAGTGACTACTGAGACCTGTGGTAACAGGACAAAGTTTTTGGGTTTTTTTGTTGTTTTTTTTTTTTAATGAAAGAGTATAGGTTTAGATTAGACGTGAATAAAAAAATGTTAAGATGAGTGTGCTAACATACTGGAACAGGTTGCCCAGAGAAGTTGTGGACCACAGGAAATGTTCAAGGCCAGGTTACACAGTGCTTTTTAGCAACCTGATCTAATGGAGGATGTCCCTGACTTTACCAGGATGTTTGGCCTAGAAGATTGTTGAAGGTCCCTTCCAACACAAATCATTCTGTTATTCTAAGTTTCTGTTAAATAAAATGAAGGAAATGGAAGCATTTATTTTACATTTATTAGAATAAATTAATATGTTTAAGAAATAAAATAATAACTAAAGTACATCCAAAAGTAAGCTCCATGTATGCTGCTGTGAAAGAAGCCTGTTTATATGTAGCACACAAAAAATTCAAATACACGAAAAAAATTTGTACGTTTGAAAAAACGTCCTTCTTCTGTCAAGGTTAGTGCTCTGCACAGGATGTACAGAATGCTGAACTCTTTTCTCTGCAGTCAACCTTATTGTAAAACAAAGTTCACGGGAAAAAGGAAAGAGAGTTCCTTGAGGCTCTTCTAAAAACTTTCACCTCACCAAGGGGCATCTCAGAAAATAACACAAGTGAGAATCTCTGTGGGTCAGGACAGCATAGAGAGTGTCAGAACAAGTGAGCAAAGAGTCAAGGAGAGATCAGACTTCAGATATGACATTTGGAAGAAAGATATATCAAAAAACCTCCAAGAAAACCACACACAGCCTTGGCAGTAAGTAGGACTTTTTTTTACCTGAGTTTTCTGTTTATGTTCACTTTTTTCACAGAAATGTATTATTTTCATTTCCAGAACAGCATCAAATATGACCAATAATGTGTTCTGGAATGTTTATTTCTACCTTGTAATTTGAAGAATTTGTCAGCACAGTCCATTGTTGCTGATAACTCAAGCAACTTACTCTTCCCGTTCATATTACTGAGTTAGTTACAAAAGTTCTGTCATTGCTCTCTTATTTAAGAAAAAAGTATCCTGATATTAAACACCTACATCCTTCAGAGGACAGCATTTTCACAACATTTTTTATCTCCCTTTTTGTTTGATGATTCAGCCTCTTTTTAGTCTTCTTTCTGATTTTCTTTTTTAGTTGTTTTTTTTTTTCCTCCTCAAGAAAACTAGTTTTCATTCTTATATGTGCAAATGGAGCTAAATGGATTACACCTATTTTCATAAGTTTTGCTGTCACAGTTCATGAGCAATGGATGAGCTGCAACTCTTGGGCCACCTTTCTCTCACCCACCCAATTTGGAGAGCAAATCAGAAAGACAAACAGAGCCCACAGAGTCATGGCTCCTCTCCCTCCCACTACATGATGGCTGTTGAAACAGAACAGCAAATGGAAAGAGAGATGACTGTGTGGCTGTGTCAAATAATTTGGGGTTTTTCATACCACTGAACCATGAGAAGAAAAATGTTCTGGGTCTAAACAGCTCTTCAGTGGAGCTTGAAGTTTGAAGTAGTGCCACCATATGGGCCTGTACCTGGCTTATTTCATGGCTGTTTCAGTATTTCATTCTTCTGGCTGCTGGTGGACAGCACTTCACATATTACTGTAGGTTTTCACCATGCAGTAGCTGCTCCATCCTTTCCCCTAGCCGTGGTGGACCCATGCATGAAGACACATCAAAACCCCAGCCCCAGGGGAAAGTTGTGAAGACTTGCTCCTCTTGTATCTCAAATACTGCAGCACTTGGTGGTGTGTGGCAGTACTTTCTCTCTCCTAATTTGAGAACACACTTTTATTTTTTGTAAAGCTACATATTTTCTTTGTCCATATCTCTAGAGTAAAAATTTATATGTATAATTTTTATATTCTTAATAGAGGAAAATTATTTGAAATTAAACTTTTGAATTTTGCATCTGTACTAGAAAATGTCTGCTTATTTTTGACCGTCCCTCAGAGTAAATTTGCCATTTTGTCTTATGCATCTTTTTAAAAGCTCTTTCATTATTATACTAAACTATTTTCTTTGGTGGATCTTATTTTATGTTTGAAATGCCTCTCATATACTTACGACAAAAAATATTATTTTACAACTTTTAATTATTTTCCTTTTAAAGTGCCGCTCTACTAAATTATTCTTTCAAAGCCCAGTCCTGGCTTGGTTAACACCTCTGGAATAGCTCAAAGTGGTGGAAACACATTGCTAGAGCAGTCTGGTTACAGCATTTTGTTAATTGCCTCAGGAGAAAACATCATAAAGAAAAGGAAGCAAAAATTCAAAGTAAAACTGACACCAAGATTTTAACCCCTCTAAACTTCCCAATCCTGTTTCAGCAGGGGTAAAGGGAGTTGACTAAAAAAAACATGTATGGTCCTAATTTTTGCTTTATAAGTTGAGCCAAAGTTGCATTTCATTGCAGGAAATCACTTATGTCAGTATAAATTAGAATAATCCTTAAACTGTCTCAAGGGATTCAATGAATCACCAAGTTTCACTAAACTTTTCTGGGATTATTATATTGCTATAGTGAAAATTCAACCATAGTCACAGAACAGATTTGTAAACTATTAAAGTTAAATAGTAGTAGTGAGGAATTCTTGAATATTAATACAATGATGAGATAAACTGATGAACTGTATAGCTGATTTGTTTGGTGGCACTTCCTTACATTTCTCTAAAAAAAAATAGTTTGAGTATAATTATTTCTTTAGCATATTGATGCTACTTATATACCCAGCAATCATGCTGGGGAGGAGTAGCATATACTTTGAAGGATGTGAAACAAAGAGTTGAAGGGTAGAGTTGGTAGTTTGAAATGAGGCTCTGTTCATCAAGTTGCAGAGATGATAAAAAGTAAGACATCATAAGCAAGAATAAAAATTTGCTGTAACTTAGCGAGAGACTGAACTAACTGAGACTAAGCCTAAGAGGCTGAGAGCAGGAACCAGCTCTGCATGGTTGCAATACAAAAAATATGTACAAGTCATCTTATTTCAGTTCCAACCTAACTATTTAGGGATTTCTCAAAAAGTAATCAGTCTTTCATGCAAGCAAACTTCTATAAGATAAAGGCTGAGTCTAGTTCAATGATATGATGAATAAGGGACTGTTCCAAAAGCATACATAAAAATATCAAAAAGTAGCAAATATTTTTTAAAAAGAGAAAGAATAGAAAGAAAACAAGCCTTTAAAATATTTTGCTGTTTCCCTCCTCCAAGTTATTTCTAGTCCGGTTTGTTCATGTGAGACTCTGTTTCACTAGATAATTCTTCAAGAAATCAGATTCATTTGAACAGACTCTCAGTCATTAAGTAATCACACTGCCGTGTTGGAGTGCAGGAGCAGGAGAGACAAAAGTAGAAGAGTAGAAACCACCAAGTTCTGGTTATAGGATTCAATGGGCTTACCCAGAGTCGTATATTTGTTTGCTGAAATTTCATCTAAAGTACTGTGTAACAGTTCAGCCACAATTATGGTAATCCATCATAAACCCCTAAAAGGCAATTTTCAGTGGAATATTGATTGTGTAAGCTGAAGTTTCAATTGTCAAGAACAAGCAAAAATACAGACCAGAAAAAAAAGGAAGTTACATAGAAAATAGATAAAAATATGAAAGCAATCAAACAGAAAGATAGGTGAAGAAATAGTCATTTAACAGTACATGTTATGACTAATCTTTTAGAATACTTCTCCACCCATATTTCATATCAAAACCATGCATTAAGGATAATACCTTAAACAATATTCTTCCTAAGGGTGTCTGTGAAACTTAACACAAAATGAAATGCATATCTCATTCTTCCACCTTCTTTACTTTATCTTGCTCATGATTTTAGCAGATGTTTCTGCTTTTGGTTGCAAGACAACTTAATGAACCAGGTTTTTCTCTCCTTCCTTTTCATCCTTCGAGGAGCAAATGCATTCACGAGCAAATTCTTTGCTATACTTTGAAAATGAATTTTGCATGTTTCACCCAATGTTTCCAGCATGCTTATATCGTGAAATTTGTATTCTTAGTACATTATTTATGAAAATATCTAAATAATTTAAGGAATGTGAGGTTCAGGATGGTATGACCAACAAGAGGACCCACTTTCAGCGATGCTAATTGCAAGATAAGTCTTTGTCAAAGCTCTTACATGTTGAACCCTATTCTCTGTTATACAGAGCAGAATAAAGCTGTGTCCTGGAATGATTGCAATAACATTTTAAGCTATGTTGGAACTACCACACACCAGTAAAACAGACTGGAATGAAGAATAATGGATCTATCATTTTGTGATTTGAACCTCCTCAGATGGTACTAGCAGTTCCACAGTTCAGGAACAAGCTTTTATTGTGACTTCAGGTAACAGAAATGTCATCTGTACCAAATGTTGATGTAACAACAGAAAACGGTTCTCTGAGTTGTTATTGTTAATTTAAAAAGCTGATGGGGAAAAAATGTGCTTTATATCTGTTGGAAACCATGCATAGATATTCAGATGAAATATCCCAAATGAATATTCCAAATGAATATTTCCAAAAGACATTTCTAGGGAAACTGCTACGGGATTTTCATTCAATATTTATTTAATAGGTTTTCCAGAAGATTTGACAAATCAGGTCCCAATTAAACTAATAAGAGCTAAATAGATTTTTTTTTTTTTTTTTTTTTTTTTAATTTTTGTGATTTCNTTTTTTTTTTTTTGTAATTTCTGGTGATTCCAGCACATATCTTCTCAACTGATAAATCTATTTAAAATCTTGTTTTTAATGTTATCCAGCAAAGCCATATTTTTTAATAGATACTGAAATGTAAAAGACATGAATTCAGACACAGTTCTGTTTGAGGTAGAGAAGTCTGTTTACATAAACAGGTTTATGTAAACACTTTTTTTACATAAACCTGTCAGAATATGTGCTAGAATTTTTTTGTCCTGTCTAAGTACCAGCAGTGCTGATATCTCAAGGGCACAACTACCCAACTAAAGGAGAAGGAGTCTGAAACAGTTAAAAAACTAGTTTAATTAAGTAAATCAGATGCAGAACTGAATTTACCTCTTGGCGAATATTAAAAATACTAAAATAAACTCAAATATTTCTGAATCTCATATAATTTATAAAGTACAAAAACTCAGATACAGCTGGGAGGAGACTGTGTGATTACTGCAGATTCCCATGTGGAAGCACATCATCTTTACTCTGTCCTGTTGGGAAAGAAAAGTGGTGAGGCAACCCAGAGTTCTCTGCCTGGAATGCCTGTGTTGAGCAGTAAGCAGGACTGAGATAAGGACCTTCTACTGACTGCTCTGTTCAGCCTTATGAAGCATACTTCTTTTATTTTTGGGGGGTTTATTTGGTTGTTTGTTTGTTTTGATTGATTGGTTGGTTGGGGGTTTTTTGTTGTTTTGATTTTGGATTTTGCTTTTGCTTTTCATTTTGTTTTTTTTTGCCAGGGTTACTTGTGAGGTGGGTAAGATTTTTTATTCTGGCTAGGAATTTTGAATCTTTTACTAAATTTGTCCTGTGATAGATAGTCTGATAACATATGAAGGATTCCTTTTAATTTTAATCATGAGTCAGTGCAAATCTATGTGAATTCTAAACTACTGCTTCTATTGCTACCAGTAACACCATTGAAATAATTCACTATAATTATAGAGTAACCACGTGTGCAGCCATTTTAAGTACTCTTTTTTTTTCATCAATTGCAATATGTGCATTGTAATTCAAAACTACTGCAACTTATGATAGTTTCATATTCAAGCTGAGGGATTTTTCTCACACTATATTAATTATATAGGTTTTACCCCCAAAATTTTATACCTATTTCAGAGAAAAATGATTAATCTACAAAACAGTTTGAATCTCTGTCAATTCTAAATAGGACCAGCATGCACTCATTCAATGTTTATCTTCCAAATTTTAAAATTTTAGTCAGTATTTCTGCTTTTCTTATTTGGTCAAATACTTTTTGCTTTGCTAATGTCTTTGTGTAGGTTTTGTAAAGTTCCTTATTTTCCATTTTATAATCTCAATAATATTGTTGAAAAATCAGTAGTAGTATTAATACCTTTCTCTACTAACCCCCTGCCAGTTCCTACAATGCATCTGAGATGCTGTGATATTGATTAAAAATATTCTTATTTGCAACAGATTTGTTTAATGCTCTATTTTTCATACAGAAGTTACTACTAACCAATATCACTTTTCAGAGTGTGTGACAGACTATTAAAAGTGTAGAGAATGAGAATAATGTTGTGTCTGTCTGCTTCGTAACAGGCAAATCAACAAAATGCAGAAAAAAAAACCATTTTAAATATTGTGTTTGTAGGTTTTTTTTCAATCTATTTTAATCTCTATTAGTCATACTGAGTACAGAAGGACTGGCAAGAGCAAAGTATGCCAAACACTGTATAAACTCAGAGACAGTCCTTGCTTCAAAATCTTCCATTTGATGTCTGTTTTTTGTTGTAAATTTCTCATTATCAACTCTAAGTACAGTCTTAGGACATAGCCACACCATTGCAAGTAACCATTAATGATTTTATGACACTCCTAAAGTGTACCAGGCCTTGCTTCACTCCACTGAGAGCACAGAATGCTACTCAGAAGCTGTGGAGTCTTAGTGAATGATCAGGCAAGTAATGCTGCAACTGTGGTGATGACAATACAGAAATAAGAATTTGATGCTTTCAAGCACTTATATTAAGGGAAAATAAAAAACCAAAGGTACTTTTCTTTCTTTTTAATTTCTTTTCTTTTTTTTTTTTTTTTCTTTTCTTTTTTTTTTTTTTTTTTAGCAAGGGTATCACAATACAATTAGTAAAATTTTACAATGCAACAGAGAGTTGATCCTTAGAGTCTGAGTTTGTAAACAAATAAAGCAGTAAGTAGAAAAGACGAGAGACTTCTGAAAGATGTTAGAGGCAGAGTTTTAAAGGAATATCTAAGCATTATTGGCAGACATCCAAAAGAATGTGCTTGTGATGAATACATTTAAGCCTGGCATGACTACAGCATTAAATCTGCTCACCTGTTATGTTTGCTTTCTGAATAAAGAGAAGGAACAAGGGCTGAAGAATAGGACAAGAGTTTGGTAATGATTTGCAGACAACTGGCAGAAACTGAGATCAGTGTAAAATGGACCCAGGAGGCAGACATAGTTTATGAAGTAAGAAGAAAAATGATACAGATAATTAGGAGAATTATATTTGTTCCTCTTTCTCTAAAGCAGCAGATGCCAGCTGTTAGAAGTTGAATATTAAAACTGGTGTCCCTGTAGTATGATCCTGTACAAAGGAACCTCAGTTGTAATATCATGAAACAATGTTCTTAAGAATATGAACATTCTTATGTTTCTTCTTCAATACTTTGCTAAGCTTTTACCACAGCTAGAGGCAGACTACTGGGTCCCAGCTGGGTCAGGCTTTGTTGAATTCTTTGAAAAGCTAAATAAGAATTCAAATGGCTTTTTTCCCCTGAAATAAATCTTTCTTCCACAAGGAATTCTGTCACTTACACTTTTTCTGGCAAACTAAAATCTTTCAACATTCCATATTTTAATTACTGTTTGTTCACTTCATAATATACACAGTTTTACTGTCTGAGAAGGGCATTTTAAAAACCCAGTCAGTAATAAATTCCTGTTATATTCACTTATTGCTTGATCAGATCAGTTGCTTTTGAGAGAGAACCTCTTTTCACTTCTAATAGAAAGTTTGCCATACTGAGAAAAAGGAAATATTAACCTTTTGAGGTGTCCAGGGATAAATGAGACTCAAGCAAATATTGTATGTTTTGACAACAGAAACTGAAGTATGTTGTTAAGTCTTTGATAAGTAACTGTCTTTTTGAATTAATGCATTGTTTCCAAACTAAGACCCTAAAGTGAAGCCATTTATTTGCTATATACTTCCATATCTGTATATATACAGAGAATCTGAGTAATGAGTCTTTCTTCCTAAGGATAGTTATCTGTCTTGAATTAGATATATATGTGCACATATGCAGATGCTGTTAATCTATATGCATGCTACATTTACCATGCTCTGATTAGCAATGGGAGGCAGCTTTAGTTTCAAAGAGCTATGATTAAACACTGGCCTGAGTTCTATCCCAAACTCAGGGAAAACTAGACCAAACTGATAGCTCAGTGACCTTTGCTGTCTCCTCACAGACAGTGAATCAAGTCCCTGTTATGGAGGGAGGAATGAAAAGAAGAGAGGAAAAGAGAAACGTAGGCTGCAATAATATCTCTTTTACCAATTGACGTGAATTTAATATATATTCTTCCTTTTATTGTGAACAAACTGTTAAGTGGTTGGAATGTTTGTCTTGCAGCAGTGTTTGAGTCACTTCCAGCTGATGGGAATTCTGGGCACCTACCTCTCTTGTCCTCAGCACAGGAGCCCATATTCAGCCAGTCCCCCACTGGCTGAAATCATTCTTCAACATTTCTTCTTGCTGGTCAGGAGCAGAGCATTTTAATGACCTTTCTGCTCCTTAGAGAATATCACAGAATAATGCACTACACAGAGTTGGCTATCTGCACATTTCACAAGTGGCATTTTCTTTACCTGAGACGTCAGTTTACTAAATTTGAAGGCTGATATATTTGATTAGGATGAAAGCTTGCTGCAAGGTCTCTTTCACTCAAAACCCTTTCTTTGCACTAATGAGAAGAATATGAATTTCCTTCTACAGTTTTCCAGGATGGCTTACTGTTTTCTCTTAAGTCTCAGGCCATTCTGTTCGCATACACTTCTCTTTGCATTTCTGGCACAAGGAAATCAAACACTGAAAGAGTAAGACTTTGGAGGTGTGGAATTAAGTTCATGGTTTATTGGGTTTGTTCAGGTTGATTGTACAATGGTGTGTTCCTTGTACCCCATTTTTCCCCTGTTGGTATTATCCTGCAATTCCCCAAAGTCATGTAGCTATTCAGTTATTTGTCAGTCTTTTCTCATGGTCTGTGTAATCCCCTCCCTGCTGTCCCTGCTTGGTTTCTGTTGTGTCACCCCATGTTTGTACCACCTCTTTAGTTGAAGCCCATTGGTTGTAACCTCCTTACCACGCCCCATTTCACTGCTGTATAAAATGGCAGGGCAGAAAAGCCTCAGGGGCAGTCTGAGCATCTGGCAGGTGGTGAGGAGGTCCCATGGGACCCCCAAATAAATCTGTCGTTTTTACTGGACTGGCTCCTCCCTTCTTCTTCTCCGTCATTGTCAGCATTCCCCACCGCCTCCCACAGCCTCTCAGGACAAGAACTCACCGGGATCAGCAGGTTTGTGTGACTTGCCTGGCTGTACCCTTTAGCCTGCTGCAGTGTCTGAGCAGCCAGGCAGGCAGAGAGACTGAGTTCTCTTAAAGGCACCACAACATAAGACCTAAAAGTATGGCATGCACGATACAAAACAATTTTGTATTCCATTTTAGAAGTGTTTTGCTTCTCAGTTTGTGTCTTTGGACATCTATCTAAATTCATATGTACACCTACTGTAATGATATTACTGTGCTTTTCATATCTGCTAGCACATGGATCCCAATCTTCCCCATTGTTACACTTGGACAAATGAGCCACTGAGACCCCAGGGCCCCTTCAGCTGCTGGTACAGACCTCTCACACTTTCACACCCACACTCATTCCAGTTGCTGACATTCAGACCCACATAAACACACCTGAGTTGAAAATAGAAGGTAACGACAGAGCAGAGAAGACTGTTGACAACATGGCATGACCAGATGTGTGCTGAACATCCAGCCACCTGTTTACATGTTCCTTTTATTGTCTTATTCCTCTATTTTTGTCCATGCTTGTTCCTCCCAAATCTACCTTGTTCTCTACCATTTTCCACCTTTGGTTTCTGCCCCTAACCATCATAGAATGTCCCGTGTGATCCCATAATATGCCCCATACCCTGGGCAGTGATTCCCCTCAGTTAGAAAGGTGACTTCCAGAACTGCTGTATTGGCTCATGGTGGTGGCTGGTCCCATCTTGGTATGGGTGGAGGCTGACACTCTCCTGGGATCACTGTCGGAAACTCTGGAGTTCATTTCTCAAAAGGGTTATTAGGGCTTCTGTGTCTGGCATCATGCCTCTCTTCACTTTCATGCATATATGTGTGTGTGTAGGAGATTTTATTCACATAAACTGACATCCACATCTTCTTCTCTGCTGTTAAATTAAACTTCTTGTTTGGGAACTATTCAGACACAAAATAGAGGGAGACATCCCAAACGGTCTTACTTAGCCTCACAGTATCAAGGCAGGTGAAGGGTCCTGAGAAGGATGCTGGAAAGAGATGTAGAAAGAATAGTATAGCATGTCAAAATACAAAGAAAAGTGAATTATTATGTTTGGATAAATACGCATAGTTTAAGTAATAAAAGTTCCAGGAGCAATATTTGAAGGAATACTAAAATGAAGGTTGAGTTTGATGTACTTAGAGGGTATTAGTGTTTTAGTGGGATTCACTAGATAATGAAATATCCACAACTAGGCTTAGGAATGTCAGTCTGCTGGTTAAAGGTCAGTTCTGAATAAGTAGCTAATCAGGCTAATTTGCAGTGATACGATTAATTCTCCAAGTCTATGATGACAATCCACTGTTGTCATTCTCATAGTTATCTCTGAGAGAGCAATTTTGGAAATATCTGATGAAAATGTTACACAGAATTTATAATAGGCTTTCAAACTTTGAAAAGATTTCCAGAAGTGCTTTAGAGAAAATCTGAGGCACCTTGATCCACAGGTTTGTTTTCTGCTTTGTTTTTCTCTTGGTACTGTTACAGGGCCTCTTGACTCAGCGTTACATTGTCACCCCACAACAGGCGAGTGAGCTGCCTCCTGTCAGCTAACTCTGATGAGTGGCCAGCTGAGAACTCAGCCATTCTTTTGAAAAGTAAAGACCTTTTATTTTTAACCTGCTTTTATTCTGTATCCCCTCAAATATCATTTGAACAAATGCTTATATGATCTCTGTGCAGTATCCAATCCACTGGAATGTTTTTGGAAGTGTACCATGGATCTAGAGGATAGGATGTAAAGTCAGCCTGTTTTGAGGCAAAAGATGGAAAAAAAGCCTTATAGCTACAGTGAACTGACTACATTTAGATACACAAGTATTTTGAAAGTGGTCTTTATTGTCCCATAGTGGAACAGAGGGAAGTTAGGGCATTTGCCCATGATTCTAGTTTTCCAATTTATGGCACAGTCTTTAATCATTACTAACTATGCTAGCTGTCTTCAACCCTTGTTCTTGGGGGACAGTGACAATTCCATTTTCTCTTTTCTTTGCTGCACTGTTCCAAAAGTCAACCTTTGCCATTCTTTTATCTGCTGTGAGGCAAAGAGTGTCAAGAGTTTGAAAGAGCACAGAAGAACAATTCTCTTAGAACTTTCTTATCTTTGATGGCAATCTGAATTTCTGCTTCCCATTTGTTTTTTAATCTGCTGTGACTTCTCCATTTCACACTACTTTGAATTTCAAAGAGAATGGCTATTTGTCTTTTAAATACATCTCTTTTTTCCTCTTGCAGTTTGGTAATTTATTTCCACTGTCAGAGTAAGGCAGACTGCTGCATATCAGCATAGAGCTTTTTTTAGATTTATAGGTATGTAAGGCATTTTAAGAATATGCGCTTTTTTTTTTTTTTTTTTTTTTTTTTTTTTTTTTTTTCTTTTGTGAATTGTTTAGATGAATTCTGACCCGATTCAGAGATTTAATATTTTGTTCCACCTAACTTATTTACATGTATACTTACCTATTTAATGCAAAAGATATTAAAGACCTTTTAGAATGAGAGGTAGAAAGAAATCAAGTAAATGTGGTTATTCATTTCACATCCTTGTCTGAGAGAAGCAAATACTGAGTTTGGTTCTACTGGAAATACATAAGCTCATTGAAGCTATAAGTGATCAAGTGATGAGCATGTAAAATGAGATGTGAAATGCAACAATAATATTTTATTTTTATTTATATATTTTAAATCCTTTTCCATGTAAGTGATTAGGGAAAACCCATTTTTTTTTAAATCCAAAATTCTATCTCACTCATGATTTACTATCATGATATGATAAACCTTATAAAATGTTTGATATCACCACTGCCATAAAGGTAGACTTGTTTCTTTCATACCACAGGAGTAATAAATAAAGGACATTTTTGTTGGTCAGAATAGATGTTTTCTTCTAGAATAAAAAAAAAAAAAATAGGATGTCTTCTGGATAGAACATGCATCCTGTGTTTTATGATCTATCCACATATGAAATCTTTAAAATGGTCTATGAAACAGACCTTGGAAAGACAGTATATATCTGAATTTAAATAAAAGCTACTGGTTATATTACTATTCATACTGAATACTAATGTGTTTGAAACCAAATAGACCTCCACAGATTCTTGACATCAACACAAAATTGCCTTTGAGAACCTATATCAAAGAAGGTTTTAGATGTAATTGTTAAAATGCTTGTATCACCTCTGCTAGTGACTATGTAAATATGTTCTACAACAACAACAACAAACAGCAACAATAAAAACTCCAGCTTTAACAAGGACAAATATTCCTTCCGACTTTTCTTTCCATATGTCTGTAGATCTTTCCAAGTACCCATATTACACCAACATACAGTCTGGATATTCTGGTTTTAGCTAGTGCAAAAAACAGATGAGCAACAGCTGTTTTATTTTATAGAATTTCATCACTTTACAGGGGAACAGATTTTCACTCTCAGAATTTCATAAAAAAGAACATCAGATTCAACACTGTGGTAAGCCTTCTGGCAATACATCAAATAGAGCCTACCTGTATTTCTGTAGTTCAGAGAAAAGTACACTCACTTTCTGTAATATTTGGTAATGCCTAAATTAAAATTAACTAAGAGTCCTCTTTCTATCGAAAAGTCTAACAGTTGATTTTATTTGATCTTAAATAGAAATAAATACCTTGCTTAAAATATTTTTTATGAGGAACAAGGAATTGAATGACCTTGTATTTCGACATTTTGTAGAATGTACAATTATTCGTAACAATAAAGTTAAACACCATTTTGGTTTGCATTACTCTGATCTAATGTTACTTTCATGGCATTTTTTCCCATATAACCTGATAATATGTACTAAATATAGGCCTTTATTTTATTAGAATGTTAAATTCAGTAAGCCCTCCTAATGAGTAAATTCAATATGAGGCATCCATTTTTCCTTTTCTTTAATTCTGTCTTATTGCAGTGAAATATTCTCTCATAATTTATGAAAATTTTGTCAAAATTGATAAAAAGATGTTAATAAAAAAATGTATTTTTAAAACTGTCATGCTGAGAATTTTGAACTCATTTTTAATTTTTTCTACCATGAGCTGTTACCTTTTCAACAATCCAGAACTCTCAAGCTTTTTTGCTCAGGATATAATTGCAAATACTTTTTCTCTGTATACAAAATATTTTTCAGGACTTTAAAACCCTGTTCAAATTTTTGAAAACAGTTTTAGTTACCTAAACCAAAGTTATTGATTTTTTAAAAAGAGTATTAAAACTGAAATTACTCACAGAAAAAATCAGTCTGAGAAGCTCTAATTTAAACTCCTCTTACATTTTTACAAAACCAATGCATTTTATTGAGTTCTATCCAAAGTGTTTGATTTCTATAATTATTTCCAATCTGACAAAAAACAAAACAAAACAAAAAAGGAAGCAGCTATTTTATTTCTGATGAAATCCTGGAGTTATAGCAAGGTTATAGCAATAATGTGTGTGATGAGAACAGTGTTTTGAAACATGGTGCACATTTTTGGACATGGAACTTCTATCTCTGAAGTGGTATCTTTGTGACTGCTTTGACCACAGAAGCCAATACTGAAGGAATCTAAAAAACCCACATACTACATACACTCCCCATGAATTTATTATCACAGATAGAGTAGGTAGAATATTATTCAGGAAGAGGCAGATCTAGCCTCTTCTCTGCTGGGAGCTTAAAACCCTTATGTATATTGGAACACTTACGGCATCTTTTAAACATTACAAGTGCCCCTTTGAGACACTGCATAGAAAGATTGCACTACTGCCATCTGTATTGGTCCTGTGCTGATCACTTGGTATCTTTTTGCCGGGGTAGATGTAACCAGAAATCAGTAGAACAGAAAAAAAGGAAAAAAATTGTAAAGAACTTTGCTGGTACAGTAGGCACTAATGCAAAACAATGGACAAATTTATACTCTTTCTAAAAAGAAAGTTCTATTTGCAAGATTATTATGGTTTTTGGCTTTTTTTTCTTTTCCTTGGAAAATGGTAATGCAAAAACCTCAGCATTGTCACCCTCCACCTCACTCCCAGGTGACAGAAACAGACAGACATGACTCACTGGTTTTGTCAGCTAAAGAATGAAGTGAAAGATGGGAAAAAAGGGTGATGATATAGGAGACTGTGTTGCCACATAGTCAGAGAGGCTAGCTTTCTGATATGGGACCTGAGTTCTCAAGGTAACATCTGCTGTGAACCAACCTCTCAAAGGGTTTCAGTCCCTGTGGATTATGTAAGGTTTCTTAGAGCTACCTACCTGAGCCAAGCCGTGATGTTCACTGAATAGCATTTCTGATGGAGAAAGGAGATGCATTGTTCCCAGGCAGAAAAGATGTTGTGGACAAAAAGATGAGATGAGAAGGGATGTGGGTCATGTCTGGCATTCCCCTTTAGCATCTATGCATGGACCTTGAACTCCTTAGCAGGGACAGAGAGTCATACCAAGAACTTCAAAAAACTTAGATAATGTGGCTTCAAGTTCCCTTGCTCTCTCACATTATGTGTCTGCCTTAGACATGAGAAGGTCAGGGAAGGCAGGAAGAGCCCAGTGGATAAATAAAAGTTGTAGATCCTTTAGATGACAAGATTATGTTGCTTAGCTGAGGAGAGATGGGAGGCACAGAAGGAATGGAAGTATGTTGGCATCAGATATATTATTGCCAAATTTCATTTCAGCTTCTGGATGTTAGATTCTTGCACATACCAAGAAGAGAGATGAGGCCAAATTTGTGTCTCTGAATGACAGAAGTCTAACACATGTCTAGATTGGTGCTATTATCACAAAAAAATCACACCAATTTTTGTTCCTTTTGAGAAATGTGTCTCCTGGTGTCAAGCTTCTGAGATGCAGTTCACTTTTTAAATCCACATTAATCATTGCAGTAGCTTGCTGGTAATCAATTAGAGTCCTGTTTCCCACAGGAGCTGACTCAGCCCTCACTGAGTGGTCCCATGCAAAGGACTGTCTGTGAAGGCCTGCTATTTCTACCTTTCACTTGATCTGTTTTGATCATTGACTGGCTGAGTTGAGAGATATAGTGAATCTATATTTATGTGTTCTCCAAAATAAGGGGATTTGTAATTTTGTGTAAAATATAAAGCTGGATAGAACAATGGCTGGCTATGCTTCACTCTATCAGCTGCTGAAATAGAAACAAATTCTGTTTTAGAGTAGAGTAGGGTTTAGAAAACCAATATCTTGTTATGTATTTAGAGGAGGCATTGAAGATATGAGCATATGAGTTTGGACTTTGTGTTATGAACAGTTAAAAGAATTTCTCTGACCAAAGGCAATAAAATCATATGCCTCTAATTCCAAAGTGAAGTTATAAAAAGTAATGACTCAGGATTATTTTTTTTCAAACTGTAGCTGATATGCTAACTTCTTTGACAAAAAAAATATCTATTGCAGTGACTTTTTAAATCCATTATATTTCAGTTAACTTATTAAATTTTAAATCTCCCATCTCCTCTACCATTTCTTCCCTATAAACTAGTTCTATGCTAGAAGATGAAGCCTCTGTGCTCTAAAATAACCATTTAGATTGGCAATGCAGAAGGTGCAATAATTAATATAATCAAAACCATAAGCCATTACTGCAAGCTTGAAATGGACAATTTAATGGACTGAGTTTTATGCACTTTCTAATGAAAGTTGACCTCTTTGGTTAATCAGAATTCACAGTAACTCAGCAATGTCTAAGTGTTGCATAAAGTTCTTTACCTGAAGCTGGCAAATAGACTGTGGTTAAGAGGAGAGAAAAGGGAAGCAATAAAAGAGACCTCATAATAATAAAAAAAAGCCCTCATAAAAGTCCATCATATGCATTTATTCAGGTTAGATATGTGATACTCTTCAATATGCTTTAGAGAAGGAACTATTTCTGAAAGTATAAGGAAATCCATAGTTAGAAAGACACGTGTGGTATTTTAATATAAGTTCTGCAAGTCATTAGTTCCTGGCTTGTTAGAGACAATATAATTCTTCCAGTTAGACTTCAACTAAACAGTTATTAGTTAAGCAAAGTGTCCTAACAGCATTTCACATCCAAGGCCTAATTTCACATCAAAGCTATAACTGGTGATATAGGAACATAAATGGTTCAGTAATGATTTATATCTTTTAAGTACATTCACTCACTTTTCATTTTGATTGTCAAATTTACTGAGTGTTAAGACAAAGCATGATGACCTTGCATTTTAAAGCAGTGGCATAAATTTTTCCAGGAAGTAACATAAATGAGATAATCCTAAAAATATAGGAAGTTGACCACAACATTTTAAGATGGAAAAACAATGAAGAGATTGATTCTGTGCTCCATTGAGGCAAAAGAAGATGTTAACAAAGATCTGAATTTACTCATGATTGCTTAAAAGGCTAACCTTGACTCCCTTACTACTTGTGAACCTTTATTTAAATCCATATTGAATGAGATTAGTAACTTTTCTCTATTCTCTTTGAGATTTGTGAATATTTCATTTTAAGGGTTTTTGTTTGGTTGGTTTTGGTTTTTGTTTGTTTGTGTGTGTGTTTTTGTCTGTTTTGTTTTGTTTTGTTTTGTTTTGTTTTTTTAATAAAAAACCTTACTCTTCAATGGCCTTAAAAATGTAGTTGCAAAAATATCCTAATGGTAACCATTTTATATTTTCAAGTGAGAAAAAAAAAAAAAAAAAAAGTAGTTCTTTACTTCCTGATCACATTAAAGAGACTGTGCATTAAGAACATTGCAGTAATACTGAGACACATGCCTGATTTTATAAGTACAGACTTGGATGATTTTACTTTGTGAAAAATGTCATTTGTATAGTGATTCGTGTGCAATATGCACTTCATGATCTTCTCTTAACAATATTTTCCTTCACAGAAGTGGTACATGGTTTTAAAAGAAAGAACACAAACAAAAAACCCCAAACCCACAATTATATCTAATTTCAGGATTACATCATCCACATTTTCAATGACTTTGATAAACAAAGACTATCACTGTCCCTATATGTAATGAATATTTGTACAAAGAAATAGTTACTGACAGCCTGAGAGTGCCTTGTAGACACTTCTTAAACTAATAATTTTGTAATACCTAATTTATATTTTCATTATATAAAACATTGTTAGAAGGAAAAATTTTAGTGCAGTGTTTTGCTTCAATTTGTGAAATATTAGAGAATTTACCATGTAATTTCAGTAGAGTCCTGATGCATCTTTAGTATTCTTTCTTTTAATTTTTAGGTTCAACTCATATCCATTCCTGTTTAGGGGGTGGGGGATCAGAGGTGGGTGTACAAATCAAGAACTGACTTCTGAATTTCAGACAAGTTTCCTACAAGTAGTGTTTACATTTCTGTGAGTTCTTTTCTTAATGATTAAAAATGTTTCAAAATTACTTACATTTACTGCACTTGAATTCAAATTCTGAAAAACTGGCGATTTGAGACTATTTAATTAGAACCTCATATGCAGGTTAGATATAATTTACAAACATCCTAGTCCTCTAATGCACTGCTATTGGAGGCAGGGGTCTAATAGGCTTGAATCCTTTGACAACAGTTGTATTTGCAAAGACTGTTAAGAACATGAGATCAATAAAATTAAATTATTAAACACTAGTGTTTGGAACAAGCACAATCAGATGCCTCCTCTTACTTCAGATAATACTCATCACATTTATGCCAAAGACTTCTACACAAACAATGCTTTCCAGGTAATTTAATCTTTCAGTTGATTTCTACCTGGGAATACAAAATGCAAGAGGACAAATTGTCCCCTATTACCACACTGGATATGAAACATCTCTGTTAATTTAATGGAGTTCACTGAATTAGCTTTCTGTGAGGAAAGACAGATTCTGACCTCTTTGCCTTTCACAATTCAGAAATTACAATTAGTCAAATAAGAAAGCTGTTGGGTAGAAAAGGTCTCAGTTTGTGTAGAACCCACAGACAGCTTCAATAGCTTCACATATTTCCTGGACGTTATAATCTGAAATCAACTTAAGTAACTGTCAGTTCCCTCCTCCTGTCTTCTGTTTCATGAAGTATTTATAAATATGTGTCTCTATAGACAAAAGAAGTATGCAAGCATAGCAGGGATTATCCTTTAGCATTGTTATTTTATATTAGCTAGCTTCAATGTCTTTTCATAAAGGAAAGTCTTAATTTTAATTTTTAATTTTGTTTAAATTGCATTTTATTGCGTAAAGAGCCTGGTGTGATGGTATGTAACCTCTTTTCCTAAAATAAAAGACCTGGCAAACAGGACTTCTCTAGACAGAGGGCTCCTCAGCAAACAGATTGATTCTCTGGGCTCTATGTGTGTGCAAGAGAGAGACCAAAACAACTCATTATCAAGGGAGGTCAATCAGCAAAACCACATATCTTGCTACATATTTCCTTATCTCATCATGATTTCTCTCTATCAATATCTGCATTGAAGAAAACCAGCTAGTTTCATCCATGAGTCTTTAATAGTTCATTGTCAGCATTGGCCAACCAGCATTTCAGGCATTCTTCCACGGACAGTTTGAGGCAGCTAGTGATATAACACACCAGAAATATTACTGTTGTTTCCTAAGGAATCTAGTCAGTGTTTTTTTAATTTAAAATTGTATTCCTACCAAACAGTTAATTTCATTTAACTCCTAGAATTAATGCAGGATAAAATATTAAGGAATGCAAGAGCAAAACATATTTTATATACCCTTCTCCACAGAAACAATGAGAGTACCTTTGTTTTTTTAGATTTTTTTTTTTTTTCAGAAATAGGTATCTATGTTTCCTTTTGTCAACTCTTGGTGAGATAAAGCAACCAGTGCATGAATCATAAATGACAGTGATAATGTAGTGGCAGAAATTGCATTTTGAAGAAATGGATGCTTTCTCAAATCTGCAAGGCAAAATAGACCACCATGCTCTCAAGAAATGAATGTGAAGAGGAGCAAAGCCACACACCTACAAGTAAATAAGTCAGTATGGATCTAAAGTTTGCTGCTTTGTTAATTTAAGTATGTTACTTCATTTCTTCTTACCTCATTTTTCTTATATGTATAAGAGCATGTTAAAACTAATATGAAATATCAATATAAATTACTTTTTCAGGAAATCCTTTTCCCTCCTGAACTTTCTGTTTACGAAAACTGTTAAGGCAGTGAATTAAAAAAGGATTAAATTCTGTCACTGTATAAATGCAATAAGAATTCTATAATTAAACCAGTGGATCCAAACATCTGAGCTCTATGGACAAAATCTCAGATGCAAAATGCACTCTGGATAATAGTTTTAGGGTTTTTTTAGTGTGAATCAATAATATTACTCAGTGCAACAGTAAAGTATATTTAGAAAACTATACAGAAGCTGGGATTCCAAAGTACATGAAACCTTCGAGCAGAGTTAAGGACATCATCATAGAGACTGAATTGCCCTGTTTATTCTAGAGAAGCTAGATTGTTTCCTATGACCTTCAAGAAAAAGTCAATCCAAAAGTCAGCTCTGCCACACAAAATGAGAATTTCTCTAAAAAGTTTTAATTTTCCCAAAATGTGATATTTTCTTTGGGATGAGTTTCAGTCTCTGACACAAGATTAAATCCTCAACAACAGCACTAAAATTGAGATAGGTACTGCTAGAACTGGAAAGTTTGAGATTCAGTTAGAAGGTAACGCTTCCATTCAGATCCTTCATAATTATTAGAACATACTTTCTCCTAGAATTGTTGACACAAATTCTTCAGCCTCTTTTCCTGGTTCAATTTACCATATTCTGTATTCATGAGAGATTGAGTTTGATTTTGTTTGTGGGGTTTGTTTGTTTGGGTCCACGTCGTGGTTGAGGGGGAGGTGAATTTTCCAGGGGGTTGTGGGCAGGCCAATCAATGGTCGGGTTTTGTGCTGGTACTTGGATTGGCCAGTGGGAGGTTTGGAAATGCCTCTGAGGACACAAGGGGTTAAAAGCAGGGACTCCTGGGGGTTCAGCCTCTTTTGGATCCCGGTTTCAGTGGAGAAACATCTTGGCCTCTTTTTCCTGCTCAGCCACGAGGCTGAACGGGGCAGGGGAGCCATGCAGCCGGGCTGAGGTGAGCTGGAGCTCCGGGGGAGGAAGAGAGTGAACAGGACTGGAGCTGAGCTGGCCCCATCCAGGATGGAGGGGTGGAAAACTGTGGAGCTGCCTTCCATCCCGTTCCCATCCCCCTCGGAGAGAGACTGCTGCTTCAGAGTTTCGAACATTGGCAGCAGCCAGCAGCGAAGAAAGAGTGGAGGGAGGGGAGAGGAGAAGCCCCTGCTGTGTAAGGAGATGCCGAGTCCGGGACCCTGCTGGGAGCCAGGAACTGTTAACCCTTTCTTGGCAGAAGGAAACTTTTTTCCCAGACATTGATTCTCATGGCTAGTGGTTTCAGAAGAAAGAGAAACAGCCTGGGACCGAGATGATAAAGGAAGATGAAAAGAACTTTAGATGGGCAGAGATTGAAGAGGAGTGGCTCTTAGGCTGGACTTTTCTTGCATAATGTTAGCCATAGACTGAACTCGAGTCTCTTTTGAAGATAAACTGCATTTTTGGGTGGATGCCACCGGCTCGACTTTGCTACAGTGACTGGCACTGTAAGAGTGGAGTGAACAGAGAAGAGAGGGGGAGGGTGTGGTGGTGCCCTCTGCCCGCAGAGAGGAAACCCTCGGCCCCAGGGGAAAGATGGGGAGAGCTCAGCATAGAAGCATCCTTAAAAGAGCCCTGTGTGCAGTTTTGGCCCATGGACAGTGGTGAGAGCACTGGACATGGAAAAGAGAGAGTGTTCCCTGGCAGACTTCTCCGGGCGGTCCCACGGGTGACATGGAAACACATAAAGGGTGGACCTGTCTTTCCTGAGGAGCAGTCTGTGGTGCAAGAGAGACTCCTCTCTGCCTTGCTGAATTGAAGATTAGTTTTTGAGTGGTGATTGTTTGATTTAAAACCCAAGGTTTTGGTCTATGGAGGGTAATGGGTAAGGGGTGGAAACTGGGGGAGGAGAAGTGTTCTGGGAAGTTTTTTTTTTGTTGTTGTTTTTTTCTTTGTGTGTGTTTAGAGTTTTCCTTTCTATTTCTGTTCTTATGTAATGCAATAAAGTTTTGGTTTCTGTTTTCAAGTTTTGAGCCTGCTCTGTTCTGTTCCTGACCACATCTCACAGTAGCTCATTAGGAAAAACATAACACTCATGGGTGCATTACCATCTGGCCAGTGCTAACCCATGATAGGTCCAATTTTGGGCAGTTTGGTTTTTGTGTGTTTGTTTTGGTTTTATTTATTTGCTTATCTCTTTTTGCTCTGGATTGTAAGAGACACTTTTAGAAAAATGCTCTGGGGACCTTTATATAGCATCCCTTTTCTAATACATTTATCTTTAAAATGGTTGAACTGTCTAGAAGAATACTGAGGAGTATAAATAAAATGGATATACTATATGAGGAAGAACTATTGTATATTCTCTGTCAGCTCTCAACATCAAGCTGTTCTGTGTATCTAAAATGATCATTGACTGGTGTTTTTTAAGTATACATCTATGAATTTCAATTTATTTTGCAAAAATATATAATGAGAACATAATTGGATCTAAATTTATTATGCAACTAGCAGGTTTTTTTTTTTTTTTTCTTCATGAGGTGGGAGAAGGGGAAATTCTCAAAAACATTCTGTGAAATCTCTCAAGTGCAACCAAAATTCTTATGAAGACAAATAAATAAAACATAATGAGTTTTTTATTTAAAGGAAACTAATTTACTGATTAACTCCAAGGACTAGATTATATTTCATGTGTTATGCCTGTTGCTTAATTATTGTATTTAATTAGAGTATTTTTCTTAATATATTATTATGTTTAAAACATATTTAATTATTTCTTAAAAATTAGCGTAAGGTTAACATAAGGTTCTCAGGCAATCTCAAAGGAATAAGATTATCAGACATTACACCTAGTACTGAAGAGGTGAGATTAGCAAATTCATAGGAAAATATGAGCTGGAAATTACCCATAATTTTGTATTCATATGTTGTACAGAAATTCTTTAACTTCCATATTTCTTCCAAAAAATTTTGAACCTCTCAGGACTGCACAAAAAAAGAGATTAAAACAAATTTAAAAATGCTGAAAATTTTGAGAAAAAAAACACACCTCATAATAGACCTTTTAAAAACATCAAGTTTTGTTCAGTGCAGACAAGGAAAGCATAATATTACAAATAAAACAATGATTTGTTGTGTCAAAGAGGCCTTTTTCATGTCCTGTTCTGCATTTTGTGTGAATTTAAATAAATGGGTGTTTGTGGGGCTTTCGGTGGTGGTGGTAGAGGTGGTGACACTAGTTTTCTTAACTTCTCACTAATTTGAGGCACAAGAATAGTGAAGCAGCATGTCATAGACACTTTGTGATTTGCATGGAAGTTGTGCATTGATGGAGCATACATCTCCCATTTACAGAATCCACACAGTCCATTACTTTGAAAGAAGCTGCCTAAAACCAATCAAGACGCCTTGCAAGGATCTTCTGAAAATAGAGAGAGATTTCTTGATTTGATAGTCTGAGAAAGGTTGAAAAAAGAAGGAAAAATATAATAATTTGAAAATAATTAGGAAGATAAAATGAATGGCAGTCCTCCTGCTTTAGGGAGACATTTTTCTCAGAATATTAATATGTAAACTTTGTTAAATTAGTATTTTTAAGTGCTGGAATTGTACATCAGGGTGAAAATATAGGTTTGAACACAAAGCAATAGATCATTTTGTTCAACATAAAGCCACTGAAAACTTCCAGTGACATTTTTAAACATCAGACTAAACAAGTTATTAATCTATGTTGCTAACTAATCAGTACAAATGTATTCTTGAGATACTAAAAACAAAGTCCTGTAGAGAATCCCAAACCCTGAGGATACTGATATAGCAGAAATTGCCCTAAATTTATGGCAACCATGGTCCTTTAAAAAAAAAAATTACACATGAAAATATTCTTTTTGAGGGGCAATTCTACCTGTGTGCATTGCTATTTCTATTGCTCATATTTTATCATCTTGTACTATCTTAAATAATAGATATTAGAATTAGAAATTACTGATTTGGTCATCTGTACTTTCAGTTGTACTTGGAATTTTTTTTAATAGGTTCCTTCTCTGTTATGCCTTGAATGTTTTTGGTGATAAAAACTGTTTTGTCAGATTATTCCACTAATTGATTTAACTGTTATAGAATGCTCTTTTTTTACTTTTTGTTCACAATTTTCCTAATTTCAGGCCTTTATTTGTTCTATTTCTTACAAAGACATATTAAGCTAAAACTGCCTTTTTTTTTTTCACTCTCTTTTGATAATTCCTGGAAAGTACTTAGATTTTAATCACCTCTTACTTATCTCATCTGTAGACTGTAAAAACTCCTTACTCTCAACCTCTCTTCATCATGTTTCCTAAGCCTTTCAGCACTTTAACTGCTTTTGTGTCTGCCCTAATGATGTAATATTTTACAGTGAGGAGATGAGAATTACAGTGCTCCAAAAGCACCCTGTGGATTTTTTTTTAGTACTTATATAAATTAAAAAAAATAATAAAAAAAAAAATTGCAATTATTGGCAGGCAGTATTTTAATCTGTTTTAAAAGTATTAGAAAATGGTCAGTTCAAGATTTGCTGAAGGCAAATGTTGTTACCTTACTTTAAAAACTTACTTTAAAGCAATGGAGAACAGGTGTCTTGGTTTCAGTGACATTTCACTATATAACTCTTGTTGAAAGTGCTGCTTGATAAACTAAGCTGTTTCTTTAGGTGGCCTTAAAAAAAGCCAACAAATACCGAATGAGAAAAAGCTTTTTGTCATAACATAATTGCTTTGATACAGCTTATCTTTTCTCATTCATAGCTAACACATAAACCTTCTTATTCATTACTGTATGAGGAGCCTTTGCATAAAACGAGACTTCACTGTCACAAATCAGGATTATTATAACTTTCTATTTATAACAAACAGCCATTTACAGGTTTTTTATTGCTATTTAGTCTTGCTGTGTTTTTATTGCTATTTAGAGTTGCTGATATCAATCCATATGGGGCTGCTCTTTTTTTCTTACATGCTCTATTACCTGTAAATAAAGATGCACTTTCTTCCTATTTCTGTGCTGTTCCTTTCTAAAAGACCATTTAAATGTTGGTCAGTGTAAGGGACTGAAATGAAAGTTCTAGATCCTGATGTTTCATTTTTATTGTTTTGCTCTTCAGTCTTCTTACACAGCACATCACTAAGCTATGTTGAAATGAATCTTGTTTTATATTGAAATAGCACTTTTCTGCAAAGCTGTTTTCCACCTGTGTGACCCCCAGCATATACTGGTGCATGGGGTTGTTCCTCCCCTGGAGCAAACATTTGTACTTTGTTTTGCTGAATTTCATGAGCTTCCTGTAGAACCATTTCTCCAGCTTGCTGTGATCCCCTTGGATGGCAGAATGACCCTCTGGCATGTCAGTCACTGCCCCCAGTTTGGTGTTGCCTGCAAACCGGCTGAGGCTACACATACACCATCATCTGGGTCACTAATGAAGATGTTAAGCAGGACTGGACCTAGCACATAAGCCAGGGGTACACTGCCAGCTACTGGCCTCCAACTAGATTCTGTGTCCCTGATCACCACCTTCTGGGTTCAGCATCCACTTTTCAATCAACCTCAGTACCATGAAGAGAGATCTGAAACAAGGTCTGAGATCTCTGTCTAGAACTTCTTACTGAGAAAGAGAAATATCTTGACTTCTTTACGTGGTTTAAAAATCTTATTTTTTTGTTAAGGTTTTCTTAGTTGACTAATGAATAATTTTGCATTTGAAGTCCAAATTTGTGTGTGAGATCTGTTTCTTTCCAAAATGACTGAATTCAAGAAAAGAGTTTTTGTAAATTAAGATTCAAAATTTGTCAGTATTTCTCCCAAGTATTTGGTAGTATTTCTCCCAAGGTACTTATAATTTAGACCTGTTTCAGTCTTTCTCTCTCCATGGCTCACTGTTTGTCTGATAATTTTTGCTTGTGATCACAGAGCTGGCATTTTGTCATATTTTTCCATATACTCACCTTATTTTCATCTTGTCTGCAAGTCTCTCCTCTAATTGCTGCTCTTTTCTATTTTCTTCCACTTATTGTAACAGTTTATATGTTGAGATTTCAAGTTCCCAATGAAAAAATAAAAATAACTGAAATCAAGGTGTAGTAGCACCACAAATGAAGAAATTCATGTCAGTCCCATTTCTACTGATTTTTTTTTTTTTTTGTATTGTACAAAAATCTGAGGAACAAAATGAAATCCTTAATTCTGATTTGTATTTCTCATAATCTTGTAAATGTGAGAATAGGTATTGAAATTTCTTCCTTCAATATTGTTCTGGTATCTCCTATTTTCTTTAGTCTGAATGGTGCTTTTGAGCATTCTTTGAATTTATGTGCAACCATAAAAATCTCATAGCCTTTTGCAGAATGAAAAATTTGGTTGTTTCTGCCTATTCACTTCTTTAGCATATAATTTCAGGCAAATGTAAGCCTTAGTGATAGCAATAATTTTTTTCTCTTAACAGTTACCTCTTCTGTTCTCTAGGAAAAACTGAATTAATTCCAGAGGACCTTAGCAAAGTTCGCCATAAGACAAAATTCATGCAGTAGAAGCTAAAGGCTTATCTGGCCCATATGTATCCATATGTATCTGACCCATATGTATCCTGAACTGTATCCAACAGGATACAGTTCAGGCCTACTTTTAATAAAGGCTGTTTTGATGTAGTGGATGAAGAGACCGAAGCTGTGGCTGAAGAGAAACAGTAGTGCACATGCACATACATATATCAAGATTATCTATTTAAAACACATAATAAAGACAGTATTTCTAATATTATCTGACAGTATTTTTATATACTGTCAGATAACATTAGAATGTTTAATTCTCCCTGACTACATCTTTATGCAGTTAGCAGCATAACATTTATGTTACAGGACTGTGCTAAGAATGGGGGAAAAGGACAAGAAACATTCTCTGCTTTAATTGGTAACTTTCTGAAATCCTTAAATTCAAAACTCAGGATGCATATATGCTATGTTCCCATTATAATTATTGCAGTTGCCATTGCTGTTCCAACAACTGGACATAAAAATGATTGACTATGTGCCCAAATGCAGATTTGCTTCCTCTGTAAGTCAACTTGCTTGATTCCAGTAATTAATTGCATGGGTCATTGAATATGAACTGGCTGCAAAATGCTATAATTTTTATTTGGTCATAGTTTTCATGAAGTATAAATGTCCAAGACAAAGGCCTAAGGGTGATTACACAAATATATCCATAAGATATTAGATATTTAGAAGTTTTGGAATAGCTGGATTTAGTCCTGTAAGGTCATTTTTATGTGGCCAAGCTGAATGCAATATACAATCTCTCCTTGAGTGTTATTTTCATTTTTTAATTTTTAATTTTTTTTGCATTTTTTTTTTTTTAGTGCAGACCTAGTTAAAAATAATCAAATAGATTTTTTAGAAATCATTGAATTTCTGTAATCAAAGGAGTTAGCTTTTGAAATTCATTATTTTCTTTCTTTTTTCCTCTCTCCACTCCACTGCTCCTCTTTCTTTCCCTCTGAATTTTGAGCCTGAAACAACATTAAAACTTGTATAAACAAATCTCTCTTTCTTTCTTTGACATTTATGGAAAAAAAAAAACCCACAAAGAGTATTTTCAGTCATTTCTATTAAGTATACACTTATAATTCTTTTTCTGAAAACCAGTCATTTAGAAGAAAAGTCTCCCTGATGTACGCATTTTTCAGCTCTTATCATTTTCTCAGATCACAGGACTGCAAAAGCCCACCGGGGGTCATCAAATTCAGTATTGTGCTATCACAAGCAACAGCATTATACTGACCTTTTTATGAGCCACTGAACAGGATCTCAATATTAACTAGGTGGGACTGGGGGAGCTGCTGGCTTGTTTTTTTTTCCTTCCCCTTGGTTGAGATACAGCACTAGGAACTGTTTCACCTTAAAAACAATCTGCTAATGTTACAGATTTGTGATTTTCTTTTTTTTTTTTTTTTTTTTAATTTCTAACCTAGCCAACAAAATGTCTGTGAGGCCAGGTAACATGCATCCCAGGGTCCTGATGGAACTGGATAATGCTGTTGCCATGCCACTTTCCATGCAATTTGGAAGGTCATTTCAGTCAGGCAAAGTCCCTGGTGATTAGAAGAAGGGAAACATCACTCTTATTCAACAAAGGGGAGAAAAGAAGACCCAGAGAACTACAGACTAGGGATCTTCATCTCTCCATCTAGGAAAACCATGGAACAGATAGTCATGGAAGTGTTAAGACATGCAAGACAAGGAGATGATCCAAGACATCCAGCATGGCTTCACTAAGGACCAAACACTAAGGGCCCTGCTCTGATGGAGTCACTGCAATGGTCAAAGGAAGACCAATCCTGTCATCTGCTGAGATTTCTGTAAGGCCTTTGACACAGTCCCAAAAAACATCCTTATCTTCAAATTGGAGACACATGGATTTTTTAGGGTGGACCATTCAATGGATAAGGAACTGGATGAAGAACCAGTCAATAACTTAGTGTCCAGGTTAAAAATGGTGACAGAGTCTCTCCAGGCACCTTTTTTGGCAGCCGTGCTCTTTCATGTTTACATTAGTGGCACAGACAGTGAGATCAAGTGCACCTCAGCAAGTTTGACACCAAGCTGAGGGTGTGACTGGTGCACCAGAAGGCAGGAATGTGACCCCAAAGGACCTGGACAGACTGGAGAAGTGGGGCCACAGGAATGTCATGATATTCAAGATGTGCAAGTGAAAGGTGCTACACCTGGGTGGGGGTCATCCCAGATATGAGTACAGACTGGGAGAAAAAGTCATTGAGAGCAGCCTTGCAGGTGAGAGCTTGGTGGGGTTCCTGTGGATGAAAAACTGGATATGAGCAACGTGCACTTTCAGCCCAGAAAGCCAGCAGCATCCTGGGCTGCATCAAAAGAGGAGTGGACAGCAGGTCAAAGGAGGTGATTCTGCCCCCTTACTCTTCCCATGTAAGACCCCACATGTAGTGCTCCACTCAGACCTGGGGTGCTCAGCACAAGATGTGTAGGCCTGTTAGATCCAAAGGAGGTCTGTGAAGATGATCAGGTCTGGAGCAGCTCTCCTACAAAGACAGTCAGAGCTGGGATTGTTCAGCTTGGAGAAGAGAAGGCCCCAGAGAGACCTCACAGTGGTCTTTAAGTATTTAAAGGGGGCTTAAAAAGGAGAGGAACGTTTTACAGCAGCAGAAACTGATGGGACAAGAGAGAATGGCTTGAACTAAGGAGAGATTTAGATTAGATCTCATGAAGAAATCATTTAGTTTTGAGATAGTCAGGCACTGGAACAGGTTGACTGGAGAAGCTGTAAGTGCTCCATACCTGTGAGAGTTCAAGACCAGATTGGATGGGGCCCTAAGCAATCTGTTCTAGTGAGTGGCATTCCTGGCCATGGCTGTGGGGTTGAAACTAAATAATCTTTAAGGTCTCTTCCAACCCAAGACATTTATGATCCTGTTAAAAAGAATGGTGGAAAGTCTCTGTGTAACTACCTCGTAATTTTGCATGGTTAAAGCAGGTCCACAATACAACCTCTGTGTAAATATTATAGCAGTATCAGCTAGCTGGTGGTACTGTAACTGTGGCAACACGAAGATAAATTACTAATAAAAAAAATTTGGTTTTCCCTATTTTTAAAAATTTGTTTTCTTAATTTTATATGTTGGATGTTGCAGCTTTCAGTGGATTCTATATAGATACTATAAGTGTCAAAAGATTTTGAACATTATAAATCTGAATAACAATCAGATAGAATTTGCATCCATTTTATAAATATTAATTGTATGCAGGAAGTTGAGGAATTTTACATTTTTCATTTTATAAGATAAGTTGAGCAACATTTAAAGCAAAAAATGACCCCAAAGCCAAAGGGATTTTTTTTGGTATCAGAAACTACATAACAGAAATAAAAGTGGCACGTCATATCCATTAACTAAAGCGCTCAGGAAATTCAGCAACTGCACCATTTGTGGAGCTTGCTACCATGAAAGATGGCTTCCTTATCAATGTCTGTTTTTTCTATGAGTTAAATCTCCTTTAAATTAAACCACAATAGCTCTGAGGTGGTTCTCCTGTGTATGAGCTTTGCATTTATCCCCCATTTTCTCTTTCTTGCCTGGAGAAATACAAACATCAAATGAGGTGTCAAGACCTGCTAAAGAAATACATGAAAATTAGAATGGAACTGAAAAACACAGTATCCTGGGTGAAGAGGTGTCATAGATATGTCTGATAGAAGCCTGTATCACTCACAGCAGGGAGCTGGCTTTGTCTACATTTTTGTATTCCTCAGACTAGATTAAAAAAGAAAAAAACACAGGGTTACACAAAAATCGGCTTTCAACAGAATGTAAAAAAAACCCAACAAGTCATGTTTCTAAGAGTAGAAAATCCACTTACTGGTCAGAGAGACTAGAAATACAAACAGTTTAGATGAGAAAAATCTATCCTTTCTCCTGAAAACCATGCAGGAAGGTTTCAGTATGCTCAGTAGCTTTCAAGGTTACAATAAACCTTATGCTGCTCCTTTTAATTCTTACACAGCTTTTATCTCCTTTGAGACCCTGCTGCCTATTCCCTGCTCCTCAGTGTCTCACTATGACAATCCCTTCTGTCTGCTTCATCAAGTGTTATCTTTCAGTCTGTGTCACAAGGGAAGAATCACTTTCTTCTCCTTGTAGTGTTCTGTATGACCTGTTCCTTGAAGAAGGTTGTCTTTATAAAAGAAATATGGATCCTGACCATATTTGTAGCCAAAGAAGAAATGAGAAGGGGAATAAACTGAGGGAACTATTCCTTTTCCTGATGTAGGTGTTTAGTCTTTTGTTGTGCAGTTCCCCATGGGTTATCTGCTCTGGCAATTTGACAAAAAAAACAGGAGAATCTATGTTAGAATCATACAGAAATGAAATGCAATGCCCCTCTTCTTTGATGCTGTAATACAGCTGTAAGGGTAGCCACCCAAGCGGGACAGAACTGGATTAAATTTTCTGAGAGATTTTTAGGTTCCTTTTTCCTCCAAGGTAAATACTTTGTCAGAATGCAAAGGTTTTGGTGGAACAAAATTATGCCTTTAAATGATTCTGTTTTCTAGGATAATAAATATTCAGTAGGTCAAAGGATGCTTGTGAAGGCTCACATTTCATGGTTAAATTCTTGCCAAATGCGCAAGTTGGAGGAGCTATCTGAATCCATGGTGAGGCAATTCCAAAGCACTGCAATTTTCACTGCCACTTCCCACTCCATGGGAAAATGTACATGTGCAATTATGAATTCTCTTAAAAAATCTTCTGTCTCTTTAGTTTAAGAGGAATGCCCAGTTTGTGTTCAGCAATCAGCCTAAGCAGTTCTGGTCATGTCTTGAACAGTACAGATTCCTGTGAACTATTTGATAAGTAGTGATATTCCCTATGGGTGGTAGGTTGAAATTTTCTGCTTTTCTGGTTGAAAAATTCTGCTTATTTAATAGATGAATCTACAAAGAAAGTTTGAGGATACTTAGGTTTTTGAGTTCTTTAATGGATCCTGCCTAAATGTGGTTATCTAAGTTATCATAACTTTTCATATCAACCAAGCCTGTGATGTGTATGTAATTTCATTTTTCTCTCCATAGTTCATCAATTCTAGAATAACTAATTTTTAAAACTCCACAAAAACTCCACATCTAACACATGGCTTTTATAATTCTGGCTCCTGATAGGAAGAAAGTAATTTTGACTTATCAAAAAACATCTGTTTTGGGAAAAAAAAAATTAAAAAAGGGAGGTTACACTCTATTTTATGGTAGTTAAAAGGAGTTGGACAGAGATATGTGACTGGGGATTTTCAGATCATAATTATTCTGTAATTAAAACCAGCTACTGGTAATCCTGCGAAAGAAAATGTTGTAGCATAAATATTTTATTAAATAATGTATAAGGGAGCATTTATATAATTTTTATTATATCATATCATATATTACCTCCTGAACCAGTCAGCCACATTCAATATAAATTCATATATATATTTCATTACATTCAGATTAAATTATGAAATTATCTCTACTTCTGTAAAAGATATAATAGAATCACTATGAACAGCTCCTACACAATGCAGATCTCCTCTTAGAGTCCACGTCACTTACAGAATTCTGCCTCAGCATCTGTATCTTCCATGACTAACCTTCTGTTCTTGTGAGATTTACATTATGATGTGAATGTTAATTAATAGATTAAGGAGTGAATATTTCCAGGAAAGTTTTCTTTGTTATATCACCTGCAATATACTAACAAAGCCTGTGCAAAGGCTAAATAAAGATTTTTGTTATCTTAGATGTCAACACTCATAAAAGTCATTGAAAATAGTCCGTAGTATGTTGGCATATCTTCTGAAAAACATGCTCCACCAGTGATAATGAAGTAGTTTCTGAAAATGGCAGTATTCTGAAAATTACTCTCTTGCTAGTATTATCTTCCTTTTTTCTCTTCCTTCATGACCTCTTCCTGCCAATAATCTCTGATAAAAATATTTAATTATTTTGGAAATTAGTATTGAAGATGGCCATTATATTTAAGTTGTTATATTTTGTTTTTTCACTATGCTATTAAAAGGGGGAGAAGGCAGGCAGGCATGAAGAAAAAAGAAAAGAAAAGAAAAGAAAAGAAAAGAAAAGAAAAGAAAAGAAAAGAAAAGAAAAGAAAAGAAAA
>VXBR01002166.1:24108-40931 GCA_013400215.1 Cisticola juncidis | reverse complement strand
AAAGAAAAAAAAAAAAAAAAAAAAAAAAAAAAAAAAAAAAAAAAAAAAAAAAAAAAAAAAAAAAAAAAAAAAAAAGAAAGAAAAAGGAGGAAACTCCTTATGGTGCATAGTCTGTTTCAGGAGATAATTACAAGAAAAGAGAATTCTAGTTTCACATAAGTAGCTGTACTCATACAGTCAGGGATTTGTGAGCTACAGATGTGTGATCTGTCCAGGATTTATGTGTTGTGTATACTTCAAAAGAGTTCAAACTTGGTAACACAGGCTGCTTCTCATCCAAGAAGATAAAAAAAGAAAATATAAGGTTCTTAAAAGTAGGTTCTTAAAAGTTTTGCACCTTTTAAAACAAACAAACAAACAAAAAAAAACCTGTACTATTCATTATGGTTGCTTTTTATTTCAGTTTCTTGACTTTTGCTGTAATCAGTGATTCCTAGAGTCAGTAATAAGTGTTATCTACTCAAGTGTTTCTTAGATGCAGAGGCATTTTTAGGATAGAAAAGTACTGTGCTTTATTTGCACTGAAAGTTAAAGAAATTGAACATAGCTGGCATGCCATAGTCTTTAGAAACTTATCTATTGTTGAGCACTGCTGGATTCTACTTTAAGTCTTCTCAAGGAAGTTTATGTATGTGTGCATGTGTCTGTGTTTTCTCAATTCAATGCCAAGACCAGGAAATGGAAGAGTAGATCAATGATTAGATTTCTATCATCTTAAAATCAAGCTTTGCAATTGTTTACACTAAAGTCAAGCACTTGGTTTGAATAAGGACATACTTAATTTACTTAAAAATTAAACCAGTTCTATTTTGGGATTTTTTTTTAAATTATGAGGAAATGTAGAAACAAACCCAGTGTTTTAAAGGAATATTCACTTGCTATTTAGAAGCTAAAAGGAGGCAGCTTTCCTTCCTCCTCATGCCCCCCAAGGTTAGGCAAATCATGTGAATCATAGGACATATTTAAAAATCTGACCTCTGTAGTTTAGAGGAGAGAGTTGAAACAGAGCCCTCCCTCCACTGAAAAGGGAGTGCCTTACTGAGAAAGACAATTATGCAACAAGTGTTTCTTTGTCCACCCACCACTATGTTTTCCTTCTCCATAAATCTGTCCATCTGGGGACAGTTTTCTAAAGACAGCACTGTCGATGCTTTGCCAAGTAGAAACCAAATGTTACAGCCACTATGGTCCAATTATCTTTGCTTGCCCTGTGAATGTGTCATAGTCTTAAAAATCCAAATAAGTTACACTTCTGTAAATAAATAGCAAAGGAAATGAGCCAAGGAAATTAGGAAAAATTGTCCATGTCATTATCTGTTAGGAAAAAAAAAATCTAAGTTGATCCTGTGCCCAGGAGCCCAACACCCAGGAGTGGGGGAGATCCAGGATCCAAAAGCTTCAATATATGTGTGCATCCTGTGCTCGTCACATTGCCCTCCTCTATTTGAAGAGAGGAGCTGTTGAGTCTTTTGAAGGCATGGTACCTTGCTTCTCCATGCACATGCACAGTAGCTGTGTCAGAATAAAAATTGTTTGCTGTACTGGAATATCCCAAATATGGTCCTACTGGAAATAATATGTTTAATTGCTACTGATTTTGTAATGCCTTTCAAATTTTTACACTAGATTCTCACAAACAGGGACTGTTTCTGTTAGGACTGTAGGTTAACATTCATTTCTTCATGTAAAACCTCTTTTACAGAATCAGAGAATTTTAGAATTCTTGAGTGGTATGGTTTGGAAGGCACCATGGGCATGATCATGTTCTGCTAGATCAAAATTCATTCACTCTTTGCCAGCTTTGTAAGGGACAGTCCAGAAAGGTTGAGGGGTGGGTTTTTTGGTTGCCTTTTTGTTGTTGTTGTTTGTTTGTTTGTTTGTTTGTTTGTTTATTGGTTTTGGGTTTTTTTGTTTGTTTGTTTATTTGTTTTGTTGTTGTTGTTGTTGGTTCGTTGGCTGGTTGCTTGGTAGGTTGGTTGGTTGGTGTTGGTTCTTTTGGTTTTGGTTTTGTTTGGGGGGTTGTATTTTGCATGTTTATACAATTCCTCCTACAAAGGAGGAGGAATGAAAGTTGAGCTGGAGTATTTTTTAAACTGTGTCAGTCTTTCAGGAAGGAGACTTTTCCCATTTTTTTAAAGAACATTCAGAAGTTTCTGTTGTAATGGCTGACAAAATTTTTAAGAAGTTTTTGGAAAGCTTCGGGTTCACTTATCCATAGCTTCTGGTTATAGAAATGTTAGTCCAAAAACATTTGTTTTTATTCATTTTATCATCTGTTCCTTTGGCTACAAATTCTGAGAATTATCAGCATTAACTGGGATGATAAATGAAACAATTGCTTAGCTATCTCAAGGAAAGGAGACAATTCTTAAAAAAGAAAACATGAGATTGATCTAAAATTTATCACATGTATCGAACAATTCTTCAGAACCATTTGTGTTTATCCTAACACCCCAAAATGCTGTTTGATTTACCTAGTATTGTCTATATCTCAATAAATTTTGTCTTCTTACATGGACCTTACTGCAATTTTGAAGTTATTTAGTAAACCCCACAAAAGGAAAAAAAAATAGCTATATTGTTGTATAATAATCAAGTTACTCTGAATTATTCTACTTTCTTGTGGTAAGCAGTCCCCTGCTATCTACTTAGTTATAGACATGTAAGAAGCTGCAGCATTTAATGTAGGTAAAAATAACTACAGTGGTTGAAAAGAAACTCAACAAAACTATTGCTCATATACAAAGTTATGGAATATTACAAATGACTGAAAAACACTTTGATTGTATTGAATGGTGATGTAAAACAAATGTGGTTCCAGTGATCATCTGCAGTTTGATTTAGGTGAAATCCATTGATTCATAGCTTATTAATATGCTCTGTATGAAAAGAACTAGCTAGGTACATTTGTTTATTTGTCAGAGAAGCTTACACATGCACAGAGTAGTGTAAATAGGCTGCAAGAGCAATTTTTTTTTTTTTTTTTTTTTTGCTGAACAAAATAATTAAGAACCCACAAAGTCACACATGAATGCAAGGATTATCTCTGGGATTATTTTAAGAAAAAAATATCAGTGACTTTTTTTTTTTTTAATATGAGTGTGATTTACATTAAAAATTGCTGGTTTAGAAAAAAAAAATACTATTAAGTTTTGTGAAGTAAAACTTGGCATCACAATAGAATGGGACAGAATTAATTTAGTGAGAGTACCCTGCTTCTAATATGTGGTTTTATATTTTCATGCTCATATTTACATATTTTTAAAAGCTTGTTTTTTAACCTGCACTGCCTCAGATTTAAATGCATGCCTCCTTTTTGTTGTTGGTTTGGGGCTTATACAAGTAGATTTATGCCTCTTCTTAGTCATCACTGCCTGCATCTGAACACTGGACCTACAGCTTTATAGCATAAATCTCTTCCGCTAAAGCTCTGCTGTTACAATTATCACAGATGGTAACAGAAATAAGTGGTTATCTCGGTGGACCAGGTGCTTGAGATACATAGCACAATACACCAGTGGATTACATATTTATGAGTAAACACATTTCACAAAGAACATAGATGACTACTTAAATGAAGGAGCACCTTTCTTGATGGCACTGTGTATAACTGATTGAAAAGCAAATTAGGAATCCATCATGTTACTGATTATAGCAGCCTGTCTTTTAAAAGGAACAAGTTTTAGCTTATAAGGGCATTAAAATGTACAATGAACAAAAAACGCCTTGAAAATGTGATCCTTAATTCTTGCCCTTTAATGTTGTAATCTTTTAAATTTGTTGTTTGCTTTTATAGGTTGATAAGTTTGTTCCCTTCCTCTTACCTGCACATTACCTACTACAAAGGGCATGTATAAAGGATTCAGATATGTTTTTAATGACACAGTTATTTTAGCAAGTGTTTTCTTTCTCATAAAAAGAGGTTCTGTAAGAAAGAAAACTAGAACAGGACTTGTTCACATATGCTTATGAAATACTCCTAATATTTTCTATCATTCCTCAACTCTTGGGCAGTAGGTGATAAATGTAGATTTCAGAGAATGAATTTCACAAAATGAATTTCCCAAGAAACATGACTACACTAGCTAAACTCAGATTAAGCCAGCTCCTTATTATTTCAGTGTTAGAGAGCAGTAAGTATGGTAGGTAAAATATTTTTTAATCTAAAAATTAATTACATAAGAGAGAAAACACCAAATGGAAATGTGCATGCAAAAGAGGTTTTGTTTGCTCTATAACACCCAAGGTACATCTGATAATATCTCCCTCAAGTAGCTCAATACAGAAAAGTAGTAACAATTGCTAGGTTAATGTGCTTTTCTCATCTCTTTCCTCTGGAAGAAAATAAGAACTTAACAACTCTTTTTAATTTTTTTTTAAAATTTTTATTTTAATTAAGTATAGAAAACAAAATTTGACACAGAAACAATGTGTAAAATGCTGTCTTGGTCCTGGGCTCACTAAAATCATGAATCAGAGAAGACAAATACTTTATACAGCTACAACCTAGAAAATGGTCACCCACAATTTTTTGAGATATTTTTGGAGGAGATCAAGAATGGGACATCATGCCATGATCGATATGATCAAGTGGAGCCGTTTATTACAAAGTTCTATACATCTTTATACCTTTTAAGGCATTAATCATACCTTATGTGCTGCTTTACAATGGGTCAAGGCCTAAAAGCATGTGTTTCTTTGCTTGCAGTGATTGGTTAACACATATTGCACACACAGTGGCTTTGCAAAATTTTATATGTTACTTATTATCTATTTATGCATGTGGGAGTTCTTTCTCACATCACTTCTTCCTTCTTTCACGGCCTTTCTAGTTCTTGGTCTAACTGCTTACTTATCCAAATATTATACAAATAACATCCAAATAATATCCAAATATTATCCAAATAATATCCAAATATGCTGATTCACACACATGGGCTCAGATTGTTCATATCTCTAAATATGATGAACTTTGCATGTAGGCCAGAGTAGGGTTGCTCACGTTCACATTGCTTTGCTTTTGCAGAAAAAGCTCTTCTACAAGATATTAAAGTAGTTTTTGTTGTTATGTAACAGCAACCTTTACATAATGTGAAATGCTATGCTGGTGTGCTTCCTCATTATGGGTTTTAGTCTTAATAACTGAACTGAGTTATCAACATATATTATGAAGCCAAATGTAACAATGACTGTATCACCATTCCATAATTTCCCATTGCTCCATGTAATCTGATGTCTAGCAAGGCTTATGTGTGTTTATGGCACCTGCTTCTAAGCAAAATGATGCAGTGGAAGGCTTTAGGAGCTGTGGATGCGTGATGCAAGACTGAATCCTTGTGCTTGTGTGTTTCTTTTGTTTCCTTCCCCTCACACAAAGGTGAAGACAGAATATAAATTTATTATTAGTGGCTCTTAAGTCACCTTTTGAGACCAGCAAATATGTTTTTGTGTTGCTCTGGGAGTGGTTAGGCAACAGTGCATGGCAGAATTCAAAGTTCCACATTTTCATCATACTTATACAGTTTAGTAGGAATTTACATGTGTCAGATTCCTAAATTATGGTCAGTCATATGATGTCTACCTGTTTTAACATGAAATGGGCAGGTGTAATCTCACAGTAAAACTAGCAAAATATTCTGTTATTCCCTGGACCATCCTCCTTGTTTCTGTGCTACAGCTTCACTGCAGAAAGTTTTAACTAGCTAAATACCTCTGCCAGGGCAGAAACAACTCTGACCATTCAAAAATTAGAACAGCTCAAGACAGAACATATGCCAGCCTAAGTTACAGATTTGATAAGGATGATGGAGTATACTATTCCACAACATCGAACCATCTTGTTTCCTGTCTTGTAGTTTTCATCCTTTTTACCTGTGAGGCAGGTATTTCACTGCACTTCATGGAGAAGACCATGCAGGAGCACATATCTACACTACAACCTGTGGAGGCCCCCACACATTAAAAGCTAGATTTGTTTTAAAGGAAGCTTCAGCCTGTGGAAAGAAGTCCCAATGGAGTGGGGGGAAAGTGTGAGGAAGAGGGAACAGCAGAGATAAATAGAGAGTGATCACGATTTCCATTCCCATCCACCTGAGCTACCGAGGGTGGAGGGGGCGAGGTGGGAGGTGGAATAGTTGGGAATGAAAGAGTGAAGCTGAGTCTGGAAAGAGGAAGGGGTGAAAATATACAGAGAAAGTATTGCAGTTTTGTTCAAGGATAGCTGTTATCCTGATATTGATGAATAGTTTTGTGCCAATGCATAAACACAAAAGGACAGTCAACAACAAAACAAAAGAATTAGCCAAAGAATTTAAACCATGTTCTAATTGACAAAAATCCATAAAATGTTAAATAATATCCAAATAATGTAAAATGTAAAAAAGATATTCATGTGCTTAGGTAGTATGTCATGCTTCAGCTGCAGCATAATACATGCAACCATGAAATATATGAAAACAAAAAGAACAAAGATCACCCAGTATTCTATTTTTATTGTTAGAGTTATAAAATTATATATGTAAGCTATCTCTCTCTGGAGACTTCTTTAATCATTTCTTCCAACAGATCATTGTTAACATGATGTTTGCATTCATTTACCTTTGTCTCCTCAGCTTGCATTCATTTGCCTTCAGTTGCTCTGCTCTATTGCCAGTAAAACACTTTCAAAATTTAATTTTATTCTTATTTATCATTATAAGATATATTTTTCCCTTTTCACAAGAATCCTTGCTAATATGAAACCTTCTTTTATTTCAAAGAAACAAACACAATGCCCATTACTTAAGTTAAAATGGTAAAATACCATCTCAACAAACTGAAACAAAATAGTGATGAATGACAACTGAGCAAGAAAGATGCATTTGTGTTTAAAACAACTAGAATCTAAAGGCATAGGGCCAAATATTTCTCTGAGGGCTTCTTTATAATGAGATAAGGAATCAGAACAATGATTACAGTAATTCAGATCAAAATACTTTCCAGTATTCCAGGAAGTTTACATAAACTACATTAGTAGTAGCAATTAAAATTCAAAATGCTACCATCCACTATTAGTTCCTTCATAATTGTCTTCACCCAAAACTCTTACAAAAATCAAATAATTACTTGCAAGTGCTTAGTGGCTATCCTGTTCTTATTCAGATTTAACAGACACAGAAACAAAGGCATTCTGTCTTCCTGTCTTAAATAATACAATGCATAAATAAATACAATGTTTTGGAGACTGAAAGTCCCAAAATGTACCTCATCAGTCTATCAATATCCATTACTTTATCAGTATGTCTGCCTGGTATAGATGTAAGCCATAGTTTGCCTTAGTTTTCTCTTTCTCCATCTCTCCATACACTAAAGTTTCACTTCAGAACAGCAAGAAAATACAATAAAATGGTCAGATTTTGGAGTGGCTTGGACTGTTGGTATTAGTCCCCAGATAACATTTTTGTTTTTTTAACTGCAAGATAAAACAATTGTGAAGCTGCAATTGCATGCAAATCTGAGCAAATTTCTTGTTTGCTTAGAGGGCACTTCCTGGTTGCTGGGAAAAAAAAAAAGTGTTGCTGAATAAGACAATTGCTGACATTTATGCAAATACAATGAATTTAATACACACAACAGATGAGTCTTGCTTGCAATTTACTTTTTGCAAATTAGAAATACAGCTATTCAATGACTAAAAACTATTTCTACAAGATAAGGCATAATATTATATCATCAACTCTTGGCCAAAAGCTTAAGCCTTTTTTTGGTTTTCTTTTTAGGAACCATTTTGAATGGCAAATAGCTTTTGGTATAACTAGTGATTCCCCTTTAAATTCTTGGACCAAAAAAAAGGAAAAATATTTCAAAAAAAATAAGGTTCTCTCACAATCTTTCTCTGTCACATTTTAAACTTTACATATGTTAGAAAACGCAACCCAAAATGCTGCACTCAATTGCTATTGTGCAATGTTTTTTCCATTAAACCAATGGCTGGTCTTCAGGTTGCTGAGAGTAAATTTTAAGTAAGATATCTGGGAAGATGCAGGAAAGCTGTAAGGAATAAAGAAGATAACAATGGACATCTGTCCATTATCCTTTAAAAGCCTTTGCCTTTACTACTGCACGTATGAGGATTAATCACACTTTAAATGAGCATCTAAAAGTTGCAAGTTGCCAGCACTAATAGCATAGACACTCTCTTATCAGTGGGAAGATAAAGAAATATCTTTATATTTCTTTATATTTATATTTTATATTTATATATAAAGATAAAGATAAAGATGCTTCTCATCTCATCTACCTCTTAATCGTGCTCATCTTCTGTCACAACAAATCTCTCTGAACTGACCGTGTTCAAGACTCATACATTTATTTTTCTAGCTAATTTTCATCATACATTCTCTAGTACATTTTATTTAGTTTTGAGCTGTTATTATCATTGGGCCTCATTGGTTAGGAATTGTAGGCAATATCCTTTGTCATCAAATCACAGAATGTCAAAGGGTTGGAATGGACCTTAAAGATCATGGCCCAAGTCCCCCTATTGTGGGCAGGGAGACATCCCAGTCAACCAGGTTCTCATGGCCTTATCCAACTTGGCTTTGGACACTGACAGGGTTGGGGCATCCACAACTTATCTGGGAAACCTTGTTCCAGTGCCTCATGCCCTTTAGAATAAAAAATTTGTTCCTACTACATAATCTACTCTCAGCTGTGATCATTCATCCCTGTCCTATCTCTAAATTTTCTGATGAATGGCCCTCTCCAGCTTCCTGGTAAGCCCCATTCAGATACTAGATGGTTTCTATGAGGTCTTCACACAATCTGTTCCCCAGGCTCAACAGCCCAAATTCACTCACCCTTTCTTCACAGGGGACTTGCACCAGTCTTCTTATCAAATTTGTGCCCCTCCTCTGGACTTGTTTCTACAGTTCCATGTCCTTTGTATGCTGATGACACAGTGATGTCGTCATTCATTTCTTGTTGCATAAACAGACATATTCAAAGAAAGACATATGCCCATTTCTGTGTTTGTTTAGCATTAGAAATTCTGAATAAAACCCAAAGACCAGCTGCAAAACAAGATTAGTCATGGTTCTAGGTATAAAGTTACTACAGAACAAAAAGAATAATATGCCACACAAAAACAAAAAACAAAACAAAACAAAACAAAACAAAACAAAAAAAAAAACAAAAACAAACAAACCAAAAAACCAAAAATACCAAACCAAATAAAAAAACCCAAAACATCTCACAAAAAAATACCAAACTCTCCACATAAATAGTATAATTCTTATCTCCCTGTAGGAACTACTGAATACAAATACAGCTATAAATACTAACACAAGTGCTTAGTTTTGTTGCTCAGTATGTTTTCTGGGTCTTGCATTATTTTTCTTTTTATTAGATCTTTCTTTCAAGATGCTCTTCTGCCTTCACCCCCTCACTGAGGTAGGATAATGTGTAGGCTTTCTTGGTTTGATTGCTCTGATCTTTACACATCTGGGATTGTTGCCTTTCCTCCCAAAACCATTGCAGAGCATGCTCAGGCAGCAGTTTCTGTCTATGAACCTTTTCCCATAATCTCCAGTCTCTAATGGCAACTAGTACCTTCTCAAGCATCAGATGAAGAAATGATTTTAAGTGGAGGAACAGTATTTTACTCCTCCCTGGGGCATGATTGCTATGATTAGCTAGGTCTGCTAGAATGTTCAAGTGCATGAAGCATCTGCTGCCTGGAAAGAAAGTTAAAAGGAAATAAGAAAAGAAAACAACACAGAAAGCTGTTCAACCCTCGCTGCCCCTTGGCAAAGCAGCAAAAATTGTGAACAGCTTTGTAAATGTCAACTCAAGGTGTGGAAGTGTCTTCTTGTTTATTCATATACCATTACATGAGGTTTGGAAGCAGGAGTAGAAGAGAATTTTTACAACCGTATGTGTGATGTGTGGTGCCAGTCTCTGTCTGAGATTATTTGTAAAGTAGAATTTCTTGCTGTTCTGTAGGCATTGGCCAATCAGACATAGATACAGACAATGTTATATTTGAAAATCTGAACAATTCATATAGCAACTGCTTTATTTCCAAACAAATTGATAGTATTTTATAGGCTTTCTTTAGTATTATATTGGAAACAGAAAGACAATATCTCTAAGCACGTACTTCAACTAATACATATTTTGATCTAAACTCATAAATTATATTAATCTATGCAACAAACAAAAGAGCAGCAGTACTTAGTGCTGGTGTGGCATGAAATTTAACAAGAGATGCCAGATTCTGCACCTGGGACAGATTTATGTTGGACACAAGTATAAATCTGAAGAGAAGTGTCTGGAGAGCAGCCCTGCAGAAAAGGATCTGGGGGTGCTGGTGGGCAGGAGCTCAGTGTGAATCAGGAGTGTGTCCTAACAGGAAGCAGCTAAGAGGAAGAATTTCATTCTGGTGCATCAAACACAGCAATACCAGCCAGTCAAAAGAGGTGAACATCCCATTGTATTCAGCTTTGGTGCAGCCTCAGCTTCACCACGTGTGCAGTTCTGGGCCTCACTATTTAAAAAAAATTTGGAAGTCCTTGAATGCAACAAGAAGGGCTAGTCATAAGTGCCCTTATCTTATTGCAACAAGGCATTTAATTGGTACATAAAAATGCAACGGAAAATTTTATTATTGGCAAAAGCTCTGGCACAAGCTCATTATGATATGATTATATAGTTTCAAAAATATACAGAACATTTTTCCAAAGATCTTCAAGCATATTGTTCATTTCAAGCAGCATGGAATTAATTTTTTTTTTATCACATTACATTCTGACAGCATCTTAATGTCAACCCCTTACCCCCGAGAATAAACTTTTTCTTCTGAATGAGTCTCAGTTACTAATTTGGTCAAGGTTAGAATCCAGCTTGGCTCCTTTGGCACAAATGAAGAACAAACTAAGGCAGAAAGCTGCAAAGTGCTGCTCTTTACAAAAGAACCTTTGATAAAGAAGAAATCATAATTTTATTTTAAGTGATTTTAATCATGGTTAAATAATGCTGGACCAACAGAATATTTGTTTAATTGAATAGAGACATAGAATTTAGCAGAGGTAATTTGTCAGGGTAAGGAAATTTAGGTGTGATTTAATTTTCTTCATACAAAAAATCTACCCTCCATCCCCTGCAGAGTGTGCTAAGCATATTATTTATCCTCCTGGCATTAGTGTGAGCTGTATTATCATGTGAAGTAGAACAATAAAATGTACGCGCAAAGATGTTAATTCTTTTTTTTTTTTTTTTCCTTTCATGGATATCACACCAATCAAAGCTAGAATTTGCTTTAAGGTACTAGGTTACTACTGAATTTATGTAAATAAATCTAACCTTTGAAAAGTATGAAAGTCCAAGTGATGAAATCTAAAGCTAAAACAATTGAAAGATGTTTAGAAATACATTCGATACTCCACACTTCTAACAGTCTAAAACTGAATTACCTTTCTGACCTGGTCTGAAAAGTGATCAAAATGTTCCTGAACTTAATATGAGTACTCACTGTAAAAGATTCCCAAAAAGATCACAGGAAATTTTAAAAGCTCTCAGTAGCAGAAAGTTCATTTTGGCATACCCTGTCAAGAGATTAAAATCTAAACATTACTGAATGTTTCATTATAATTTAGCTTGCAAATCCTTCAGATCTTGAAGTAACCCCTACTGATTGTTGTTGAAACATTTGCCTAAAGGGAGAAAAAAGCTTGTATTACAAGGATAACAACATCAGATTATGGCACTGTGAATTTGCTGCCTCGTGAGAGCAATACAAACACCCAAAACTAAACTCAGAGCTGGTATTTATTCTTTAACAAAGTTCAGTGGTAACTGAATTTCTTTTTTTTTTTTTTTCCTTGAAGGAAAATAAATATAAACAAAGGTCTAAGCAATGCAGAAGCAGTTATTTAAGTATTCTAGTCCTACTGATGAATGCTCAGTTTTGTATAACAGAAGAAAAACGAGCAAACTCTAGTAGTCATATTCACATGCTTCTAAATGCACAACAGGAGTTAACTTCTCTTCCTTTCCCGGGAAGACTGCAATCTAATTTAGCCTAATTAGTTCTATCCCAGCCTCATCAGTTCCTCACAGCCAATATTGCACCAAAGGTAACTTAATTACTTTTTGAACATTAAAAAGGGACCCACAATACATGAAAGTTTTTTAAACCAGAAAATATGTGCTAACTTATCTAAGGTTTATCATGGAATCCAAACACAAAAAGCCTTCATCATTTTGTCTTGTTTCCTAATCCTTCTTTAATCAAGTTCATCTTAAGAGTAAGGATACTGATAAAGCAGGAGGATGTCACCCACAACTTTGCTGTCTTTATAGTCTCCTGCAAGTCTGCAAAATATATGATACAGAACTAATTTCATTCCAGAATGAATGGAGAGAGAATATTTTTCTCTTTTGATCAATGCAAAATTTTAGCTACTCTAAATTGAGGTGTGCATAGTAAGGAACACAATTTGTCTCATTGTCTGGACTCATTTTATGATTTTTTCTTAATGCTCAGTAAAAGCATCTTGGAACACCAAGAACCTTCTAAGTAGACTGACAAAAAAGGATTCTACTGAATATATTAAACCAGATGGATGATTAGAATTGGAAACTGTCAAACATATTTTAACTGTTAGGACTATCGTGTTGTACTTCCGGTTTCAGTGCTAAAAGTCAATGCTAAAGGTGCCCAATAACAATCAAAATCAAAACAACAAAAGTATAAAGAATCATGAACAATTCACAGATAAAATATGAAGAAATTTTTAAAAAATGAAAAAAAGAATGCCATAAATGCTTTTAAAGTTTTACTTTGTTTCCATTGTTTACAGAACTGTGAAAATAAGGAGTCCTGTTATAACAAGCAGGCCTTGTTATGTAAAGGATCAGGATTGAACTCCTGTGTATAGGGAGAAGTCTTGAACATGACACCAGAGTGCTTTTAAAAGGATTTGAATATTTAAGTCATAACTGACTTATATTGGACATAGAATGAGAAAGCCTTCAGGGCAGAGGATAAGGAATCACAAAGAGGGAAAGAAGGTTAACTAGAGCCAAAGGAAAGAGTAGCTGAAGTATTAGGAAGAAAGGCTGAAGTACATGATAGACATGTCAGTGTCTGTTATGCCTCAGTTATTTCCTGAATGACTATTCCTTCCTGAAAACACAAATTAAATGAAAAGACTAGATTTTGTAGATGTTCTAAAGGGGAAATGACAGGATTTAGTAACAGCCTGAATGTGAGAGATAAAGGACAGAAAATTGTCTAGTGTAATAATAAGGTACCTGTTTAGGGGATAAGAGGGATTACAAGCTTATATGCAATGATGGGAAAGGATGCCAAGGTGAGGACACATGTGAAATGATTATTTGCTTCCATCCCTCTAAAAGGGTCTACATTTCTGCTATAGAAAGACAAAAAATCTGCTGTGGTTTTCAGAACTGAAATTCAGTATGTGTCAAGCATTGAACAAATACAAATTTTAAGGTGAGATAGGATGAAAAAATTATATACAAAAATTTTGTTCTGGTTCTTTATATGTCAACTGTCTCACACAAGACTAAGAGGGATTAAAATACCTGATAAATATTAAAAATGTCAAAAATTTTAATTTACAAGATCAATTACAATGTGTTGATTAAAGCAACTTAAACTTGTTTAAAAATAAACAATAGTCAAAGAGTGGAAGAAACTGTTAAAATATTTAAATATGTAACTATTTTTAAAATAATGAAAACAGAATTCCTCTCCTTTGATTTTAATTTTGTTCTTTTCTACCATTTCCACGTAACAAAGGTAGCCAAACTGTATTGGTGATTACAGACAAAAACTCTAGATCTTAAAAGGAGAAGAATAGAGCAGGGTACCATCAGCTTGTTTCCATAAGACTAAATCTCAATGGCAGCATATCAGACCAGTTATAATATCATATCAGATAATGGGAAAATTCCATAGTTTTTATGAAAGCTTTTTCTTGTTCTTTTATCTTGGTTTCCTTCCTTCCTTCCTTCCTTCCTTCTTTCCTTCCTTCCTTCCTTCCTTTTTAGACTTTTACATTTCCTATTCTATGTTGTTAATTGGATCAAGTCAGATTTAATTCCACTGAGACTGCAGCTCTAGTGTCATCACCATATAAGCTGTTAAATCCCTCTGAAACCTTCAATTCCTTTGTAAGTGGCAAAGACTTTTTCCAGGGTCCTCACTCTGCAAAGTGTGTGCTGGTTTTTTTTCAGAGATATTTTCCTGCTTTCTGTAAATTCTTATGCATGTGTGGTAGTTGGATACATGTGTAAAACTGCTCCTACAGGGTGAGGGAGATTTCACCAGTGACTGTATGGAAGATGATCATTAACCCCATGTCTTTCAGTCTTCTATCAAACATGTACTGTTGAAACTTGAAGGGGGATATTAATTTCAGTGCTTCATTAGAGACAAGCTTCATCTTTCAGGTTAGTTTTTGGTTTTAAAGGCAGGTCAGAATTTAAAATAAATAAAATTTTAATCAAGTACACAACTGACCTTCAAGTAGAAAAATATGCATTTTTGGCTCACTCTTGCATGAGAAAAACACCTATGTCAAAATCTGTATTTTTCTCTAGGGAAAAATAGCTTAATTGCAATTCATTATGTTGATTTTTATTGTTGTCCTCAGTTTGAAAATATTAACTTACAAGGCACCACCAGCTGGAAAAGGCTTTATTTCTGCAGCGCTCATGGCTTCTGCTGGACTACACTGTGAACTTTATATGCTGAGGAAGTTTGAGTCTCTTCTTTCATTTTGCTGCTGTAAAGGTATATGTACAAAAATTAGTTGAGCCACTAAAGACAAAATGTGAGTTTGAAAAGAAGAAACCAATTCTCTGTCTTATTTTGTGTCTGCAGTTCTTTCAAGTGCTACCTCAAGCAGTGAAAGTAGTTTATTTTGTGCTCAAAACCCAGACAGTAAATTAGTCTTTTTTTGTTGTTGTTGTTTTTGTTTTTGGTTTTGGTTTTGGTTTTTTTGGGGGTTTTTTTGGTTTTTTTTGTTGTTGTTTGTTTTTTTTGTTTGTTTGTTTGTTTGTTTGTTTGTTTTTTGTTTGCTATGTTTAGGCTCTTTCTGATATTTAAAACCAGCAAAGATAAATTTGTTGGCAGACAGTCTCTTTTCTTTGGACCACAGAAAATTTACCTTGTCCCTCAGTAACTATAAATCTACATAGGATTCTGTAAATCTGTACTCAATTCGATAAACCACTTATGCTTGTGCATGCATCAGCAAGTATTTTTAAAATAAACATATTTGTAAATAGATTGAGTATTTGCATATCTATATCCATACATAGATAAAGAAAATTGACTTTTATTCAGAAGTACATTTAGAAATACCTACATGTTTAGGATGATATTTGTAAAGAATGAGAATTTACATTCTAAAAATTAGAAAAAAAAATCTGCCATTTTTTCCTCATGAAATAGAGCAGAAGGCCAAAGTTGCCATCAAAAACGAAATTAAAATTTCTCATCATTGGAAGAGTTCATTTTTTTAGTCTTGTTTATATATTTCTTCTTTTGATCATTTGACATTTATGTACTACTATGCTTATGACCCTGAAATTATTTTATATTTGAATAATACTAAAGGAAATGGAACACTGCTAGATAAGAACCATCTGACTTCAAAACCTACTAAACAAACTTGCCTTTGCCTTTGCTCTCAAATTTTTTCAAAATTGAGATATCTCCATGGAAAAAAATCCCATTTCAAACCATTCTGTTCAGATTTTGTGAGGTTCTGAGACCTGTCAAGAAATCAGCAATATGATCAGATATGTTATATAAATAAAGCAAAATTAAGCAATACCAATTTTAGTTAGTATTATGTAGATTCTCAGTAGAACATACATTAGTTTTAGATAAAATGTAAGGCTTTTTATTCTTTAATTTTAAAATTATTTTTTCTTTTTTTTTCATATGTGTGCTGTTGGTTTTTTTTTTGTTTGTTTGTTTGTTTGGTTTTGTTTTTGTTTTTGTTTTAATAAATATGTTTATGCTTATTCTTATTCTATATGTAATGATTTTTCCTCAACTCTGAAGACTAATTTGGATTTGTGTCTTGAGATTATTATTTCACTGAAAGTTATGCCTAGCCTATTTTTTTCTTTCTCCATAAATTCAAATTTGATTAAATCAACTGTTGTTTGTTGTGGTAATTTTCTGTAGTAAAGAAAACCCTGAAGAATTTCATAAAACAAATCAGAAAATTTTAAATGGAAGAAAGCAAGAGAGAAGCTGTGACAGGACTTCATGCCTTTCAGCAAGAAATTTTGTTGCTCAGTGTCAAAGCACAGCATAGGACACCAGGCATGGCAATGGGGAAAGGCCAAGCCTGGACTGGGATATGGTCTTGCTAATGGGCAACAAGATCAGGACTGGTGAGGGAAGGCATGGCCAGATACATCCCTGGAATGGCTAAGCAGGGCCACAGGGATGGAGGTAGGGAGGCTGGGCAGAGTCAGGATGGACTGACAGTTCCTGAAGAGCCATTAGGTCTTCTCTGTGGTAATTTGATAATTTGAGCTGAAAAAAGAAATTATAATATTATTACAAATTTTATGAAGTTTTGGAAACTTTCTTCCCAGTGTATCTAATTTTGTTCTCCTTGAAATCCTGAATGTTTCTGATTCATGGGCATACTATAATTTAGCTTGCAAAACTGTCACAGCAGACAAAATCTGCAACCGCAAACTATACGTTATTCAATCTGACAAACCTTTCTAGAATGTAAACTATGATGTAAAGGGGTTTGTTGTTTTTTTATGGTTTTTCTTTTTTTTTT
>VXBR01002166.1:9210-24048 GCA_013400215.1 Cisticola juncidis | reverse complement strand
TTTCTATAGACTCTCCTGTATCTGCTTAAGCAGCATAGAAAATGTGACAAGCCTCCCTTCTGGCTGTTCCAACAGATCTTGTTTCAGTTCATTTGGAAACAGGAAGCTCTGGGTTGTGTAGAAGTAACAAATGATGACAGAATTTGAAAATACAGAGATTTTTTTTTTTTTTTTCTTCTTGAATTTAAGGTTTATTTATCTCATACCAACATGACCAATCCTTTTTCTCCAGTATTTATTCTCGTATTCATATTGAATAAGTCTTCTGCTGGAACTTATTTTTTGTTAGATCCAGAAGGATGGGCTAATGTAGTAACTCCTACACTCATCTCAGTTGTTACAACCATGTCATAGACCTCAGTGAAAGAATTAATAGACTTTTTTTCCCAGAAAAATATTTAAAACTTGATTTGAACTGTTCCAGAATCTTTAATTTCCAGGCCACTTTTGCCACAGAGTTTTGATGAAGATTTAAAAAGAAAAAGAATTTTGATTTTTTTTAATTTATGAATAAAAACTTAAATAAACAAAATAAGAAATATTTGATATTGGATTGACCAAATATTTTTGTTCAGGCTTGGTTTTGCCTTTTTGGTTTGACTTTTAACCATCAGCCTTAGAAACAAACTGGAAGAATAGTGACTTGGAAAGATAATTTTTGACACATAGGCTGCATGCACTGTTAGAGCTATAGGAACTTACTTGCCACAAATAATAGTTATAGTTTTCTCTGTAGTGTCCTTTACAGAACATTTACATTTCTTCTTTTTTTTTTTTTTTCCTACTCCTTTCCTGTAATTTTTTGCAGAAAGTGGAAATATATCAATATATAGCTTAAATATTATTAAATAAAATTATTATACAACAGTCTTTTCATAGAAAAGTTTTTCTGTTAAGCATCAGACAAAGTTATAATGTTAAAATTTGGAAGGCTATTTTTTTAATGATTGTAATATTTATTTCATAGTTCTGGTTTTTCTGTCTATACATATTCTTCTTGAAAGTGAATAGAAAACTGAATGCATGGGAAAATGATAAGAAGTCAAGTAAAAAAACATTACCGTATGACAATGTGAAGTGAAAACCAGAAAGAGAGGTGTTTTTTGGATGAAGAAACTGCAGTCAGAGCTTTACTGTTGGTTATCTGCTCAGATGTAGGACTGCCCCCATGAAACATGCATATTATTTGACCAGGCAATATTTTTTAAAATCACAATTCATAATTACTTTGAATTTGATCAGGTTTTCTGCTGAGGGAGAGGTCTTTGCCAAATTTATGTCTTTCAACCAAAGAAGAAACATAGTAAAATAAAACCAAAGTGGATCCGTGTCCCAGCAGCTCTTAAAAATTTTAGTAACTTTCTTGAAAGAACAGACTTTTGTTTCTCTAAACACAGTTTAATAGGAACTTTCCCACTAATAATAAAGTAGGCAAAGAGACAACAGAGAGAATTGTCTGTTACTAGAAATTCCTTTTATCAGACCAGTTTAATCTGGAAACTATTGGGATGAAGGAATTAAATGCTTCCAAATTAGTGTTTTGATTGAGATTATAAACCCTATTATGATCTTTTAAGTTTAAGGTTTTATAATATTTGTTTGATTGTTACCATATTTATAACTCCTGAGCCAAGAAAGTGCAATAGGATAAAGAATTTTCACACGTGGGAAAGACCTGACCCTCGGCATAGCTAAAAGTGAATAAAAGCTTGTCTTCTGCTCTTCTTTCCTTTTTCATACGTGAGTTATCTTGTTAATCCAATATTAAATATATTAATGGTGTAGAAAAAAGGCTTTTTTTTTCTTGCATGGTTCAAAGCCTATAACTGAGTGCAGCGTGTTTCCTTCTCAGTACTTCATGAGTGTTGAGAACCTAATGAGCTCATATCTCCTTTCTGAAAGAGAAAAAAAAAAAAAAAAGAAAGAAAAAAAAAGATTCCGGTCTAATGATTGCCTTTGCAGCCAGCAGTAGCAGTGCAGTTAATATATTGCTACGTGGGAATTGCTTCTAGCAGCTGTCACAGCATACATTCACTGCTAAGTGCTGGGGTGTAGACATGACTCTTGCTCTCGATTAACTAGGGAGTAATCAGGGAAGGAAAGGTGCAAGCAATGCAAAGGGTGACTTGAAAGAAAGGCCTGTCTCCCAGCATAGTGGCTGCACTTCCTGCCAAGATTTTTCTCCCAGAAGAATTAAAAGTGCTAGAGCTGCTGAAGCTGGGCCAGCTAATGGACCTTTAATTGGTGTTGTAGTCCAGATCCTTTGCTGTAACACAGTCTTCTCCCTTGTCATTAAACTCTCCCAAAACTTCTCAGAATCAAGTTATATTTTGAGTTTGAATTACTTTTTTAATGAGTAAGGAATGTTTCTGTGATATTTAGACTATCTTTCAATACTAATAGCTTTGTTTTGAGAAGATGAAAAACAGCATGGAAGAGATATATGTCTACAGCATAAAAGTAGAGCACTAGATCTCCTTTATCCACTCCATAGAAGATGAAAGGATTTATGATGTTTGTCATAAATCTACTTTATCATAAACAGAAAAAGGTTTACACAGAGCACTGGTAAAAGCATTTAAACTAAACTAACTTCATGACCTAGGAAGACCTGTTTTCACCACCTTTCAGGAGAAGGAGAGAAAAATGGTTACCAGATCAAAACAGCTAGGGAGGAAGTGTGTGGGCCCCATGTTTCTGAAAGCTGAGCCGCTGGCTTTCCCAAGGGAAACTTTCCAGAAGTTTCTCCTTTCCCAGGCAACTTGGTGTAAATAATTTTTCTTCCCATAACATTTCTGGGTAAGCAATATTCCCTTCCCATAATAACCTCTCTCTCAGGTGTTTTTGTGTTGTTTAACAATGGAGAGAGGTGTCCAGCCTATGGACCAATAATGTGCCTTTTTAGCACAGCATGTTATAAAAGGGCTGAATTAATTGTAAATAAAGCCTTCTGAGTCTCTTCTACCTGCTGAACTGGAGTCAAACATCTTTATTTCATGTCCAATTATGACAGAAGTCTGTGCATATGGAAGGGAGAGTGAAGTACTGCTCCACAAGTTGTCCCCTGGACCCTCTGGTCTGGTTCTGGAATGGCTGCCAAACCATTTGGCACACTGAAAACCCCAAAATACTGCTGGCCTGTCACATAGGTCCCCTGGGGAACGTTTAAGCACAGATGCATACCTGAGGGAGGGCTCTGGCTCTTTTTATATTCCAGAGAATATAAAAAGCTGTGTCAAGGTGTACAGCAGACACACCTCACTGCCCTGGATTTACAAGCAGTTGAGTCTACATTGGATCTAAGGTGATGACTGTATATATCTTTCTCCCTTTTCTTTCTCTTTTTCTCCTAACCTTCTCTTCCTGAAATATATTGTAAGTCAGACTAAAAAAAAAATCCAGTCAAGTGTCTTACTTTGTCTGGATGTTGCTTTAAATTTTGCCTAGTACTTTATTCTACCTTAATTTTCTAAACTTGGCAAGAAAAAAAATTATTAAACCTCCTGAGAATCCAATTCTTTTGCCCAAACACCACCAGAGTTAATATAATTGCCTTTCCCCTTACACTCATGAAAAAGGCTTAGGACTTGACAAGAGTTAGCAAGGTTGTTTTTTTCTTCTGTTCCTGTGGTTTAACCCCAGCCAGCAAGCAAAGCCCACACAGCTGCTTCCTCACTCCCCCAAAAGCTACAACAGGGAGAGAACTGGAAGGGTAAAAGGTAAAACTCTCATGGGTTGCCATAAAGATAGTTTAAGAAGGTAAGAAAAAGTTCACAAAAAACCACAAAGCAAAACACAGAATTAATTCACTACTTCCCTTGCGCAGGCAGGTGTTCAACCATCTCCAAGACAGCAGGGCCCCATCCCACAAAACAGTGACTTGGAGAGACAAACATCATCACTCCAAATGTCCCTCCTTTTTCTCCTTCTTCCCCCCACTTTATATACTGAGAATGATGCCTTATGATCTGGAATGTATCTTTGATCTGTTTGGGTCCTGGCTTTTATCTCCTTCCAAACCTCCCAAGAACTCCCTTTCTCCTTCTCCAACTTCATTATCCACTACACCCCTTTCCATTCTTTGATATATTACAAATATTGTTCTTTTAGTCTATGAACCACCCCCTGAAAATGTAACAAAAGTTAAAACAATGTCCATTCAATTAATTTAATCCATGGGTTTGGGTTCCATTTGTTCTGGAGGTCATTTGGGACAGAAGGATTGGCCTATTTTGTGGGGTTCCTGGACACCAAGCCGGCTCAGGTTGGGTCACTGTTGCACTGCAGCTGCTTCTTGTAAAGCTTCTCCTCCATTAGCTCCAGTGGGTCCTGCTGTAGCAATTCTTGTCACATACCACTCAATTGTGGTTTACAAAAAAATTAAAGGCATATCCATTGCAATCTCTACCCCTGGCCTTTGTAGGCATTGCAATGAACTCCTCCCCTTTTTTCCGCAGCATGATTGCAACAAGGGATTCCTGCTGGAGTCCATCACTGGTGTAGTCCACATCATAGCCCTGCATGGGCTGCAGAGGCACAGCCTCCTTCATCATAGGCTGTAAGCAAAGCTTTCCTTCCCCTGCTCAGGCCTGGGTTCCCACTCCCTGGAAATTGTTTTCTTTGAATTTCTTCAACACAGATACTTACCATAGTGAGATGTAGTTATCCAAGAACTGCTCCAGCACGGGTCCCCTGTGAGGCCACAAGGCCTGCCAGCAAATCTGCTCCATGCCATGCTTGTCATGGGATCACGTGCAGGACTCTCCTTCAGGCACTCACCTGCTCTAACGTGGGATACTCCATGTTTTGCAGGTGGATTCTGCTCTGTCATGGACTAATTCACATGTCACAGTCCCTGCTGCTTGGGTTCACAGTAGAGTTCCAGCCTGTCCAGTACAGCAGAAAACAGAGCTCAGAAAACATGAGCAATGTCCTGGCCACCTGCCAACCAGGCACATTGCCATGGCTGTTATCAAAGGAGATACAATTCAGTAAGGTGATAAACAGCGCAGCACTCCAGCAAGCAGCAAAAGCATAAAAACAGCCTCCAACAAGCACTGGACTCTAACACAGAGTCAGGAAAGTGGGCCCATGGCAAGCACAGGAGCTTGCTCATTACCATTAAACAGCACTAACAGGTATAAATTCAATGCAGTATATCCTTATCAATCAATTTATTTCAGCAGTTTTACTTCTGCCTGGCTCACCAAAAACGACTGTTGTCATTTAACCCCAGCCAGCAACAGAAGTCCAACCAAGCAACTGTTTCCTTACTCCCCAGCAGTGAGATCAGGGAGAGAACTGGAAAGGTGAAAGGCAGAACACTCCTGGATTGACATAGAGACAGTTTAAGAAAAAAAGTAAAAGCTTCACACAGAAGCAAAGCAAAACACAGAATTAATTCACTGCTTCCCTTGGGCAGGCAGGTGTTCAGCCACCTCCAAGAGAGCAGGGCACCATCACACATAACAGTGACTTGGAGAGACAAACATCCTCACTCCAAATGTTTCTCCTTCTTACCTCCACTTTATATTCCGAGCAGCATATATTCCGATGCTGTATGGTATGGAATAACTCTTTGATCTGTTTGGGTCACCTGTCCTGGCTGTGTCTCCTCCAACCCCCCAACTTCCTCACCAGTGTAGCAGTACAGAAGTCAAAAAAGGCCTTGGCTCTGTGCAAGCCCTGCTCAGCACTAACAAACACATCTCTGTATTATCAACCCTGTGTTCAGCACAAATCCAGAACACAGCCTCATAACAGACACTGTGAAGACAATTACTCTACCCCAGCTGAAATCACAGTTGTGAGAGCACGTAAGAAAGTCATAAATAGAGACCTTTGATAGAAGGAACTTACTCCAACAGGACTCTAAAAAACTCAGGAATATAACAGTAATTGGTGTTGAATTTCACCTCTGTTGCCAGTAATTTGCCACAGTAAGTATTCAGCATTGAGTTACAACTTTTTAAGTGTATCTAGAACTAAAATGGGCTGTTTAAACACTAAAATTATTTTTGTTGTTACAAAAGAGCATATATTTGTGTTTTGTGGATCTTTTCCAAAGAAATGTAAAAATATTTCTAAAAATAACTGATCATAATAAGCGCTCACAGCTGTATTCACTAGCATTTTTGCAGGTATACAAGCCTTATGTATTTTCAGAACTGCTATCTAAAAGATTCATCATGATTCCTCAGTATGGTTCTGTTAACAAATTATTATCCCGTTAAAAAAAACAAAAAACAACTAAACACTTTATAATAATAATTGGTCTACAAACTCTCCAACTGTTGCAGCGGCTGTAACAGCAACATGGATTCACTGAATGGACATATGGTTATATTCAATTAATTACTTGAGCACTGGACTGTGCTGTATACATGTAGAGTTTAGAACATGTTGTCACTGCAGATGCTGTGATAGAGACAAAAGTGGTGAGTTTACTTCAGGGAAGCATATTGCTGATTTAGGAGTGTAATGGTCCCTGAAAAACTCATTCATAAATGTTATATACTGTTGACATAATAGCACAAGTTCAGAAACATTTTCTTTAATTGTCTTTTCTGATTGTTGACAGATTTTGTTTTCTGTAATGAGCTCAAGAAGAATGTCTATATTCCAAAATAAAGCAGATAGAAAACTTTTGCTAATCTTATAAAACATGCTGCTTTTATTCAGATATGCTTGTACTAGTGGGTACGACATTTGATTTCACAATTGCTATCATGGGAGTTAGTGGGCTGTCAAGCTCTAGGAGGTGGATGATATAGTTTCTAGAAATGGTTGAATTGTTTTTTTCTGTGAAAATAAATTATCTAAGCAATTACAGCTTCCTTATTCTGTTAGACAATCATTTATCAAATGAGCTTCATTCCTTAAATGTGAATTTTATGCGTGAATGTAATCTGAACAGTTTAGAGAGCAGTTTGCAGGCTATGGGGTATGTATGAATTGTCCACTTAGACTATATTTTATCTATTATCTGTAGTGAGTAATTGAATTCATCTGATGTTTGCTTTTTGATCCTTTGACTGTTGCAGACAACTGCCAGTTTTTAAACAGTGAAATAACAAAATTATTAAAAAAAAAAAAAAATAAAAAGCTATTTTAGAATTAGTATCCGGTTATCAGGATTCCCAGAACCAGTGCAACTTTCCCAAAAATTAAAGTGTAGTTCTTCTTGTCCAAACTTTTGATGCATGTAATGGTCTATGAAATGTTACTACTAAATAATCTCCCTGAAATAACTGTCCAAGTAGAGAGCATCAGTTTAGGAGGCTTTGCCTCAGACTTCTTAGTTTCTTCCAGAAATTCTTTAAAGCGAGACACATATAATTGCTGATGGGCAAAGGTACCCTGTTGCTCCCAGTGTCTCACTGTGTCTTTTTTGCAGAAAATATTTTCTCAGAATTTCCTTGTCCGGTGACAGCTCAGGAATTAACATGTTAAATGTTAATAAAACATTTTAAAACTTTCTGATATGCCAGTTTTATACTACTACTTCTAGAGCACACTGGTTTTGTGAAAAGTGGATTCCACTAAACGTCCATTTAAATTTTGTAGTTTATAAAGTCTATTTAAGTATTGCAAAGTTTGTTCAATCAAACAACTGATGGATGTGGCTCTACTTTTTCTTTAAATATTCTATTTTTTTCTTTAAATAGTCTTTGTCATGCAGCTCTAAATACTTTATCTGAAAAGCTCCAGTGATAAAACAGTTAAAAAGGATGAAGAAGAAGTTAGTTTGGGATGTATTAGAGATTTAATTTAAATGACATTAGATAGAACTATCCTTCAGAAAACCAATGCATTGCAAATGACAGTAACAGTTTCAAAATAGAAAATAGGCTTTGAGTGAGAATAAAGAATAAATTAGCATAGAATCATAAAATGGCATTTGTTGGAGGGGACCTTAAAGATGATCTAGTTCCAACTCCTGCTGCTGAGAAACCTTTCACTAAACCAGGTTGCTCAGAGCTCCATATCCATTAGGAGATCACTTCTCTTTTATTTTCTTGACAAGGTTTTGTTCAGTAACTACTGAGTTGTGATTACTGAGAAAAGTTTTTTGATTGAAATATTCTTCTCTCAGACATTTTTAATATGGCTCACAGAGAAACAAACAGGATTTTTTTATCAAAAGACAAATAATTAAAAACCATTAGCATTACATTCAGGCCACGAGTGAGTGGCCTACATGTAGCCATGTCTATTTGATATTCTGTTGGAGAGAGATGGCTTCCCAAACTACTTTTTGAAAATTTATTTTGGTGGGTTTGTTTAGTCAATCCATCACTTGATGATTTCACCTCTTGAGAAACTTCTGGTTTCCTTCTCAATAGAAGAACTTGTGTCATGGCCAAAGAGCTAAACTGCCTCCTCTACTACATTAAGCACTGTAATGATAAACCAACAAACTCATAGAAAACCATTGTGTTCCTTGAGATTGTCACATGATATTTTCTGAAAAAAAGTGAAGCTCTAACTGATGTCTACTTAAACATCAGCTGATGCAATGGGCGTTACTATTTATGGTTTTTATAGCCTCACAATTCCTGAATTCCATTTTTGATCTGTAAGGTAAGCAAAATCAGGCTCTGAAACCCTAAGAAATTACATAATAAATCATCTATCTCCATCTCTGGACTGAAATGAGAGACATATGTTGGCAAAAGTTTGAACAGTAAGTGTACTTATATCTTCAGTACAGAAGAACAAATCAGCACTGTATTTGTTTAAGGTAGTCTTGCTATCTTTCAAAACTGTGGCATAATACATATGAAGTACAAATCAGATAGACTGGCAAGTCAGGCACACAAGGAACAGACTTTATACAATAATAGTTTTGGTTTCTCTCATATTTGAAAGCGCCAGAAAACATTAAGCAAATAGTAAACTTCTACATGTGACATTGAAGATGTTATGATTTAAGGAAAAAAAAATCAAAAAGTTTAAAAATGTTATCTTCAGTGTTAAAAAAAATAAAAAAAAGACTGAATAAAGTTTCTCTTCTTCACATACAGAGCAATGAGCTCTGTAAGGAAAAGGGAGGCAGGTTTTTTCTATTGAAAGCTGGGGGGGAAAAGCATTGATTAGAAAGGACTTAAAAGTTAGAGATCATATGTAGTTTAAAATTTTTACTTCATAGCTAACCACAACAAGAAAAGAAAAATGTAATATGCTGTAGAGTAGCAAGCAAATTAGATTTATTTTTTCCATATGATCTGTGCAATCGGGCTTTTTATTTCTTTATCTGGTATTGTGATTAATAAATTGTCAATGTATTTTACTTAAGTTAAAATTGTGTGAAACAGAAAACTAAATAATTTTACTGTGTTTAATGCATATGTATGGCATTAGATGAATATAATTGGATTTACTTTACAATAGTGTCCAGGCCATTTTTTCAGTGTGCTTTTTCCTAAGACTGCATTTATTTATATACAATTTATTCAACTCACGATCAGTCAATTTTTTACATGAAAAATGTGAAGTGATTATAGGGAGGATTTATATGACCATTATTATGTGTGGAGTAGTTGATATGACTACATAAAATGAATACTGAACATTCATAGCTCTCTTTCCTTCTTGTTTATTTTTTTTATTCAAATCTAATTTTTAAGGTTTAGATTATTTTTCTTTTTATGTATTCTTTTTATTTAAGGAAGGGGAGAAATATTAATTTTAGGGATAAACTCTTAATAAAACTTCTTTTCCTCTTTGGCCACTCAGTGTGATCCTGCTAATTTTATGAAAATTGTCTCATCAGAGAGATTTAGTGCTTGGGGTATATTTAGCTACAACTATATTGGCATTCACAAAATCACTCTCTGCTGACAGTTCTGCCCCAAAGTGGCCCTTGCCTTGCTTCAGAAGCAGGATTTGTGCAAAATGATGAGTGTATTAGAGTCTATTCATGCTGGGACTTAATTGGTTCTGCTGGGGAACCGCTCTGTAGGACTGCACCTACTGCCTGCATGTTCTTTGCACCTTTTATTTTCCACAACCAGTTAAGAAGAGCTGACCAACTTATCGATGTCCAAGAAATAAAATTAGCAAACATGTTATGATTAATATGAAGCTTAGGAGAAGGAGTTTTTTAACTTGTGTAACAGTCAGAGGGACATGACTGCTTAAATTTAATGCCTCTTTTGCCTCTGAGGGTTTGAGAAGCATTATAGAGAGAAGCTTGTTTTCTTAGGTAATTTTCATTCATCTAATGGCTATCCTTCATGCTGTCTATGTGATCCCGACACAAAAAAAAAAACCCTAACCCTTCAAAACCATATAAAATTAAAGTGTAGGTAGAGTGCAATATCTAACAGAGTACTAATATGACAATAAAAAGTGTTATTCTACTAATTTGTTACCAAGAGGAAGAGGACAATTGAAATATTTTTTAAAATTCAGAGATAATTGGAAAGGTTTGAAGTGTTCTGAAACAAAAACCAAAAAGGCCAAGGTCAACAATTAAATAATTGGATGAAGTGGATAGTTATAAATCAAGATAGAGTATTAAAACCTGGTACTTTTTGCTCATTACTGAATCATGAAGAAATTATTTGGCTTAGTAAAGGAATTTGATAGGAATACTCAAAGGGCTGAACAACAGAGTATGTTGTATCTATTTCTACCACTGACTGTATCTTAAAATTTGCACATACAGGTATCTTTTTCTTTCTCTTAACTGGGGTGAAAAAAGGTAACAGAGATATAATTCATTAAACATTTCAGAAATCTACACTATTTCCAGTGGCTTTGTGATACATATAATAAAATATTCAATGTCCTGATACTACTTAATGCCCTAGCACAAGTCAAGTAACAATATGCTGAGGCCGTTTTACGGGTTATAAGTCTTAAAAGGTCTTAGAACATTTTAAGTTCTAAACAGAGTTGTTTATTATATGAAAGCATGTATCTGAAGGTGCAAGAGTTCTAAAGAGTGGTCTTACAATACAATCAGTTATAAGCAAGCAAATTCTAAATAAAACACTAACTAAAGCGTAGAAATCTTAACAAACAGAGTGCTAATGAAACAATAAGCAAAGCATAGAATTCCTAACAAGCAAAATCCTAGTAAAACTATAAGCAAAGCGTAAAATTTGGCATCACAGCTTCCAGGTAAATCAACCTCCGGTCTCCTGACCCCAAGCAGCGTTTCCAGCCGTGGGGTCACAATAACAGACAGGAATCACAAGATCACAAATGCCAGACAGGGGTCCCAGCCACAGGGATCACAGCGACAGAAAAGGTCCCGAGATTCTGAACCCACACAGAATCCCCGACCACAGGGTCGCGATGGCCATGAGGGATCCCGAACCAGACAGGGTTCCTGGACGCAGCCCGTGGCGGTAATGGGGGATCCCAAACCCAGCAGAGTTCCCAACGGCGGGGTTGCAGTGACAGGAAGGGGGCCTCAGGGTCGCAGAGGCAAGAAGGGGTCCTGAACCCGGCAGAGTTCTGGGNAATTCTATCTCTTCATATTTCACTCTCTGCAGAAATCCATGGAAACATGGACTCCAACAACAATATACTGATGAAACATTGAATACTAATAACATGAAGTCCTTCCTTTAAAAAATTAATATATTTTTTATCATGAAAAATGACGAATTTTTTTAATGTATCTTCTTTCTGGCACGGTGTGTGTGAAAGATTACAAAATAAATTATTTGGAAGCAGTAAGCCTTACCATCTTAAAAAAGAAGGTCAGTTACAACCAAGTTTAGTTTTTACCACTGTATTTGGATTGCAATCAGGTTTTTATCTTTCTATTTTTATTAAAGGCTTCTGGGAAAAAAACCCAAACCAAACCAAAAACAAACCAAAAAGAAACAACAACAAAAAACCCTCTCTTAACCTTGTGTCCAAACCACAGTTAAATAATCTCATGAAAATGGAACTGCAATAAATGCTGTGGGGTTTGGTATGAGGGGAAGCAGGTGTTCTTGGCTGCCATGCGTTGTCAGTAGTGTTACGCACCTGAGTATCTGGGGTTTGCATGTGCAGGCAGAGGCCAGCAGAGCCACTCCTGTGCCTTTCTGACAGGATGCAGTACCACTGCCCTTCAACAAGCTGAGCCCAGGGTCTGGGCACTCATGTGCAGGCAACTGGCTGGACAAGCTGTGATAACAAGGAAAGTGCCAGGGCAGGAGCAGAGAGTTACATGACCAGGAACAGGCATAGTCCCAAGGTTGCCCATCAGAAGATCAAGGCTGCTTGTCTAGCTTGTATTTGGCCATGTGCCTACTTCTTGCAGTTCTTTCTCAAATGTCTCTTTTTTGTGACTTAACATACACAGAGCAGCACCAACTGCTGGCCCTATGCCCGGGCAGCTGCGCTCCTAGAGCTGGGTGTGGAAGTGTGGTTTGCACTCTGGCCCCTGATGACTAGTACAGAAAATGTGACATTCCAACTAAATGTGTCTTTTACTTAGTGTCTGCTTCCTTTCTGGAACACACAAAGATGTATCTGATATAGTCTTCATGAGGACATTGACACACCTTGGTAACCAAAGGCAGTGGGAGCAGCTGCCTGCCAAATTAAAATCTCAGTGGTTTGAAAAGACTGAAATCTGTAGAGGCCAGGAACCAGAATTATTGTGATCATGATGTGTGCAAAAAGTTCATGTGGCCACTGATACGAATTGGGCTCTCAGGATGCCTTGAGTTGCTGCTTAAGACCACAGTGTTCTGAACATGGGGTCCTTATCTGGTGAAGAGTATTTCTATTTTTTATTCTTGTTTGCACAGATTGGGGAGCTAGGTTGTACACCACAGAAGGCTGGCTCCTCCATACTCCAAACTTAAAGCAATCCATTCATTTTAACAAACAAAGGCATTGGCGTTTATTTGTTACATAATTTTTTCATTAATTAGTACCCTATTCTCTTGCTATATCTCTCATTTTTCCTGTTAATTAGTCTGCATGTTCAGTTCTTCCCTTTGTTTGAGTCTGGAGTCTCTTTTGAGTGGATGTTCAACGAGGGTGCTCAGAATCGCCCACCATGGAATTACTTTTCACCCAGTTACTGCTCAGTTCTGCTGAGCTCACTACTGATGGCTATTTTCCAGACTGCCCATTAATTTAGGAACTGTCTTCCCTTTTCCTTAAAACGAAAGTCCAGCCAAGCATACAATGATCACAGTGCCCTTGCTTAATTATAGGTATCTGGCTACAATTAATAACAAAGAAAAAAATTGCAAAATTTGATTCAAAGCCTGAGGGGCTAAAATCTTGACGGGGTTGATATCAACAGGACTTCTAGAACCAATGTAATAATGTTTGTGAAACACCACAGGACAGGTTTCCTTTCAGTGGCTGGTGTGACAACCTCCTGGTGTCAAATACCTTACTGAAGAAGGAAGCTGTTGGCTTCTCAGTGAGGTGACTGTATGAGACCATATCTGAAGTATGGTCTCATAGTAGAGTCAGCTTTGGTATGCCCCATGCAAAGCAAATGATTACAAGGAGAAAGTCAAAGCTGAGGAGGAAACTGGAACACTGTGCATATGATGAGAATATGAAGAAACTGGGTTTGCTTAGTCTGGAGAAGAGATAATAAGGCTAAGAGGAGACCTAATTACCCTCTTCCATTGCCTAAAAGGGTTTTTTAAAGATGATGGCAATGATGGAGTCAGCCTATTTTTAAAGTTCAGTGAAAGAGCAGGGAGCAAAGAATTCTGATTAATTATATATGTAGCAAGTGTTATGGGACATAAGCTACGTAATTAGACATGAAAATCAAGTTTTTTTTAAGAGAGGACTAGCTAGATATTAGGGTCTCTGTGGAGAGCCAGTGCATCTCAATCAACTCCTGGATGGTCTCACTACTCATCTATATAGATGAGATAAAGATGTGATATGAGAGAACAAGCTGTCTTGAAATTGAAGTCCGAGTCACCTTCACAATTAGGTATTTAACTGGCATATAAGAGCTTTAGAAATTGCCCCAATCAGTCCCCACTGTGTATAGTCCAATTTGTATGTGTTGGTGTGTCGGTTAACTTCCTATAGGGAGAATCTGGTCATTCTGTCTACAGACTCCCTTAGGTGGAAGCTGTTTCAGAAATGATCCTATTTAGATAGTGGCAGAGAGTAGAACTTTCTCCCTGCACAGATGGTCAGGTAGAACAGTCTTTAATACGGAGATGACATCTTTAATAAACCAGTAGTGCCTAATTTTGCATGGGCCAAAGTGACTGGCAGAACTGCAGGGCAAATGAATTATTAGAATTGAGCACAAAAGAGTCTTTTTCGAGCCATGTAAAGATGTAGCTGGAAGGATCTTTGTAACAGGGACTCCCATTGCCATGTGAGGAGTAACCGACCATCCTGTTCAAAAAAAACAGATTTCACGTGCAAGTGTTCCCATACAGCAATATTATATTCCCCTTTTCCTCCACTTGTTAACAAACAATCTACCCACACCATCTATGCAACATTAAAAAATTGCTTCAGTGAGGTTGGTTGAACACTGGCACAGATGCCCAGAGAGGCTGCAATATCTTCATCTTCAGAGGTATTCAAAGCCTAAGTGGACATGGTGTTAAGTAATGATCTTTGACTTTGAAGTTCATTCTGCTTAGAACAGGGCATTGTTGATCTTCAAAAATCCCTTCCAGTCGACTTTTTTCCTATGTTAACTGTTATAAAATCCTAAGCTCTTTGTGGAAAGCAGTATTTTTTGTTCATGCCTGTTCTTATCCTAATTTAAGAAAAAAATCAGACCGCTGAATGGTGCCTCAAGGAACTATATAAAACCACAATGATAGTGGCAACAGTAAAAATTACATGGAAAGTTTCTTATTGAAGCTTTTTTTTTTTTTT
>VXBR01002164.1:259517-292295 GCA_013400215.1 Cisticola juncidis | reverse complement strand
AACCCCCAAAACATTTGAGAGAACATTTGAGTCCTGAAGGATAAAGGAGTACAATTTGCATGCATTTTCATTAAGCTATTTTGTAAGTCTGTTTTCCCTGCCTCAGTGGCATCCTCCAAATCCGAGAAGAGTGACTTGGTGACGTTTGTCTGCTCTGAAAGAAGTTGTTTTGTCCTGCTTCTATTTGAACTACATATTCAGCTCCTTCTGAGAGGACAGGCCTGTCACAACTGAGAGCTACTTGCTCTTCTCCATGTTGCTTGAGTTTCCAAGTCTTCTGCTTGGCATAAGAACTGGACAAAACCCAAGGATTTCAGCCTTCCTCCCCTGAACAGCTGTGACAGAATTGAGTCACCAACCCTCCCGGACTCCTCATTTCTCTCTCCCTCAAATGAAGCTTAGCCCAAATTCTGGGCACACAGGGGTGCCCAGCACNCCCTCGCTGCCTCCTCCTCCTTGGCCCCAGCACTGCCTGGAGCCCTGTGCCAGGAAAGTGACAGCACTGCTGAGCCGTGCAATTGGGGTCTGGCCCAAACACTGATGTGTTAATTAAGCAGAGAAACAAGTTCCAAGAGAAAAGTAGGGAATGCCTTGTTCTTAATGTTCATGCTGGAGTCAGTCTCTCATAGACATGATGAGCAACAGCTCAGTTGAAAGCACCATGATGCTGGCTAGGGGTCTGTGGAGCTCCTTCCTCACCTCTTCCAGCTATTCCACCTGAAGAAAGCACAGGAGTGTGAGGATCCTACTGGGATTTCGTGTGCCAGGAGCACTGTGTTCTCCCTGAGGGGCTGCAGCCAGCAGGGAGATGCCTCTGCTGGGACTGCCCTGCCAGGTGACAGCAGCTCTGGTGACAAAGCAAGAGGCATGAAGGTGAACTACTGTCACCCCCTCTGATGGCAGGGGTTAAAGCTCCCCACAGCACTGCCACCTGCCTGTCTCTTTAGCAAACTCTGAGGGTAATTCATGTAGAAGAGACTGGCTCTGCCACATTTTTCCAAAGTCCTTCAATCCTACTCAGAATGTCAGGGGAATCATCTCAACCTGTGTTTCTTGGCACAAACCTAGACACTTACAAGAGAAAATCAGAGCTGTTCCTCTTAGTGCCACTGCCTGCTAGCACCAAGGCCCCAGCATCATGTCTGGGCCAATATTTTTTAATGCTTGCAGGCAGCACCAGTATGCATAAAAATCTAGGCAATTTTGGGCAGCATTTCAGAACATGGATTTCTAAATGCACAGAATGTCCTGAACCCAGCAGTTCAGGAAGGGTGTTTTGTATTGTTTTGTGGTTTTTTTACTACTTCTCCACTGCAATTATGCATCTGAGATCACTCATGGTTCACAATGCTGCAAAACCATCTGCAAAAAATTCTGACTCAATTTTCTGGTACCTTCAATACCTCAGATTCTTTCATTTTGCATCTAGTATCTGACCATGTATTTTTTCCTTTTCCAAGCACGCCTCTTGCTTTGTTTGAGCTCATCAATAAGAGGATTGTAGGATTGTAGTTTACTGCAAAACTTCTACCAGAGTATGAATAAGCTTACATTTATCCAAGAGGCCAGGTGTTTCTAGGATTGATCTTGTTCTTGTGCAAACTATAGCCTCTCAGTGTTCTCAGCCTTTTAATGTTCACAGCTAGAAGCTCATTTTCTAAAACACCACAATCAAAATGATTTTCAAGAAACATTCTCGTTAAACCAGTGCTGCAACAGGAAGATTCACTCAATGCTCAAAAATAATCTGGTGACAATAGTGGCAGTATTTTTACATGAAAGAATTCCAGACACTCCTGTTCACCAGTGCCTCCCATCTTGCTAATCCTGAGGTAATCTCTAATGGGAGAAAAAACCAAACCCTGAGCAGGAGCTTGCACTAATCCTTTGATGGCACATAGCTTTTCCATGATGAGGTGTTGCTGCTTCTCTCCGAAGCACTGACCTGGAATACAGTAGGTAAGGAGTTTTTTGAGCCTTACAGAACTGATACCTGCACTCTAAGAGAGGTGAAAAATTGAAAATCCTGTAATAACTGGCTTTAACATTATGCAGATGTGCTGTTCTGCATTTATTTTCATTTAGTGATTTCTGTGTAGTTACACTGGAATTATACTGGCAAAAGACAAGATTTGAGTTTCTCTGCCATGAAAAACAAGGAAGGGGAAAAACCAAGTATTTATGTGTAGCTGAGTTCTCTAAGTCCTTAAAGCAAGCATGTGCTGTTGACACCAGTTCCAGCTGCACAGCCCAATCATTAATGTTATTTCCCAGCTGAACATCTGCTCATGTGGCACATTTCCACTTCCATCCTCCTCTCTCTTAGACATTAAATTGCACCCTTTTAAACACAAGTACAATTTTAAGGGGATTTTCATGAACTTGTCTGGAAGGAGGCTACATCATGATTTATAGCAAGCAATGTAGTATGGGCCAGAAAAAGCTAAAAAATTTTAGGTTAATTAGTTATTTCCTTAGAAGAACCCTTTTAGGTCACTCAGCTATAGTTAGTTCTTGTGCATTTAATGAATACTTTCAGAAAAAAAAAACCAAAACCAAACCCAACCAACTAAAATCAATCAGGACACTAATTAACAGAGACAGTCACAGCTAACAGCTTCTGAGATACTGAGATTTTTCTGCACAGGACTATGGATGCACCTTGCAAAAGAGACTCCTTTTATATGGGTCAGTTATAATGGATGTGACACTAGGAATGAGCTACTGAGATTGAAAAATGCAGCATTTTACGAATTTAGCTTATACTCACTGCTCACATGTTCATTTTCTAGATAAAGAATTCCCGACTCAAAAGGATTTGTGCCTAATCCATATGGTTAATCAGTAACCAGTTTGGGGGCAGGAGAGGCTGTAGCTCACTTCATGCTTTCTCTCCTCAGGGAACAGATAAAAGGGAAGAAATGTGCCAAACAGAGGTGTACTCTCAGCAGGCTGATGAAAGTCCATGTATGCCAGAGGCCTATTGATAAGGAAGCAGCAGCACAGATTTTTTCAGACAGTTATTTTTCAAGACATGGATTGTTTCAGTTTTGCCCTGTCACACACAACACACCTGAAGCCTTGGAAGTCATGAAACTTGGGATGCTCCATACACAGTGATATTAAACACAGATCTCCCCTAGTGCTTACAAATATTATATGGATCACAGACAGACAAATCCTAAAGCATGGACCTCAATACTCTAAAGGCCATTTTAGATAATGCCTGTGCTGTGCAGTGCTGAGCTACCTCAGCACCAGCTCAAAGGAACAAAGAGATGTTTTGCACTTATGTGTAGCCCCATGATTACCTGCTACCTTGGAGGCTGGCAGTGGGTATGGCTGTGTTAGTGCTGCTGTGGACTAACAAATTTGGGAAAGGGATTGTTCTTCATCCACCAGCTAATCCAGCATCTCTGGAAGATGCCAAGTGACACAGTGCAAAGCTATACTCAGTGCATGACACCTTCTTGGCAAGACACAGCTACCTGGCATTCATCTTCTCTTGAAGCCTCCTCAAGGAAGGAGTTATTTATGTTTATGTTCCTGCTGGTTTTCACTTTGTAGGCAAATCTGTCACATTCTGATGGAGCTGAGATTAGCACACAAAGCCCCAGTCACTCAACACCCAAAGATCTTTTTCACCCGAGGTTATGCCCTGTCTCTGAGCTGCCAGGTCATGATTTGTGTTTTGGACCGAGTGAACTTCCTTTCTTCCACTCTGAAACACACAAAATCCGGCTATTCGAGTTTTTACAGTCGGCTCTTTGTCAAACACCTCAAATAGAAGTTGGACATTTCGGCCTTTAAAGATTCCTAAATAGATGTGTATCTCCTCCTAAAAACAGTATATATGTACTCTGTGTGGAACTGCAAGGGTCCAGCCACTCATTCTCAGATAAAAATGGATTTATAAAACACCTTCCTGCTTTTCAGCAGAATTGTGTTGGGTTCAGGAAAAAAGGAAATCCTAGAATTATTATGCACATCTGTAGAGGTGAACTTGGCATCCAGTGTAAGTCCAGCTTTCAGCTCTGCAGTATGGAACTGGGAAATCTACTGGGCTCTCAGTCTGTGGGGCTGAAGGTGACAGGCATTTTCACTTGGCAAGCTGTGCCTGCTTTTGTGTAACAACACTCCATATTCCTCAAGGCATCTATTTCTTTCATAAGGTCTTTCTTTGGTTCTAACAGCCTGCAAAACTTTCCTGGCCAATTCTTTTCAAGTTCTGAAGTCAAACTTTGACCAAATGGGGACCAAGACTTACTCTTTTTATTCCACAGGCATAGAAGGGTACTACTAACAAAGAGACTGAATCGAACTGGGGGAAAGTGTGTATTGGGGAAATATATCCTGCACTGGAGAGGTTGTATGTATCTCTCTGTATGAGATACATATGTATAAAAAATGTACTTCCGTAGAGGCCAGAGCTGGTGGACAGGTGGAGAGGAAGGAGCTGGTAAAGCCTTTTCTCTCTGTATTACATCCTTCTCTCTCTGAACTTATGGACAGCAGCTCCTCCAGAATTTGAAGCAGGATCACTTCTGATCTGTGTTACAGAATCAAAGAATCACGGAACATGCTGAGTTGGAAGGGGCCCACAAGGACCATCGAGTCCAGCTGCTGTCCCTGCACAGAACATCCCCGAGAGTCCCACCCTGTGCCCGACAGCACCGTCCGAGCACCTCTCGAGCTCTGGGCTTGGTGCTGTGACCACTTCCCTGGGGAGCCTGTTCCAGTGCCCAGGCACCCTCTGGGGGTAGAACCTTTTCCTGACATCCAACCTAAACCTGCCCTGCCACAGCTTCAGGCCGTTTCCTCGGGTCCTGTCTCTGCTCAGGAGAGTGAGGAGCTCCGTGCCTGCCCCTCCGCTTCCCTTTACGAGGAAGCTGCAACTGCAATGGGGTCTCCCCTCAGTCTCCTCTTTTCCAGGCTGAATAGACCAAGCCACCTCAGCCGCTCCTCACACGGCTGCCCCCAAAGAAGGGGGTGAGTTATTCCGGCGGAGATCGCCGGAAAAGGGGGAAAAGGGGACAGAATGATAGTATTTCTCGGGAGTTGCTCTGCCTGCTTTTTCTTCCCGCTGAAGGCCAGCCCTTTCATGGGCCATACCCCTGCAAAGTTTATTCCGCGCACTCCCCCGAGCGCACGGACAGCGCCCTCTCCCTCCGGGCCTCTGAGGGGGCGGCAGCGCGGGAANCAGGGCGGGCCCGGAGCCGTTCCCGGGAGGGCCGCGGGGCCGGCCCGGCTCTCCTCGGCCACGGGGACCGCCGCGATGGCAGCCGGGGAGCTCCGGTGTGCGGGAATGAAGGTGGAATCGGCAATGGTTACCGGGGCTGGGCTGTGCGCGGAGAGCGCAGGGGCGGCACCGTGCCCGGGCCCGGCATCGGGGGCTTGTGCTGCGGAGGCACCCACAGACAGAGCCCCGGCAGCCGCGCCGTTCGAGGAGATAAATGTTAATGAAAATTAACTGAGCCGGGGTTCCGAGCGTTTCAAGATGCTTCGTGTGGAGACCACAGCCAAAGGTAGTGCCTTAGCCAGCTCACTGTTGGCATCTTCTAAAGGATAACGAGTAGGCAGCTTACCCCAAAACTAATATTTGTGTTTTTAAAAAACAGTGTGAAATTGCCCATTGCTACTCGAGAGAGCCTCAGGAGTTCCTAGCTTCTCCTTCCTTCTCAAATAAATAAGAATTTAAGATGTCACAGCTCCCCCAGCTCTTGCAACTACCTGAGTGCCTTTCCTTCCTCTTTCCCATCTCCACTCAAGGAAATTGCTTAAAGGGCACTGGGAAGAGTATCCATGCTTTCTCCTTTGCCTCGGTCACTCCTTTACATCCTACACTAGTAAAAATTACAAAACTCGCAGAAACCTGGCTGTCTTGTGAATTCTGTGCTGGTTGCAAAGGCTTCTGGAAGGATGATCAAGAAACAAATCACACTAGGGACAAGTACCACAACAAGTAAAATAGCTCATCAAGTGTTGTCAAATTGAAACCACAACAGATGTGTCTGGTGTGTCTGCTGGAAATGGAGGTTAGGCTGCCAAAGGTTCAGCCACCTTCAAGCAGTGTGGTCTGAGGTTTTTGGGTTAGTTTGGGCTGAGCCCCCTGTGATCTCTGTGCTGTGAGAGAAGTGTGGCTGCATTGTTACATGGCGAGGTTGTGCCTGGGGTTTCTGTGCAGTGTGCTCATGACCTCATTTAGTTTATTAATTATCAGAAAGAGGTCGGTAGCCTGGCATCCAGATTTCCAGTTGGCCATTTATTTGTAAATGCAGATGTAATCTCTCACACGGAGACAGGACCATTGTGTAATGATTGCCAGTAATTTGGTGCAAGGCAGCACAGTACCTCATTTACAGTGCTTTAGTTCTTCCCCAGCAGGTTTCACCAAACAGATTTTGTAATAATCATTTCCTACAATGGTTGTAGCATCTTGGGTTGTGAAGCCTTTTTGTCTTGTCTTACCTCTGCCACCTCTTGATTCGGATTTTGAAGGAGCCTTGCAGCTCTGGAACAAAAGGAAGGTGATTCTGCTTTATGGTTTGAGCTTGTGAATGGCTTGGTCTTGTGAATCTCAGCTCTAAATGAGAGAATGAGCTCTAAATGAGAGAATGTGATGCTGGTTGGCAGCTAAGGCAGAGAGGGACCAGTGTGTGCATGGGAAGCATTGTTTGGCTACAGTTCTGGAATGCTCTGATGGGTACCATGCCTAGATTTACATGTCCAGGATAAAGGAAGCTGCCAAATGACTTAGAAATAATTTTACTCTCTGTCAGTACTTCCTGGGAATGGCTGCACTAAGTGCTGCTGTGGAGACTATTAAATTATTGTTATTTTTAATATGGTCTATCAGAGAAGACAATAGTGCCTCTCCTTGGCAAGGGACTGTTCTGTGTTCTTGTCAATATAGTAGGCTAGTTAAACTTTTGTATCTTTCCACAGCACTTCACAGTGTTCCTATTGCACTGTTTTTCAGTGGTTTTTATTTTGTGTTCTACTTTTTGGGTCTTCCCAAGTTTACGCTGCATAAATAAACTACACCTTCGTTACCCCTGTGTCTGCAAAGCAGAGCCTTGCTTTGCTGTTTTGTGACTTCTGAGGGATTTTGCTGGTTGTTCTGAAGTAAAAGCAAATGAAGCGTAAATAAATCGTGGCAAAAGAGGTTTTTGTTTGTTTTTTATGATGCAAAATTGAGCCAAATTGTCAACCTGTTATTCTATAGATCCCAGGAGACAGGTGGCCTTTATGGTGTTTCATGGAAACTGGGATTAAACCTCAGGAGAACTTCACTGAGCACTGAATCAAAGGGAGCTGGAAGAACCTGTCTGAAACAGCATGAAGGGGCTGCCAGGAAGAATTATTTCCAAGATGAAATTTTATCTGACTGTGCTTTTCATGCTCTACAAAACACCTTTTCTGTTGCATTTTTCCAAGGAGGAGCAGTCCTGGTTCACTGCTTGTGTGTCTGCAGCACTGATGGGGTTCTCATTATACAAACAGATGAGAGGTGGTGCCAGCTGTACCCATTTCACTGTTGCTGAGCTACCTGTGTGACAAGAACACAAAACAATAATGTCACTTTGTGCTGCAAAGAACCTTGGAGATGCTGAAAGGATTTAGAAATTGTATATTAGTGTTGGCTAAGAAACTTTTCTATGTGTCTCTACAAAAGTATTCCTGGTGGTTTTAAACAAGCTAAACCAGTTAGATGGGTGGTTTCTGACTATTTTTTTTCTTTCTGTTAAATAACTTTTGCTGAAAAGTGCAGTGGGCTTAGGGTTGTAATACAGTGTGTAGTCTTTGAATGTTCATGTTTTCCAGCCTTTTCTAATTTGACCTAATTAGTGTGGGCATCTGAACAGTTTTGCATAAAGTTTCCACATCATCCTTAACAGAATTGAAGATGAGAGGGGAGAATGAGAGAGAACTGAAAATTTTCTACACTATTTTGTCTATCATTTTTTCCCCCTGTGTTCCTTTTTGATGGTGCAGCTGTAGCCAGACCAAGCAGTGAAACAGCTGCTGGCACAGCCCCTGCCAGAGCTGCTGCTTGTCTGCAGTTTGCACTGCAGCTGCCTCCTGCCCTCCTGCTCCTCTCCCTCCTGTCTTCCTGAGCCCTGCCAGCTGTCCTGTCTCCAAATGTTCAGGTTTTCTTAGCACAGCACAACAACTCCATTTGCTCTCTTTGCTGTGGGTTAAACTGGAGGAGATCTTGTTGCTGCCTCTGCTGTTGATTTGTTTGAAGACTCAAATTGTGAGAATTAATTAAGTTCTGTAATTAAAAGCAGTGGAGTATTTGAGGTAGATGTCTAAAGAGATTTTGCATGACCTAGGTGTATGACAGAAACAAATGCTCCTGAATTGGTGACTTGGGGGAAGAATAAAAATCCACCTGCCACCCAGTCTCATCAGATGAAAGCTGAAGTATGTCAGTCTATTGCTGTCTGAATATTTTTGAAGGTTATGTTACTCATGTTAATTTTTAATGTGTCTTTACCTGAGGAACAGTAATTGACTTGTTCTCATATTCCCATACACATATTTGATACCACAGCACTGGACACTCCCTCATAGATGTGATTTTCTTATCTGGGGCTGTGTGCCTGAGCAATGCCATTGGTTTCCTCTGGTGTCATGTCTAGTTTATTCCCCTACACTATCAAGTGGGTACTCAGTGTGTATCAAATATATAAATCCAAGTATGCACTTAACTTCTTTTCTTACAGGCAAAAGCTCACAACATCTGCAAGACCTTTATTTGCTATGAGCATGAAGAGCATTGTTTAAAAGCAGTTATGTCTGGCTTTTGTATTATTGTTTAGTTCATTTATAGCATAAAACATTCACCCACCAGCACTGATATTTTCTTAAAACTCATGGGTTTTATGTTGCTGTTTACAATGGCATATCCAGAATGGATAAAATGTATACATCAGCCTTTTCTACCTTGAGACACTGACCAGATGAGGAAAGTCTGTGTGCAGCTGCAGTTAAAGCCGGAAGATAAATGTAGCATATGTGTCAGATGGCAAAGCCTTGTGACTTGGGAGCTGTGAACTCACATTTAGCAGTCAGTGCAAGCAACGTCCCTGCTGTAGCAATGGTTGGGTGTGAGTAAGCAGGGAGTGGTGAATTGAGTGTCAGTCAAAGACCAAAATAAGCATGTGTTTCCTACATGTGTAGGCTAGAGATGCTATATCTTACCTACATTATCATGTGAATGAATAACACATGAAGCCTTTCAACATCCCTCTACAGCATTTCAGCATCAGTCTTTTCCCTCTTGTTTGCCTATGTTAATTTTTATAACCTCAGGAGATTGTGTCAGAATCTCAGTGTCAGCTTCAGATCTCAGTGACCTCTTTGAAGGGTATGCTAAACATGAGTGCCGGTCATGGGGGATTAATTTGAGAACCAAAATACAATGAACTAGAAAAATATCTCAGTAATTTGTCAGATCTGGCATAATGAAGCTAAGTTTTCAGCAGAAAATGTATTCCTTGCTATAAACTATATAAAGATTCCATTATGCATAATGTCTTTGAGCTAGTTTGTAGTTTTGGAAGAATTAAGATCTTTCTCTTACATATCTTTTACAGGAAGAATACTTACCTCACTTAAAGCACCACAGGCAAATATTCCATGTTTGATCTCACTTTACTCCTCCTGGCCCAGTGCAGCCACCAGCTCTGTCACCACACAGGATGTGGAGCTGGCAGCAACCCTGTGACCCACAGCAGGAACAAGTACGGTTGCCTCAGGTCACTTCCTGCTTTTTCCTCCAGTACTGATGCATAGAAAGCTGTAAATTTAGTAAGAGGCATGGACACTTTCAAATCTCCCAAAGGAAAATGGGTTCTGCTCCCAGACATGTCACTTAAATTTTTGCAGAAGAATTTTTTGTTCTTTTGGCCAGTCCGCTTCCTCCAACACAAGAATCCACAAGCAGAAATCCCTGAATTATAGTAGTCATCAGATACTCTTAGCCTAGAATGAAGAACGAATACGTCATAAATTAACTAAAAAAAGATTAAACCAAAGATAGTCAGTGTAAGAGGAACATGCTTCTCAGTATACTCAAGCACCTTCCAGCACTTAAAAATGGCTTCTGAAAAACAGGGAGAGCTGCTTTTTACACAGGCAAGTGGTCATAGGACAAGTGGGAACAGTTCCAATGAAAAGAGGAGAGATTTAGATTAGATTTTAGGAAGAAGTTCTTTGCTATGAGGGTGGTGAGACACTGAAAAATGTCCAGAGAAGCTGCAGATGCCCCATCCCTGGAAGTGTTCAAGGCCAGGCTGGATGGGGCTCGGAGCAACCTGGTCTAATGAAAGATTAGAGCTGTATAATCTTTAAGGTCCTTTCCAGTCCAAACAATCTATTTGCCTTTTCTTTTTCATGTCTTTATCAAATAGTGTGGACAACAAGTTCATATCTAATGGCTTTTCCTAAAGGTACCTACTACATAGGATTCTTAGCTGTGGGTATTTTTTTTGTCCCTTCTCCCCTTACTTTCCCCAGGTAAGATCATATGTAGTATTCTAACATAATCAAAGTGTTGTGTATTAGCATTACCTAATGTCTTATTTTCCTTTTTTTTGTGTGTTCTTAAACAGGAAGATGAACAGAACTGAATTTTAGCACCTAACTCCTGATGAGCCTGATTTTATCTTGGCAGGAGTTTTTGAAGATTGAGATGCAGTAAGAGAAGAAACAGCCAATGGCTTCAGAATCCCTGGTCCCTGAGCAGGCTAAACAGCATCTGGGGAAGGGAAAAAGGCGGCAGCAGCAGCAAGCTCGACCCTCCAACAGTGATGGGGATGAGGATGTCTTCGTGTTTGAGGCAGATGAGGCTTGGAAGGATTTCCACAGCTCTCTTCTTCACTTCTTTGAAGCTGGAGAGCTCTGTGACGTTACACTGAAGGTGATACTTGTCACACACCCATTGCATGTGTCAGTCTGAAGATTAAGCTGCAGATAAGTGTGTTGGGAGGTGGCTGTAATATGGGCTGGGGTGTGGAAGCCACAGAATATCTCTAGGATCTGAGGCATCTCTAGAGGTGCTCATATTTTTTTCCTTATTTATGAAGTTTACAGCTGAAAATTTAAGCACTTAAAATATTGACAGTCTGAGAGAGGAAATATATGACTTTGACCTCATCCAGCTTGCCTTCTAAGCAAGTTATCACAGTTGGTCACTAATTACTGTGCAATTGCAGCTCCTTGTAGCCTCTTCATTCTCAATATACTTTCATCCCCAATTTTACCTCCATATCTGTATTTTGTGTTGTTCTGTTAGATTCTTTTCAGCCAACAGGATTTCTGGAACAAATCTAACTTCCAGCATTCTTCAAAGAAAGAAAGAAAAAAAACCCCAGACATTTGTGTTCTACAGCTGATCAGAGAGTAAAGGAAGAGAGAGAGGAAGCAAATTTTATGAATGCATTATTTGTAACTCAGCTGTACATTACTTATATCCAGATCACAATAAATTTGTATTTAGCATGCATAGAAGTGGGTGTCAGCACCTTGAATTAAGAATTTCAGCTTCACCCTTCCTGCTTTCACAGCCAAAACCAACATTCCAGTAAAACACTGGGGTTTTTTTGTTCTTTCCTCGTTCAGGTTGGCTCCAAGCTGATCTCCTGCCACAAGCTGGTGCTGGCCTGCGTCATCCCGTACTTCCGAGCCATGTTCCTGTCGGAGATGGCCGAGGCCAAGCAGAAGCTGATCGAGATCAGGGACTTTGACGGCGACGCCATCGCCGACCTGGTGCGCTTTGCGTACTCGTCGCGGCTGACGCTGACCGTGGACAACGTGCAGCCCCTGCTGTACGCAGCCTGCATCCTGCAGGTGGAACTGGTGGCCAAGGCCTGCTGCGAGTACATGAAGCTGCACTTCCACCCCTCCAACTGCCTGGCGGTGCGGGCGTTCGCCGAGAGCCACAACCGCATCGACCTGATGGACATGGCCGACCAGTTCGCCTGCGAGCATTTCACCGAGGTGATGGAGTGCGAGGACTTTGTGAGCGTGTCGCCTCAGCACCTCCATAAACTCCTCTCCTCCAGCGACCTGAACATTGAGAATGAAAAGCAGGTTTACAATGCTGCTATCAAGTGGCTGCTGGCCAACCCGCAGCATCACGCTGCGTGGCTGGATGAGATCCTTGCACAGGTAGGGCAGAGCGAGGCACAAGTGCCTGTCTCATTCCTGGTTTAGTTGTGGAATCAGCTCTTTGTGCTTGCGTAGATCTTTGGGTGAAAAATGTTCTCAGCTTTTGGTGCCTCATCCGGTATTCAGGATTGGGAGTTGACAGTGGAAGCATTTTAGAGTAGTTAAATATCAGGGAGAAGTGGTATTCTCCTGTTCCTGTAGAGAGAAAAGTACTTGCTTTGTGCTTGTGCCTGGGAGGGGGCGAACTAACAAAAGCTGATTGAGCAGAAATGTTTTATACTGACACAAAACAGAATATAAAGCCACGAGTTCACTTGGTTTGCCACTCCTACAGCCTGGTATGCTCACTGCCCTTGCTGTTAGTTATTTGTACTTAAAAGAGGAGGGAAAGCTGTTGAGTTTTCTTACATGGCTAGGAAGGGAAACTCAGAGAGATATGTGATACCAAGTTGTGTCACAGTATTTGAGACAAGTGTGGAGAGCCTGTACTGGGAAGGATTTGCATTCCATGTGTCTTACCAGGTGATTTGCTGTGCAGTTTTAGTTGTCACTGAATTCCAACTTATTTTCCATTTGGCTGAACTGATAATACTGGCATTATGTAAGGAAAGATCCACCGAGATGCTGCTGTCATTGTCTTCATGAATAATTTTTCACATTTCCTGGGAAGAGATCACAGTGGTCTATTAGCTGTCTTCCAAAAACCTTCAGTTTCATCTAGACTAGCATGAGGTTTGTGGTACAAACCCCCCTTCTTTATTATGCTATACTTAGACTTGCAGGCAATATAATTAAAGATTTTTCAAAAGAAATTTATGTTTATTGCCTGGTTGTGGTAGCAGATGAGATTAACAGTTTTATTCTGTTGATGGAAACCAGACACTAGATTCAAGCAAAGAAAAAGTAAACACTTTCTTATAAACATGGGTTATTTGCCAGAGCATGTGGAGTCATCAGTTGGACATTACTGCTAGCAGAAAACATGCCTGGACTTCTAGACAGTGATTATCCATGTCATATTCAGCCTTGTGGCTTCCACTGTTAAAATGAGATTCTGAATTTAACACCCTGGGGTTCTTCCCACCACACTAACCCTACAGGCCTGTCAGCAGGGCTACAGTGCTGCTTTAAAATAGCTCCAGTAAGCTGGGCCAAAATAAAGGAAGAAATGGGACTGAAAGCAGGGAGGTGAGGAAGAACAGGTAGAGACAACAAGCTTGCTTGCTTGCTTCAAGGCAGGGATGCTTGTCAGTGCTGTAACAGCCCCATCCTGCTGCTCTGAGAAGCACTGGAGCTTCTGCACCATTGCTGCTGAGCCAGCTGAGCTGTTTGACACTGTTGACTCCAAACCTTAGGAAGTCAGGTGGAGATTTGCTTCAGTTCCCCCACTAATGTCTGGCCTTTGCCTCTGATTGTACTTGGTATTCTGCACTGTTTGTCTTACAAAGGAGGATGAAAGGTGTGCTGAAATAAATGGCAAGAAGGATTTAGAGAAGGATTTAGAGAAGGATTTAGAGAAGCTAAACAATTAGCTTTCGATATTTATTACTTTTTTTAAAGTTTGAAGTCTGTCAAGTCTGCCTTAGAGAAACTGCACTAGCAGTACCTCCTTCATGGACATTTAGTTCGTGGTGACTGAGTGCTTTCTTTTTGACCTGCCACCCAAAGAAAATGAGCCATTTTAGCACAAGCACTCTTACACTGGTACAGCAGTGAGCTGAAGATTCACACCCAACAGCAGACAGAGCTGGTAAAGCCCTGGTAAAGCCACAGGTGCTGCCTGCAGGTGCATGGGCAGCACGGGCAGCACCTTGTCTCCTTCCTCAGCACAGCCTGGGCCAAGGGACACTTCACAACTGTAGCTGAAATGCAAATGGTTCTAGCAAACATTCCCATCAAAAAGAACTGTTCATGTTGCTGTTGTCAGGAACAGCTCTGAGGGCTGCTCTCCTCCCTGAGGAGCAGGGAATGCGTGGTGACCCTCAGCAGTTCAGCTGCCTTCTCCAACTGTGTTCATTTCTGTGTCAGGTACGGCTGCCTCTCTTGCCCGTTTGTTTCCTTATGGGTGTTGTGGCAAAGGAAGAGATTGTCAAGCAGAATCTAAAATGTAGGGATTTGCTGGATGAAGCAAGGAACTACCACCTTCACCTGAGCAGCAGGGCAGTGCCTGACTTTGAGTACTCCATTCGCACAACACCAAGGAAGCAGACTGCTGGTAATTAAATGTGTGTCTGGTTACCCAGTAGGGAGTGGTGTGGAGAAAAGGCAGCACATCTGTGCAGGTGTCTTGATATCAAGCAGGTATAGCTTGATATCGAGGGTTGTTCATGACTTAATGCAAATTTGGGAAAGCCATTATGTACCTCTCTGGTATTTCGGTGATGTGCTCCATTTTCCTAGCAGAACTTTAGCAGTCATTTTCTTTCTTTAAAGCATCAAGAATTTATCCTGGTTGGCTCTATCTGTATTAAAGCCAGAGCTGTTATGTATGTTGTGACCAGGCAATCTGTTCAAAGCTGTACTGAAAACAGTGGACAGTTATCTTTTGGTGTTGAAGGCTGTGCTAACTTCTAAAGTCTCTGACCAACCTACACCAAAAGTGAGTGATGAATGTTGACCACAGATCATAATTTCTACCTCATTATATTTAACAATGAGTTTATCTCCTTAAGCCAAATCACAAAAAGCATATTTAAAATATGCATTGTTTTTACAAGAGCAGAGACAGCTGATTGCCATAGCAGCATGACAAGCAAAGGCCAAAATCCAGTGTGCAGTTACAAAGGCACTGACTGTGCTCCTTGAGGTGAAATACACCTTCCCCAAACTATGTGATTTTCAGTTTGCCCTGCTGTACAGCTGTTTCTGCCCATGCTCCTGCTGACTCTCTGGAGAGCTGTTTTGTGCTGTGGTGTTCTGTGCTGTTCTGTGCTGTTCTGAGCTGTTCTGAGCTGTTCTGTGTTGTTCTGACCTGTTCTGTGTCATGCAGGTGTGCTGTTTTGAGCTGTTCTGTGTTGTGTGTTGTGCTGTTCTGTGCTGTTCTGTTCTGTGCTTTTCTGACCTGTTCTGTGCCATTCAGGTGTGCTGTTCTGAGCTGGTTTTTGTCATTCAGGTATGCTGTTCTGACCTGTTCTGTGCTGTTCTGACCTGTTCTGTCTTTCAGGTGTGCTGTTCTGTCATTCAGGTGTACTGTTCTGACCTGTCCTGTCATTCAGGTGTGCTGTTCTGTGCTGTTCTGAGCTGTTCTGAGCCGTTCTGAGCTGTTCTGACCTGTCCTGTGCCATTCAGGTGTGCTGTTCTGCGTGGGAGGCAGGGGGGGCTCGGGTGACCCGTTCCGCAGCATCGAGTGCTACTCCATCAGCAGGAACTGCTGGTTCTTCGGGCCTGAGATGAACAGCAGGAGGAGGCACGTGGGCGTCATCTCCGTGGGAGGTCAGTGACCCTGTCAGCAGCCCAGGAAAAGGCTCTTGTTTGCTCCTTGTGCTGAGCTGGTGCTTTTACTAGCTGTACAAGGAGTAAACTAATTGCTTAATTGTTGGATAGCCTTCAGTTTAGCAAAGATTCTCCCCCACCCTGAGGGAGTGTTTGGTCCTGAGCCAGTCTGAGACTGTGCTTATGGAAAAGACATTACTGGGAGCTGACAGAGCTGGGCTGTTCAGCCTTGGGAAGGCTCTGTGGAGACCTTACTGTGGCCTTTCTGTGCTTTAAAGGGAGCTTACCAGAAAGATGAAGACAGGCTTTTCAGTGGGGCCTGTTGTACTAGGACAAGAGGTAATGGTTTTAAATTAAAAGAGGGTAGATTTAGACTAGATATGAAGCAGAAATATTTTACAGTGAGCTTGGTGAAAACCTGGAACAGGTTGCCCAGAGAGGTGGTAAATGTCCCATCTCTTGAAGAGTTCAAGGTCAGAGTGGTGCTCTGAGCAACCTGAAAATGAGAATGTCCCTGCTCATTGCAGAGGGGCTGGACTAGATGACCTTTAAAGGTTCCTCCCAGCCCAGCTGAACTGTATATAGCCTCTTGCTTTAAATAGGTGATTTACTTTTTAAAATCCATTTATAAAGAAATGGCCTTACACAGCAATCACCCAGAATTTGCTAGTACTTATACTGGCTCCCTTCCTACTTAAATCCATTCTGAAAAGTTACTAAGACCACAACTCATCCAAGAGCAGACGTAGCTTTATTTTTGGGTCTCCATCTCCTGAAAACAGGTCTGTGCATTCCAGAGCAGCTTAGCACCAATAGTGCAGCTTTCTCTGTATGTGGCAGCCCCTCTGTTGCTGCAGCAGAACAGAAAAAATTCTTCTCCATAGAAAATCTGGAGAGACTGGTACATGTGTCCAAACTGATTTGACCTGCAATACTTAAATAATGGAAAGATTTTTTTTGTCTACATATTCTCAAGCTTTGTGTAAAAATTCATATTAGAACAGATTCCTGGTTGAGTACAGCATATAAAATGCTGATATTGAAAACATTTAAAAACTTAAACCTTTATTTGACCTCTTTGTCTCCACATAGGCAGGGATATTATAGAAATGAAAACTGAAATGTTGCCAAGCAATCTCTGTATCAAAAGATGTCTGTGTGTTCAGGTAAAGTCTACGCAGTAGGTGGACATGATGGAAATGAACATTTGGGAAGCATGGAAGTATTTGATCCTCTCACAAACAAGTGGATGATGAAGGCATCAATGAACACAAAGAGGTACAGTCCTAACCTGTGATATGTCATTTCTTGCTGATGCTGAAAAATGTCCTGTCTGTCCTGCCTTTTTTGGGGGTTTTCAATCTGTTCTGTTTCTAGGAATTTCTTTCCCCTGTTTTGGAGCTTTATGCTATGACTGTATTACCCTTCTTGTCATTTTTTTGAGGGACCTCTGCTGCTCCCAGCTGTGCTTGCATTCTGCTGTCCAGGGCCTTTCTGCTGAGCCCAGTGAACAGCTTGGAACTGATGAACTGGTTCTGTGGGGTTTTGCCCTCGGAATGAGTGAGATAACTGCCAGCATAACATGAGAAGTGAAATACTTCATAGTTAAAATAACAAAGTGAAATACTACACCAGGAAACAAATAGCTGCCTGTGTTTCTCACACAAAAGGCCAGAAGCACGCAATCTGAAAGTCAGATTGAGGACTTTTTTTTGCCTTGACATTTAAGATTCTTGTAAGGAGTTACTAGACTCACAGATCTGTGATTTTTTGTTTCTGCTGTTATTTAAATCAGTGTCCCTAATTGTGCATTCCATTTGTTGTTTGTTGTTTTTCAAAGCATCGTGTAGGAGTAGGAGTGAAATATCAACTATGGCTTAAGTCCAGAAGCTATTTGTAGCTGTGACCTAATTAAAATAGAAGACCCAGACTCCTGGAAGTGGCTTGCTCTACTTCCTCCCTCCTGCCACCACCCCAGGGCATAACCTCAGCAGCAGTCAGCCCTGGATTTCTGTGACATTTATTTCTGAGTGCCCGGGTAAATGGAAGGGCTGCTGTGCCTTGGCTCCCTCCCAGCTCCACTCCTCCCATTCACTGAGCTCTTGGAATGCTTAGTGGAGCAAAAACTCCACCATTAAGTGGTGTCTGTGTTATCTGCTGAGGCAATTTAAGATAAGGCCAGCCATGATACTGCCACAGTGTTTGGTCTGTGCCTCCCTTGCTCCTGCCTTGGTATGTCTGAACCTGCCCTCTATAGTGAGACAAGAATATTGTCAGTAACGTGGTAAATCATCTCTCTTGGTGGTTTAGTGCTCACATTCTAGACCATACTTGTAATTTTATAGTACTCTCACATTGGTTGATTCAGTAGAAACAAATCTGACAACCATTTTAAAACTTAATTTAAAAACAAATTAATTTAAAATTAATTTAAATAAATTAATTTTAAAAAATTAAATTTTTAAATAATTAAATTAAAAACAGAATGGAAGAAACTGCGATTAAATCTTGACAGAGTTCAGCTATTTAAAACCAGCACAGGTTTGTCTTTTAATGCGTATCAGCATCTCAGATGGTAACAGCTATACCAACGCAGTTAAAACCAGCAGATTTTGGTTCATCTTCAGATTTAGTAAAAAGAGAAAAGATATCTAAGGCATTATCATGTGTCCAAGTATGTGAGCAGAGGACTTGGCCTTAGGGTTGACACTCAGTCACAAGGACAGAGGTGTGCAGAGGGCCAATGGTGATGATTCACCATAAATGCCAACTTTAAAATTTCCATTACTCTTTTCCCCCTGCTCCAAGCAGTTGCCATCCCTGTGCCCTGGCACCATGAGTGTCTCCCTGAAGGAGTTTCTCTGTGAAGGTAGGGTCGGTGACAAAGTATCTCTATAAGCAAAGTTGCAGGGGTAGCAGGTGGTTTATTGTGAGGACCTTGCTTGTAGCTGCTATGCACAGCTAAAGCAGGGCAGGAGCGCAGGAACAGAGAGCAGAGAACAGAGCAAAAGCCACGGAAGTTCTGAACACTCTACATTAAATATCTTTCCAGGCTGAAGAGTCTGTGTTAGACCAGCTAGTACACTGTCTCACCACCACCAGGAGGGTTTGTTTAATCAAGGGAGCTGCCCTCAGCTTAGCCCATCATTGTTCACAAGCTGATGGCTCTGTACCCCACACCCTAAATCTCAAAGCATGCTTTCATTTCTATCTCATTTGCTGAACTCACACTCCCAGAATCTAAACCACCATATTTGCAAGGTCTTTCTACTTCATCTTGCCCAACATCTCCCTGTATTGAGGTTTCTCTCAATACCTCCGAGGGTCCAGCCAGTGGAGAAATGGCTTAATAACTGACAGAACAAGGGGACACCGTCTCAAGCTACGTCAGGGAAGGTACAGGTTAGATATTAGGAAAAAATTTTCACTGAAAGAATAATAAAGCACTGGAATTGTCTTCCCAGGGAGATGGTGGAGTCACCATCTCTGGATGTGTTTAAAAAAAGACTGGACATGGCACTCAGTGCTATAGTCTAGTTGAGGTGTTAAGGCATAGGTTGGACTTGATGATCTTAGAGGTCTCTTCCAACCTCATTATTCTGTGATTCTGTGATAAATAGCGAGACGGCTTTTCAGGATATGCTTTGTAAAATAAAGGTTTTAATAACAGCAAAAATAACAAACGTTACAAAGGAAAAAGATAAGCCATGCACAGTGTACCAAGCATGGTTACACTGGCTAAGGCATTCCCAAAAAGCCTCGTGCACTTCTGTGCAGGCTCTTTAATAACCTATGGTCTAGGTGGGCTATTTGGATCTTTGCCCAATGAGATTGAGGCTTTGAGCTGCACTTCCAAAGCCCCATCACTGTGTCTGTGCTGGTACTGAGCCAATTGCAACGAGCAGGCCACAGAAAATTCTGGTTTAACTTCCTTGTATAGAAACACCTGCTGGGGTACAGAAATGCACGACTAGACCCTGTGCTTGTTAGGCCTTGCCCTGAGCTGCTGCTGCTGTGTTTCCCCAGGAGAGGCATCGCCCTGGCATCCCTGGGGGGCCCCATTTACGCCATCGGGGGCCTGGATGACAACACCTGCTTCAGCGACGCCGAGCGCTACGACATCGCCTCGGACCGCTGGAGCGCCGTGGCGCCCATGAACACACCCCGGGGAGGAGTGGGCTCCGTGGCCCTGCTGGTGAGTGCAGCCCTGCTCCCTCTGGGCTGCTCATCTGTAAACAGAGCCCTGCTCCTCACAGCTGCCTTCTGGATCTGACACAAAATGGGGCTGGGCACCTCTGGTCAGCAAAGCTGTGCAGAAAGTGAGGGTATTCAGGATGATCCTCACAGCAAATTGGATTATTTGAACAGTGTTTGAACAGTGTTTGCCCTGCTCCTCACAGCTGCCTTCTGGATCTGACACAAAATGGGGCTGGGCATCTCCAGTCAGCAAAACCCTGTGCGGAAAGTGAGGGTATTTAAGGTGATACAGCAAACTGAATTGTTTGAGCAGTGTTTGCCCTGCTCCTCACAGCTGCCTTCACAGGTCTGACACAAAATGGTGCTGGGCACCTCCGGTCAGCAAAACTGCAAAAAGTGAGAGTATTCAGGGTGATCCTCACAGCAAATTGGATTATTTGAACAGTGAGGTACTGGGGGAGTGCCCTTCTAATGACATGGATGGTGCTTCCTGTCTCACTCAGCTGGTTTGTCATGGTCACTGTGTGTAAAGGTACCAAATGCTCTGCTTTAGTCCCTCTGGGGTTAAATCAGCTCTGAAAAACACCTGCTTCACTGTTTCACTTTCTTCATTCAAAGAAGTAGCATTTATGTTAGATAATTAATTCTGTTATTGGAATTCTTAAATGAAAATGGATATACCACATTTTCCTATAATTTTACATTTTTCCTATAATTTATGGTAAATTTATAAATTTACCGTAATTTTTTGCTTATGAAAAGCTGCGTTAAGGCAGCCACATCACAAATAACCTTTGTCCAACTGTTTTTTCCAGAACCACGTTTACGCTGTGGGGGGCAATGATGGTGTAGCATCCCTTTCCAGTGTGGAGAAATACGATCCCCACTTGGATAAGTGGATAGAAGTGAAGGAGATGGGCCAGCGCAGGGCTGGGAACGGCGTCAGCGAGCTCCACGGCTGCCTGTATGTCGTGGGTGAGTAAGGATGGGGCATTTGTGCTGCTGCTGCTGCCAAGTGCTGGGCTTTGGAAGAGGCTGTTGTTGCTAGAGGAACAGGGAACAGATAGAGCTGACCTGTACTTGGTGTTCTTGGGCAGGAGAAGAATGCAAGCACAGCTTCAATGAAGGTACCTTAGCAAGGGAAGGAAAAGCAGCTCCCAACCCACATTTCAGGAGGGCAGATCTGTTCAGGATAATATGTCTGTGTTAGAAAATCCTCTCAAGACTCACTGCTCTTCAGTTTCCTTTTAGGAAACGATTCTTAAGTTGTCATGCTTTCAAAGCACTCCAGTTGTGTTCTGAGTGTAGACAACAGAAGCTTTTTTTGCACTTATTCCACAGCTTCTTGTCTTGTGTGCTACCTTGTATTTACCTGCTTTCCTGAGAGAGGAAGATGCCAGGTAGGTGTGCCACAGTGATAGTTTAAAAAGCTCTGACTTGGGTATTATCACAAGTGCTTAAATAGGTTTTGAACAAAATGCTCCTCTGACAGCTTCCCCAGAAAGGGGAATGCATCACTGAGTCTTACATGAATTTTTTTTCCTCACTTAAATATTTGCCAGTGCTGTTATTTGAGGACACTGCTAGAGTATGTTTTGCATGAAGTAAAGTAAATTTGAGACCATCCTTTGCTGGTGTTAGGTTTCTTTCTCTTCCAAATGGGAAGCTGTTTCATTGTAAGTATGATGAACTCAGGGAGAAAATTAGAATCCTTGCAACTTGAGTAGAAGAAAATTATTGCTCTGGGTGATGTGTGTGCAGTGAGCAGAGCATGAGCTGTTAGATTAATATTTAAGAGAGATTAATATTGTCAAAGAGAGCTGGACAGGACCCCCTGAATGCTGAGAATGATGTGATAATGCCAGTCTGGGGTATCCCCTGCACCAGGAGAGCCAAAGCTGACCCTGTGCTGGTTGTTTGCAGGTGGATTTGATGACAACTCGCCCCTGAGCTCAGTGGAGAGGTTTGACCCACGCTGTAACAAATGGGAATACGTGGCAGAGCTCACAACTCCAAGGGGTGGTGTTGGCATTGCAACACTGATGGGAAAGATTTTTGCAGTTGGAGGTCACAATGGCAACGTGTACCTGAACACAGTGGAAGCATTTGATCCCATAGTGAACAGGTAATTTCAAATGTTTTGTTTGCCCTAGGAGAAGGAAATCTGACTGTGTGAAAACACAGCAGCATAGAAACAGTGTGCAGGAGGAGGCTAGCTGCTGTTTCCTGGAAATAATTAATATAATAATTAGTATAATAATTAAATCTATGAGTATCAATGCAGGAGTGCTGCTTGTATCACTGGGGCAATCTTGTAAATATTTAAGCATTTCCTTCTCTGCTCTTCTCTATCCCTTGTCGTCACCCTTTTATTGAGTGACAATCAACGTTCTCTGCTTGTTTCAGTCTGTTTTTGCCTTAAGTGGGGTGCATTTTGTGCAGAGTGAACAGCTAGGCAGTGTAATTGAATTTCAGGCACAGAAAACACCTCCAGGTGCTCAGAAGGGGCAGGAACTTGTTTGTGTTTCCCCCTAGGTGGGAGCTGGTGGGCTCGGTGTCCCACTGCAGGGCGGGGGCGGGCGTGGCCGTGTGCTCCTGTCTCAGCAGCCAGATCCGGGATGTGGGCCAAGGATCCAGCAACGTGGTGGACTGCATGTGAGCTCTGCCCCTCCAGACTCCACAGGAACGCTGCAAGGGAGGCCCCACACAGCTTTAAACACCGTGCTTTGGATGGTGGCTTAAGGAATACATCCACATTTTCTGTGTGAAAGTGGTATCTTCTGCAACTGTAGAGCTTTTTGGTGGCTTTCTATCAATAGTGGCACAGAAAAGCCTGTGAAAACCTGGATAAAAGCATGACTGCAATCATCCCATTTTTGAGAAGCTGTAAGTTCAGAACCATTTGAGGCAGCTGTTGCAAGGACTCAATATTGAACTGTCAATCAGTGGTGAGGAGAGCAGCAGCCACTGCTGCTGAGCTTCCCCCAACAGCCCTGCCATTGTTCTTTGGGGGGCTCCAGGGCCATTTCATTTAATTTATTTTCTGGAATGGAGTCTTAAACGTTTCCCAGTTGTACAGGAGCTTTGTAACAGAAGGTGTCTCAAGTTTTAGAGGTAACGACAGCCCTGATGCACACGGAGATAACTGAGGCAGAGAAGTTCACTGCTCACCTCCCAGGGGAATGCTGGCAGCAGTGGAAATCACAGGAATTCTGTCTCAAAACTGTGGTTCAGATTCTTTCTCGAGCTAATAAACTTGCAAGGAAGCTGGAAAGATTCTTGACCTCAGTTTAGCCACTGGAATACTTTCATCAAATTTGTTGTTGCTACCCTCCTCTCCCAAAGGAGAGTTGAGAGGTCCTTCCTGGTGTAATTTGTCCTATTTTGAGATGAGTGTGAGAAAATGTAGGCTTCAGTGGTGTTTGAATCACCATTTTTATACTAAATGGAAATGCATAATAAAATTTGTGGTATTCTGTAAAAGTTTTTAAGTGCAACTCTAGAAGACTTGACTGATTTCAGTATCCTGCAGGTAACATTCTCGAGTTACCTGCTCTTTTAAGGGAGCAGATAAATAACCTCAAAATCTTAAATGAACCAAAGAGAGTCAGCAAGAAAGATAATTAGGAATAAACCAGTACTTCAATCAAAATTTGAGACAGCAATGTGACAGCCCTGCATACAAAGAGGTCTTGTTACACCACTGCAACCCCTGAATCCTGAGTGAAGTCCTGCTGGAAAAAGTTCAGATTCCTGTTCCTGCATCACCTTGAACAGACCAACAACTGCCAATCCTTTGTGACCAAAGTTTCACAATTACCAGGTTGTTCCAAAGCCCAGGGAGAGCAGCAAACTTCTCTGTATTCAGGTCTGGCAGAGGCAGGAAAGCAGGAGTGAGGAGGCACAGCTGTGTTTCTCTGCTGAGGTACCATCCTTTGGCTTTCCTGCCCAGAACAGTTTTGCACTTTGGTAGCACCCAGGGACAAAGGGGACAGTACTGTAAATAATGGAACATTGCAATAAAACGTTTGTACTTCATAACTCGTTTGTTATATGTCTGGAGCACACTGGTGGTGGCAAACATGACAGCAATGAGGATTTTTTGGTTTCTGCAGTGAATATTTCTCAACAGGAAGCTTCTGTTAGCAGAGAATCCTGCATTACCACAACAGGCTGCACCACCAAGGGATGTGGTTACCCTCATGGCTCTGAGGGCTGGAAAGGAGAAAGGTTCCCTCTCTGCTTCCACATGGATGTCCTGGCTAAAAACACCCCTGCTTTCCTGCCAAATGGCCCTGTGAAACCAGGTAGCCCTGCAGTGCAGGCTGCCAGCTGATCCATTTCTCCTCTTGGTGGGAAGGTGTGACACCCGTGGGTGCAGGCACCAAAGGGGGAAGCGTTCAGCTGGGAAATCAGGCTCCAGCAAAAGCTCTGGGATTCTCTGCCGTGTGGGAAGAGCTGGAAGTCACACGGAACCAGCTCTGAGCAGGATCCTAAAACAGGCATCTCATTTGTATTTCAATGCACAGCCCGCCCCAGCACTCGTGTTCAGGGCTGTGGAGGTGTCATCCCTACGGAGTGGAAAGAAAACTGCAGAGCAGGGTACAAGGAACAGCCCCATTCCAGCACAGTGGTGTCCCACGCTGGTAACCTTGGATGGCACCACAGCTAAATATATTGAGACAGAACTGATGTTAGAATTGCTATTGCTGGAAATGAGCTGATGACAACAAAGCAGAACAAGAAATAAAAATACAGGAGTGCTGTGGTTGTTTGCCAACAGACCGATCCTGCCATGCTTAGCCCATTCTGATGAAGTGCAGACCTCAGTGTGACTCACCAGCCTTTCTTCTGGCTCAGATTTTAAGCAGTAAGTGTTAACAGTTTTGTTCCAGTTGTTACTCTACAAGTAAATAACCAGCCTTTCCACAAATTTCAAAGAACTGAACATATTAGTACAGTAAGTTCACTAAAGTCAGAAATTTTCAGAAACAGAGTAGTGGCTTGTACCAAAACACCACTAAACAGTTATTTTAATCATAATGTTCACAACACCCTTAAAGGAAACAAACTGGGGATGACTAAATAAATATATATTAAAGTGGAATTAATGGAAAAAAGTCCCAAGAAGCCTTATTAATAAATGAAGACAATTTATTACTTCAAGTGTTAATGGTAAAAAAAATTCAGCACAGCTGTTGCATTTAAAAAAGTGAAACTACAATTAAGTACTATGTCCTAGTTCAATAAACAGATGAACCCAATGTTCTTTAAAACAGTTAAGCATTATACAGTACATCTTATGAAGACCCGTAAAATTAAAGAACTACTTCTTAAATTTCGAGATTAGAAAAATTCCGCATTCACAGCTTTAGCTTCTTTTTCCTCCCGCGCCCATCAGGAGTGCCGTCCATTTTGCGTTTCTGTGCCTGCAAGGTGAGATTTGATGGTTTGTTATTGTCATGCAGAAAGGTTGTTTCAAAACAAAGCAGGTGGAGATTGACACCCTGGCAGCTTTAAAATGTGATGAATTGCAAATGTGGCATATGGTAAATATGCACATCTTTGCTGCTGTTTGTCATTCCCCCAAATCAAGAGCATGATTTCACACAGGTAAAATGTCTAAAAGCAAGAATGGATGTTATAAGCTTCCTGTTATGAAAAGGCACTTCTAAATAGCCATTTAAATGTTCTGTGAACAGGTCTAAGAACTTAATAATCTTTCACTATTATTAACTTTACTGATTTCTGCACATTTGTCAAGTAAGTTGTGCTTCTAAGTCTGTGCTACAACAGCTCTAGGCAACAACCTGAACAAATGGAGGTAAGAAAATGGGTAAAGGTGGTATTTTATTTATAAAACAGGCCTGTATATTAGCAATACTTTGCATTTAGTCAGCAAAGAGAGCTGTCAAGCATGTGTGCTGTTTTCCCAATTCTAGCTCTAGAGGCCCATCTGTAAATAGATCTGTGGATGATTTAGCAGAATATATAAATCAAAATGCCAAACACATCCCTGGTGTGCTTGCTAGGGTAAATCTATAGAGTGTACCAAGCCAGTGATCCAAAACACAACGAGTTTATCTGCTCCAAAGCATGTGAGCTACACTCAAGAACCTTTCTTCTTTTATTTGTCATCTTCAACTGCACTAGCTGAACATGACACGAACTTTAGGCAGCTTTTAACACTGCACTCTGAGTTGTTGGTTTCAAATAACTTTAGGTATCACTTGTCCTAAACACGTGGAAAAATGCTGTTTTCAAGGGAGATTTTTTACACAGAAATGCCTTTTAAATCTTACCGAAGATGGTTTTGGTCCACGTTTCTTCTTTTCTGCCTTTTCCTTTTCTTCCAGTTCCATGTTTTCTCTTTCAATGAGAGTGATTAAAGTATTACATCTCCTTTGCAGCTCCTGCATTACACAACATATTCAATCAGTACCTTAGGCAGCCACTTAATGTAAAAATCCTCTTAAAGTATTAAAAATGCTGGTGAGTAGGTAAGTGTGTCACTGGATCTTGTCAGAGGAACAAAGAATGAAATGTTTTGTGATACTTACTTACTTGCTGGCTTCACAGGAATGGATTTGATTGCAGATGTTTGCTTTGTGAAACACATTTGTATTTAACTCAAATTGGAAAAGGGCACCTTAGAATTTTGAATCCCTCATCCCATTTGCCACCCGTGCAGTTGTTGGAAAGTTATAAAAGGTAAAGCCTTTTTCCCCATGTACCTACCTCAGTATTTCAGCAGCAATTTAATAATTTAATATTGGCATTCATGAACAAAAAAGAGCCATATATGTGTATATATATATATATATATACCATTGCAGTTCTGGACTTGAGAAACCAGTCAAATCTGAATTGCGGCGAGTTTCGGATACATTGTCTTAATTCATCATAGACATTTTCTTTATCAAATCCCAGTTTGTGAAGCATACAGATTAGGAAGCGATCCTCCTCTTCAGTGTAATTCTTCCCTTTATTAGTACCATAGGATATTCTGAGCTGGTGGAAAGGGGCTTTATATCTCCCAATCTGAACAAAACAAATAAGACCACAGAAAGCTAAGAAATAGGTCAGAATTAGCATGGAAGTCTTTTGTACGAAAGCAATAAATCACATGAAGACAGAAAATGACATCTTTAAGGATCTCCCATGCTAAATCATCACAGGAACAGGACTGCAGGTTCAGGACAGTGCATTTATCAAAGCTATCTAAACAGGCAAATTCTGGTTTAGACAACCAACAGCTTTGTAATCTTGACTAATGGCAGAATTTCACTACATTTGAAAACAGGAAACACTGGTCAGCATTCAAGAGGCAACAATTCTTTTTAACACAAATCCTCAGGAACTGGTAAAGGTAATGAGAGTTAGCACATGGTGTGGCTGCATTCTGGTTTATTGAGTCTGACACTTCTTCCCTAGAAGAGAACTAACTCAGCAAACCTGAAATGGGGAGAAAATTCTGATGAAATGTCTTAATTAAGTACAAATCTCCTCACTACCACAGGGTAGGCCATGGCTAAGGCTGTTATCACAGCCCTTCTGTGGGATGGAAGGGCCATGGGAAGACACTGCTGAGGGTTATGCAAAGAGCCCAAGGTATCTTCATACATCAGGGGTCCTGCACCTCCCTCACTGGCACCAGGAAACAAAGCAAGAGACTGAGCAAACTCACCTTTGTATCAAGAGCCTTTTTGATGCTGATTCGTCTCTGAATTCTGGCTTCTCCTCTTTCAATCTGAGCCATGATCTTCTCTATGTCTTGGAGTTCATTGCATCTTTCCCAGAATACAGCTAAGAAAGAACAACTGGTTAAGTTTCTTATCATGCATTGTCAAAGTCAGAGGTTTAACCTTATAAAAGGATGTTTGCTGTTCCTTTTACCAGAGCTCACTGCTGTGCAGGAACAGACACCCCTCTGGCTGGTAAGGAACCTTCCCTTCCAGCTACCACGTGCTTCAGTACCAGAAATGCTGATTCCAAGAGGGTAGATATAGGAATCTCCAGTTTAAATGAGTGAAATACAGGCCAGATTGATTTTTGTGTGTCAGTCTCCTCATTTCCTTCTTCAAATGGAAACAGAATAGAGTTTTATCAAGAGAAGCAAGAGGGCAACTGAGTGCTTGAAGACAAGCAAGTGTCTAAAAGACAATCAGCTGTTTAAATAAGAGGGGTTTTGAGAAGAATTTTTCACATTTTCAACCTGCTCTATGCCTTTAGAAATTGAGTGCCAGGACTTTGTAGTTACACTGCAGTGGAAGAAAGTTGTGAGATAGGAAACATAAAGTGGACTCAGGTTACAAATCCAGTGGTCAGTGTATGTTCAATCATGTATTTAGTGTGTTCTGCTCTCCAGGAGGAGGTAAAGGTTAACTCCTGCTTAGTGAATACAAGGAAAGGCAAATCTCTCCAGCTAAGCAGTAAATCTCAGCATTTTCTTCTGTAAAAATTAACAAGAACTGAAGACAGTGCTACCCAGTTAGATTCAGGATAGAGTGCAGTGGCTCTGCAGGAGTTTATATGTCCATTTTAGTACAGCCTTAATTATGCAGGTGCTAATGCTGGTAAAAGTCAGACCAGCAGATCCAAAACCCATCAGTACAATTCTACCCTGAAAATTTTAAATAGCAGTATAAGAAACTCTCAGCAATAAGATGTTACAGTGTACACAGGCAGCTCAAAGGAGGCAAGCAGACTTGGATATTCCAGAGCTGAGTACAGAATTAAATTACCTGAGTACTCAATGACTTCCTCTGGGGTTTTCCCTTCCACTTCTCGTGCTATATTTTCAATGTCATCACGGCCCCACTTCTCATTGGCTTTGATGAACTGGTTGAAATCTCTCTTGTTCCAGTTGGTGAAGCCCTGTACAGCAATCAGGAGGAAACATTGCACAGAGGTTCAGGATCTGTCCATCTCCAAATCTGATTCAACAGGTTTCTTTAAATTGCCTGTAACACTTCCATCATACCACAGTTTATCTGCAGTTTAATTTAGCAGAAGAACTGCTTTTATACTGCAGTCACTGTAGTCTCTCCATTTAAATACTGCATAATGACTAGCACTAATTCTTTAGTTACCTAGTGATGACTGGTAAGTTTTCAGCTGATAAATCAATCCCTCCTCCTAATAGTCTCTGCATGGGATTGCTTTTTAAGAAACAAAATTGCTCAAGAGAAGCAAGGAGTGTCTGTAACACAAAAGGCCCCCCAAGTGCCTGACAGACACCCTGAGAAGGGTCACTACAGGGTCACTGGTCACTGTCCCTCAGAAGGACTGAAGCTGTCCTGTGATGATGACACTCAGCAGGGACACAAACAGCACTGCTGCAGGTATGAGCCAAAGCAGGTTCATTCTGTATTACCAGGCACTTGTACAAGCAGTGGGAAGTTTGCCAGCCATGTTGTGATTTAGGCACAGCTTACTGGACTGTCCTGATTCCTGACCTCTGAGATTCTGGTGTCTCCAGTGAGCTGTTCCAGCTCATTACTACGCAAGCAAGAAATCCTGGCCTGTAATTCCGATCCCCTGCCAAAATACAACGTGTAAATACAATATCCAGATAAGGCATATCAGGCATTCCCCTGTTCTAAATTAGTTAATTAAACATGCTTCCTAATTATACACCTATTCAGCTCTCACCCTCTTTTAGAGAGGGGCACTATCCACTACCAGCTGTAGTTTAGGAAAAGTGACCATCCACACTCCAAGATTCACCTCCCTGTGGGTGTGAAACTGAGGCAAAGATGTGCAGTAAATGTGGAATGCAGCACACCCAGCCCTGCAGCCCCAAGGACAGCACAGGCTACACTCAATGCCACACTGGGATTCAGGAGGATCCACGTGCACTAAAACCTGGTGCACGTTCCTCAAAGATATCCTAGGACAAATCTAATGCTAGAAACTCTTCAGTCAGAGCCAAAATTTGCAGATATGTTAATAACTATGGCACACACCAATCAGTGACCAAGAAATATTCCCACAACGCTGTGAACACAAAACAAACTGCAGCTGATTTCAGTCTCTCTGAAGACCCAACAATACCTGGGTTAGAAGTTTCTCTTTTTCTTCCAGTTCTTCATCATTAAGAGGTTCAGCCTCATCAATCTTTAGCTGCTCTTCCTTTTGTGCTTGGGCTGCATTTGGGAGGTCAGGATTACGAGGTACCTGAAAAGTTTTGAATTTGTAAAACTGAATTAACTTTTCACAGATAATTGCTAATTGTCACCTTTCTGTTAATATTACCTAATAATGATTTTATTCCATTCAATTATTGTGAAAGGCTGGAAAAGTCCATATTCTCCTGCTGTTGCATTAATCTGTTCCACTGTGGGAATTTAGAGAATCACACAGAAGGGACTGGACCTTGGAGATCACCTCTGTGCCATGGGCAGGGACAGCTTCCACTTAGACCAGGCTGCTCAAAGCCCTGTCCAGCCTGGCCTTGAACCCTTCCAGGGATGGGACATCCACAGCTTCTCTGGGCAAACAGTCCCAGTGCCTCAGCATGCTCACAGTGAGGAATTCCTTCCCAAAATCCAACCTAAACCTGCCCTCTGGCAGTTTAGAGATAGTCCCTTGTAAAAAGTCCCCTCCAGCTTTCCTGTAACCCCCTCTAAGTACTGAAAGGCTGCAATTAGGTTGTCCCAGAGCCTTTTCTTCTCCAGACAGAACAACCCCAACTCTCAGCCTTTCCTCTTCAGAGAGGTTTTCCCTCCCTCTGGTGAAGGAAATTCTTCAGTTACCTTGTAACCAATTGTTTTCCTGTAGTAGAGAATCTCTTTTTCCAGTAGTTCAAACAGGCGAGGAGGGAAGAACTGGAAGTCCTGTACATTTGGCTGTTTTGGAGGCCGTGGAGCCTGAAACACAAAGTTTGCATTTGGCTCCCTCTCACATCCAAATCTGCTTCCTTGTAAGAACTGGTTTAAGTTTATGAGCAAACAAATGTTTTACTGTTACAATAACCTGTTACACTGTCTTAACTTGGAAAAAAAAAAAAAGAAATCACAGCGTGCAAGAGACACCAACCACCACAAAGAATTCTAGAGGTAAAAGACCAGTGAGAAAAGGGGAAGAGAGATTTTTTGGGAGGAGGAAGTTGGGGAAAAAGTCACATGTGTTTAAAGCATCAGTCTTCCACAGGAAAATTTACAGCTGCCTAAATAAAGAACAAAAAAAATCTTGATCTTACCCTCATAATATCTTACAAGTTTCATATTGTTCTTACTTTTTTCCTACAGATGTTTGTCTCAAGCCTTTTGGATTTTTTTTCTAAATTTAAGTATTTTCTCCACTTTATTAAAGTGAACAGATCAGTTTTTATGACTAAAGACCTATTCATTGCTTACAGCTTTAGGCATTTACCATGCATATTTAAACAATTTATTTCCTTTGGTTAATCAACTCACCTTGGGTGCTTTTGGTTCACTGACTCGAAGAGCCTCTCTGAAGTAAGCATCCACAGCATAATTGGCTTTTCTTTCTCTTTTAGGTGGTTCAATCCACTCTGTAAATGCCAACTATAAGAAACAAAACCCACCACCCCCAAAAACAAAAATTAAGTCTTGCAAGATCAGACCAGCTACAAGTTTTATATAAAATTAGATCTACATCTACTTCATTATAAGTGTTAGAAGTGTTTTTATTTAAACTATTATCATAGATGACACTGTATTTTAGCCAATATATATGATTAAAACATGCAATTTAGCGCATTCCTCCAAAAGAAACTTAAAACATTACCTTCTGTTTTTCTCTGTAGTCTTCCCCTTCAAAATTATACACGCTAGATTCAGTATCCATAGTAAAATTCCTAAGGGAGCTTTCACCCATCTTTGAAAGTTTTTCGTTCATTTCCGCAGTCTTGGACGGGGGACACAGAAAAGAACAGGAGCCATTTGGATGGAACTTCATTATTTAACATCTCTTTCCCAGACAGAACGGGAGCATTTTTGGAAGGCAGGTCACTATTAACCACCTCATTCCCAGAAAGGAGCCACTCTGAAAGGTGCTTCATCTTAAAACATCCCATGGCCAGAAAGGAGAGAGCCATTCTAGAAGGTACTTGACTATAAAACATCTCATTGACAACATCAGAAAAAACAAACATGATTGAGCCACACGAAAACCCTCCACAGCAGAACCCCTTTTCTCCACTTGGAACCAAGTTATCATCCAGACACTCACTATCTCACCATCACATTTAAATCTACGTGTGGGCTTCCCCTTTCCAAACCTTCTCACCTTCTTTGCCCCTCTTTCCAAAATGTGATCAATATCTTCATCTGTAATCTCACTGTCCTTTGAGGCAAACACGTGTGTCGCTCCGTGTCTGATCATTTGCAGCATTTCATCCTTTCCAAGTTTATTCAGGTTTTGATCCACCAATCTTCCTAAAGATAAAAATGCTCGGGGATAGCAACTCACTGAAGAGTTTATGTTGTGGAAGAAGCAATACAGGATTTTCTTCCCCCTTGTATTTCCACATACAAGCTATTTAATTACTGATTCCAAGCAAGTCAACCAAGGTTACCTTACTTTTATCTATTAGAAAAAGGAAAGATATTAATTTTCCCCAGTTTAAAGGAGAAGCTGAGTGCTTTAAAAACCCAAATCTGACTATATCTGCTTTATGCACGTATCATTAGGGAGGTAAGCAAAAAGTTAGTGAGGAAATAACTCCTACAGTAAAATCAATTTTCAAATGGATGAGGCCTTTACCCCTTCTCTTCAGAGTTGAGCTGAGGAAAAAGCAGCATTCCCAGTGGTTCTTACTGGGATGGGCTCCTTGGTGTACTGTTGTAATTTAGATTTAAGGGGGGTTCCCCAGGAGCCCCCCAGGCTCTATGTTCATTGGTGCTGATGGGATGAGGATTTATTTGTAGTCTTACCCCAGGAAAGCAGCATGGCTGCTGAGGGAGAGGGGGAAGGAGAGGGGAGAGGGAAGGGGAGAGGGAAGGG
>VXBR01002164.1:247858-259499 GCA_013400215.1 Cisticola juncidis | reverse complement strand
AGAGAGGGAAGGGGAGAGAGGGAAGGGGAAAGAGGGAAGGGAAGAGGAGCAGAGACTCTGGAGGCCTCCAGGGCAAAGAGAGGAGTCCTCTCCGTTTGCACCCTTAACAAAAAGATTCATAATATGCGCAGACAGATTCTCCAGCCCAGAGAATCTGTGTGTTTAGAGACACACAATACTGCAAGAAAACTTACAGACCTGAGATAAACCATTCACTTTGAGAGGTGAGCCAGAGCATACCCTTTCCATAAAATACAACTCCTTGGAGCACTTGCCTTGCTGGATGACGATGGAGTCCAGGCGCAGCTTCATCTCGGCGCGCTCCACGATCCTCTCCTCCACCGTGTTGTCCGTGATGAACCTGAACACCCGCACGGTCTTGGTCTGCCCGATCCTGTGTGCCCGGTCCTGCCCCACACAGGGACAAAAACTCAGCACTGCCACCATGGCTGCATCGTTAGGCTAAAGATCTTCATTAATTACAGCACATGAATTTACAAAACACAACAGCACGGGTCACTGAAGTGTTTACAGCCAGCCATGGCTACCCAATTTCTATCTACATTACAAGTTTTAGGATTTTTTCAATAATATCCACAATTAGTCTGTCTCTATGTGTCCTAGCTAAAAAATAGCAGGTTTGGGGTTTTTTCTTAAATCACACAGAGGAAAAGATTTGGATGCTTCTGGCCTTAAGCAACCGTCTGTCAAATCAAAGCATGAAGAAATCATCTCTGCACTGACCAAAAGCTGCTTTTCTCAAAATCTTTTGGTAGTGCCATGAACAGTTCCAGAAAAATCCAATTCCCTTTCTCAGTTCCAGAATAATCCAATTCCCTGACTAGCCAAACATGAACCACTGTGAGAATCTGCATTCTCAACATACTCCTGCAGTGCTAGCTGGTACTGCCTCACTTGAGCTTCTGGACACCAGTTCCATCATTCACTGGAAGTGATTTCTGCAGAGTACTTGAGACCCTGCAGTTTAACTGAAATAATTAAAGAGATTTCTGAGAGTTGCCACTGAAAGGCCTCATTTGTAAAAAAAAAACCAACAAACCACTGGCAGTTTTTAAATAGCTTTGCTTTCTTTAGGTGGTCACCGATGTCCTTCACAAGTATCCAGGATGGAGATGCATGCAAATCTACTTTAAAAAAACAAACCTAAAGATAGTTGCTAAAATGATATCCTTCATTACCATCACCATAAAAGCAGTTTTTGACAAGTTTAATTCAACTTTTCTTTATCTCTTTCTCAAGATCTTAGGAAAAACAGTGCAAATACATTCACCTCCACTCCTCACAACAGCAAAGCTTTATAGACTTGGGATTAACAACCTAGATTTATTTCATTTTTACCTGATCAAGTAGGCAATTTTCATTAAATAATACTAGGAGATGTAACATACACCCAGCATTTCCCACTGCATAAAACACTGTATAACCCAAATGTGACTAAGGACTAATGGTTCCACAGAGAGGAAGCTGCACTTGAACTGAAAATTGGTCTTACAAATCCAACTCTTGTGCTAAAACGGGCAAATACCAATTTATTTTGGAAGCACACATTCCTAGCAAAGTTCTGTGGGAAAAGGAAAAGAAAAACAAGATTTCCATTTGGAATCCTACCATAGCCTGGAGATCTACTTGTGGATTCCAGTCTGAATCATAGAGAATTACAACATCAGCAGTAGCCAGATTGATTCCAAGACCTCCTGCCCGTGTACTCAACATGAACACAAATTTTGAGCTGTCAGGATCATTGAATGCATTAATGGAAGCCTAAATAAATGAAAAGAACATATCAGTAAAACAAAGTGTTTTACAAGCAGTATTTTTACATAAATATAATCCTTAAAATCGTAACTACCTGTCGTTCATTGTGAGGGGTTTGTCCATCCAGTCTGCAATACTCATAATTCCTCCACATGCAGTAATCCTCCAGGATATCCAGGACTCTTGTCATCTGACTGAAGATCAGAACCCTCGAGCCTGTTTGGGTAAAAAGGTTTCTTATGCTTTCACCAAAAGATAAAATTTAACAAACTCTGCAAGTCTACAGTACCAGAAAAGGAAGGAGGGCAATTCCATGTGCTAAAAAGAAAAGTAGTTTGAATTTCAGACCCCAAACTGCAATGCAGGGCTGCAGCTGCTGCTGTCACAGCACGCCCAGGCCATGGGACACGTTTGTCTTACTCTGATATGTCACTGTCTAATTAATGGCTGCCTTTTTCCTTTTGTTCTGTGTTGTACTCCTTAACAAAAAGTTCCCAGACACAGCAGAGTAAGATGGCAACACAAATACAAAAATATCATCAAGTATAAAGAATAAAATTTTGAAGTATTTGTTTGTTTTGGATTTAAGATCTCTAGAAATCAAGTGAATTCTTCTTAAAGACTTGTCAGTTTACTTACCTGCCAAGAACAACTTTAAAAAAAAAAAGTAAATGTTCAGAATTTTATGCATAAACACTCAATCATTTCAGTCCACTGGAGAAATTTAAGTAAAACACAAAATATAACAAAGTATCTACTTCCTTTTGTCCTTTGGACTCAAAGGTTAATACTGAACTGTCTTGTTTAAGGTGATAATTTCATTTCAGACCAGGCCAGAATTAATTACAACACCTTATCAATAAAACTGTGTTTCTGTGGTCTCAGCTTAGCTGGGATGAAAAAATGTGAAAAAAAAAATCAAAACACTTCAGCAGAAAAAAACATAACGAACTACTGATCCAAGCTGGTATCACACTAGAAACCAACAACAATCCTGGCTAAAGTCTGCTGTTTTTAGATCAGAATACACAGAAACACCACTGAAACAAAAAACTCTCAAACCCTAGAAAGGAGAGGCGTACCTTGTTCTTTCAGCTTGGGTAACAATTTGTCCAGAACCACCATTTTGCCACTGTTGGTGACCAGGTGCATGTCAGTGGTGTAGGGTGGGCCAGGCTCTGCCCCATCGAACAGGTAAGGGTGATTGCAGCACTTCCTCAGCTGCATCAGGATGTTCAGCAGCCTCATCTTGTCCAGCTTCCCTGCAGAGTTCAGGATATCAATATCCTTCATCAGGATCCGGGTGTACCTGCAGCAAGGACAGGAAAAACCTCCTGTACCCCCTGAAATGAAGTTGGTCCCTCTTTATTGTCAAAAGTTCATTCTACCCTTCTTTAATCAGGTAAATCTCCCTGACATGCACGGTTCTGCCATAGCTGTAAATTGGGAGTACAGCAGAGAGAATAAATGAGCTCCACACAACCTTCACATTCCTTCTGTGCCTTAACCACAGCCCAATCAGGCAGAGGCATTAATTACCATTCTCGTTGCATTTTGCTGAGGCCCACATAGATTTTCACTTCCTTTTTTGGAGGCAAACTCTTCTCCACGTCAGCCTTGATGCGACGGAGGAGGAACGGCCGTAGCACCTGCAAGAGGTTCATCAATAAATGCAGCTTGGAAACTGAAACACTGATCTGGTTAATGGATAAAACACAGAGCAGATATTCTCCATCACAGATACCAGAGCTTATTATCAGACATCTGAAAAAGCAACCTATATGAGAGATTATTTGCTATACATGGGATATACACGTGCTTTCTTTGATTAGGTCAAAATCATCTCTCATATGATTCTGTGTCTTTTGACTTCATTTTGCTTTGAAAATTTGTGGAATAATCTCTCTTATCCTAATAGTCTAGCATAAGAAGCATTAGAAGAATTGTTTAAGATTTAAACAAATTTAAATTTAAATTTAAACTTGTACAGAAGGCAGAAGGACTCACCATATGAAGGCGCTCCACCAGTTTTTGATCCCCTAGACAGTTGTTGGTGTCAAACCACGAATCAAAATCCTGTATCAACAAAATTATCAGTTTGTAACAGGCTTCCTTTCAAGGTGCCACAGCAAATACAACTCTTATATTATTACAGGAAGTGAAAGAACAAATTACCCTATTTGGCCTATTTTATGTAAAGCTCTATAACACAAACATTTCTAACTCAATCTATCACTTATCAGTAACTGACACCCCTAACTGTACATAGCCAGATCTATTTTCAAATCTGGAAAACCAGGAAAATTAATCTGATTAACAGAAATGAAGACTTACTTCAGCTGAGTTGAAGACATCTGGCAAAAGGAAGTTGAGAAGTGCCCAGAGTTCATGCAAATTGTTCTGAAGTGGAGTTCCAGTTAAGAGCAGCCTGTTGGTGGTCTTGAATTCCCTCACAATTTCTGATAACTGAAGGACATTGAGACATGAGCAAATATAAAACATTACTAGTCCCCCCCACCCCACCTGATAATCCACACCAATCTCTTGTTCAGTGTAAAATAAATTACCTTTGATTTTTCATTTTTAATCCTGTGGGCCTCGTCGATAACAAGGTATCTCCAGTTGAACTTTTTGAATACTGACTTCTCTTTAATAAGCATTTCATATGATGTTACACAGACATCCCATTCTCCAGGCAACAACACATCTCTCACAAAGGCAGCCTAGATAACAAGGTGACAGCTAATTACTGAGGCTTTGTCAGATTTCAAGCAAAAAGAACCCAGTAGCACTGTTACAATTTTCCTATTTTAAGCCTCACGAAGGCAATGTCCTGCCTTCATAAAAGGAGACTGCAAATCTCTGAACAAGAAATTCAGAATATAAAATAATGAAGCAATAGCTGGGCAACACAGACATGAATTCTAAGCTGATTACACCCCAGACAGGCAGCATTGTAGGTCTTAAACCATTCCAAACCCAAANAACACAGACATGAATTCTAAGCTGGTTATAGGTGTTAAACCATTCCAAACCCAAGTAACACCCATCCCAGGGAAGGAAAGGGAAAGGACAGCACAATCACAGGCTGGATTTCCACAGGAATGCCCAGGAGGAGCCACCACATCCACACTTACCCGCTGGTCTTTGTCCCCGATCAGACAGACCGCGCGCAGCGTGGGCACCCATCTCTTGAATTCGTTCATCCAGTTCTGCAGGGTGGACTTGGGAACCAGCACCATGTGAGGCCCAGGAATGTTCCTGTAGTGCTTCATATAGCCAAGAAGGGAAATGGTTTGCAGTGTCTTCCCTAGGCCCTGTAAGACACAATAATGTGTTAGAGAAAAGAAAACCTCTGAGAAAACACCTTTCAGAAAACCCAAGAGTGAGCTCTGAGTACAGCATGGAAGGCACAGCAGCCTGAATAAATGAGAGAGATACAAAAAGGGTATCAAAGTCTTGGTCAGGAAAAGCTTGCAGGGCTTCCCACATTTCATCAAAACAAAGTAGCAGGAGTATAATTTTGAAACCTTGGATTATGAAGTTACCATTTTGCCTTGCCTTTCAAGTAAGACAGCTTGTTAAAAAGTACAAGGAAACATTATTTCCTAAAACTTCATTTTGTAGACTGTGGTGTACTCAGGTTATTTAGAAATCAAACTTTACAAATTGGACATAGGTACTCTCTTAAATTTGAAAATTAAGACTGGCAAAGTAGATATTGCATTTTGTGATATTAAAACTCCCATATATNCAATTTCAGCTGCAGTCACTGGATATTGTTATACATATATATATATATATATATATATATAAACACTGCTGGGCTACAAGGCATTGTGTTCTCCAGTGATTTCAAACACGGGCTCTGTGCTCACCATTTCATCTGCCAGGATGCCATTGATGCCATTTTCATACAGAGAAATGAGCCAGTTCAGCCCTCGGATCTGGTAATCACGCAGCTTCCCCCATTTCACATCTAAAAGACATCAAAGAATACACTAAAAGATACACAAAAACTTAGGGAAGAATTTCACCACCTGTTGGCTGCTAATTGACAGTGATTACCAAAGCTGCAGAACAAAATCAAGTAATAAATTAATGTAATAAATTCAAGGACAACGCAGAGTGGAGACAACAACATGTTAATTTTGTTTCTGCAAGCTGCTGCAACAGCTTTGTTTTCTGCAAGAACCCAAAACACATGGAAATTCTAAATCTATCACCAAATCAGAACAGAGTCAAATATTGAAATAACAGAATACTGAATTCCATTAAATGAACTGGAAGCTGTTAGGTGCTTTAAACTGTATCAGAAATTAGGTTACACATGTAAAAATGATAACATGAGGGACTTTAAAACTCTTTCCTATTAAGTGAAATATAGCAACTGGATTTTTAAGGGACAAGATTCACTGGACCATCTTTCTAGCCTGAATGAAAATAAGCAGTTCCTCAAGAATACAATTTGTACCATTAGATTGGTGCTGGATTTTTTTCCTCTCTCTCCTGTCCCACCAAATTACTTCACTATGCTTGGAGAGTATGCAAATCAAGTCCATGTTAAACATTTTAAATGAAAAGAACAGGGGCAAAAAAACCCAAAAAAAGAACCATACATGATGGAGATTCTTCAAATCGAGTGCAGACATTTGTTGTCTTGGAGCTTTCTGTTAACAGCTCCTCATCCTCCTCCTGCTCTGTCCTACGGTGCCGATAGCTGGAAGAGTCCAAGAAAGCAAAAAGTTTGTGGAGAAACTGAAAAGACATCAAATTGCTGTGAAATAAATTCTAATGTATATTGTTTTATATATTGCAATACAGAATGCAGACACCTGAAGAAATTTCCAGCAAGATTTTTCAGTAGAATTCATTTTCAGCAGGCTCAAGTGATTGGAAAGAGATTAATGTGTGCATCAGTACTGGCCTTTAAGACAAGAAAAAACTCTGCATTTAACAACTCTGCATTTAAACAACTCTGCATTTAAACAACTCTGCATTTAAACAACTCTGCATTTAAGTTCTGGCTGCATCTGCCACACACTGCAGCCCCACAAGCTGCAATGAAGGCAATCCAAATTTCTAGATTTATAATTTTCAAGCTGCCTGCAAGGTGTTCTTTTCTGCCTCTGCTTCTCTTCATGCTGGAAAGCTTTAGCATCAACACCAATCTCTTGTAACTCCTTGAATTCTTAAGCAATCCTCAACTTACAGGTGGGCAGTTGGAAAAAAAAAGGCACACACACTGCCACAGGACAAAAGCTTAGCAAGTTCAGCTTCCACTTTTAAAGTACAGTAAAATGTTCTTTACAGTACAAGTTGGCCCATGTGTCATCACTCACTCGCCAGCTGACAGTAAATTCTGTTTCTCATCCTTCTTTATCCGTGGACGTCCAGGTTTCATTTTTAAAGGTGAAGTTGGAGTTTTCTGAGCAGCAGGCTGAATGAAATGAGCAAAGAGCTCAGTCTGCTTCAACAGATACTCAAATCTGTTTGCTCTGTCTGTTTGCTGGCGACAAGGGAAAATTAAATGGAACAAGTGTGAGACATTCCAGTATGTATTCATTCAGAAGCAAACAAATACTTTTTAAATATAGATTTGCATTACTTTATACACATCACTACAAACCCAAAGAAGGGATGATCAATATACCTGCTGCTGACAGATTCAATACTCTTTTTTGGGGCCAAGGCTCCTCTCTGCTACCCAGCAAGATCAAAGCTGGGAGACAAACCAGTGCCAAGACTAAAATCTGACTCTGGCACAAAGATTGCACAAGTCTCACTAGATAAGGCCAGAGCCCCCTTACCAACTTTCTCCTATCAAAAGTGATAGTGCCACTCCTAGAAATTTCCCCTCACCCATCACACACAGGATTCTTCATTGTGCTAATTCATCTCTCACAGCTCCCTGCTGCCCTGGTGACCTCCCTGCCCAGAGATCCAGCACTCGCTGGGCTGGCAGATAAGCAAGAGCTGGCACCAGAGGGGACACTGAGGGCACAGCAGCTCAAAGCCACAGCCCAGAACATCTGTTTGAGCAGCAGAGACCTGAGATAGGCTCAGCCCAGCTGATCAGGCTGCCCCCTTTGATAAGGCTGCTGTTTCTACTGGGTAAGGAAGATTACAGCACCCAGTGTTAGTATCTGGAAGGTTCAGCTTCTTTGAGACAGGTTCCATTTGGAACCAGCACACCTTGCCAAGGCCACACCAAGACTTTGAACAGACAAACAAGCCAAAAACAGCTCCAAGGCTAACAGCAACCACTCTGACATTGTGCCAGCTGCCACAGCATAACCTGGTATTTAGCAACTTGCTGCACAGCCACAGGAAGTCAGTGTTCTTGGTAAAAAGGAACATATGTTCCACAGGAGCAGCTCTGTGAGTGCTTCCCTCCTCAGTGTGAGCAGATCCTGCACTATGGAAGAGACAGGAAGATTAAGTTTTAGAGAATAAAGACACCACAAAAGGTATCTTGATGTGCCACAGAGGGCAGACACACTCTAAGGGTATTCTAAGCTTGAATGCCACAATCCATATCCACTAAATTTAAGTTTTCTTGTCTATTCTTCATCAGTTTATCAGTTTTGTTTGTTTATTTTGTAAGAGTTTCTGAGGTTTAAACTAGGTAAGATCTCACTACCATCCAAATTGCTGACCCTTATTTTTAAGTTCTTTTTTTACTGGCTGTACAAAAGAGAAGTAGAAGAGATGCAGACTGCACTGCAGAAGGTTCCTCATTCTAAAACTTTAGTGAGGTATCTTCTGCAAGTTTTTCTGCAGCACACACATCCCCACACTTGCTTCCACTGCACTTAAGGATGTTCTTTTAAGGGACTAACAAACATTATCTGTGACTTTTAGATAGGACACAGAGAAAAACAGGCTCTACTCTGCAATCCTTATACCAACAGAGATGCTCCTGGCATTTTCTTTTTCAGTGCATCTCTAAAACACAATTGTCCTTGCTACTGTGTCTGTCTAGAGACTAAAGGAGACAATTCCAAGTTCAGTTCCTTCAGTGTGCCAGAAAGCAGCACAAAGAAATATGCAGAAGATGATGGGGTTATTTTCAGTGGCAAGAAGAAATAACACAGGAAGCAGCAAATTATAAGAATCAGTTTCGCTTTCCTATGAAGGAATTCCACATGGAGTCACAGACACTGAAATTACAAACAGGAATAAAGGCAAGCAGGGAGCAACTGAGAAAGAAACTGCAATGAGATGTGAAGAATGGCGACTCCATCTCTTACATTATAAAAACTATGAAAAAATTAAAAATAAGGAAAATAGCAAATTTTCTCCTTTCTAACCTGTGAAGCATAGAATCACCACCCATCTTCAAAAACCCAAGGACTCTAATTAAAGCCTCAAAAACAGATTCCTAGAGAATCTTTCCATTTCTGACTGAAAGGTTAAATGCTCAACTCTTTGTAATCCCCCTTGCCTACAGGATGGATTGCTCTAGAGGTAACTTTAGAATGCTGGAAAGGAGAAAGGTCCAAGGAGTGTTCCTCTGGATATTTCTTTTTTCAAGTTACTTAAATATTTTTAATACCTACACCAATCTTCATAAATCCAGTTAAGAGTTCAAACAAGCAAACAGAAAACTCAAAACTATTTTAAATAAGCATATAAGTACTGAATAGCTGTACACAGTCCCAAACATTACATACCATTTTCTCTTCATACGTAGGATCTGTTTCCTGGATTTCTTTTTGTTTCGCCAGGGATGCATCATCAAAGGACTCCTGAGATGAAAAAGAATTAAAAAGAGTTATTTCTGGAAAAGGGAAGATACCCATGTAAAAGCTTGTTTCACATTGTATCAAGGCAGCAGTAGCTGGCTGTGGCACCTGATGCCAGCTCTCGATTATTTCCTGTACAATCACCCGGAGATGGATCAGAGATCCCTGCCACGGGGTGAGGGACAGAGCTGGGGCTCTGTAATCCGATTTGGCTCCATCATTAAAGCATCTCATCCACGTGAATGAGGGACACAGCTGTGCTCCAGATCAGCTGCCACCTCCAGGGTGCTGGGCCAGCCCCTGCTGGAGGCGCCTCTGGGTGGGCTGTGAAAGCACCAGCTCCAGGCTGAAACGAGGGCAATTTCAATTTTTGCCAGATTACCCCAATCCCTCACCCCTCTGTATCAAAGGAACAAATCCAAACAAGAATCCAGACTGCAGTTCTGTCCTGAAAGCTGAGGAGGAATTTAGGAAATTGTATGTTTCTTCTGCGTAATAAATCAAATTATGTTTATCACCCATGATGCTACTAACAACATGAAAACCAGTCGGCTGAGAGAGGGCAGTGCTCCCTCATTCCCCTCCTGCCAAATCCTTAACATACTGCCTTCAATTACTGGGATCAGGGCTTTTTTATCCTTGTCTCTTCTGTCTTTAGGTTAACTCTTTCCACATCATCTCCCATATGAATTTTCATCTTCTGTTGTTAAAATTAAAAGCAGGGAGATGATCCTTTCCTAATAAACGATGCTAATTTAACATACAAATATGTTAATATAACTACAAAATAACTCTTGAAAGGGTGAGAAGATGAAACAAATGAGATGCTTTCAAGTGTTTATTAACCATCTGTTTAACTGAGCCAAGTAAGAACGGAGCTAAATTCAATCTTTACTGGTCAATACAGAACAAAGGAACAGGGAAAGTAAGAAACAAATGAAACAAAGGCTGGCAAGAAACAGGATGTTTGCCAGTGGGTATTTCCTCACAAGCCTCTGGCAGGTGAGGCACGTGGAAACAGAAAAATCCTAACGCAAATGTTTAATTCGCTAAAATATAAAGAATTGAGCACAAGAAGTTATGGCTAAAGCTTTTCTGGAGTCATAACCAAATCCTCTTACTCGTCCCCCACTGGACTGAGCCAGCACCCAGCGAGCACAGGCCGAGGACAGTCGGAACTTCTGTTCGCAATTTCAATTCCCTTTTTCCCAAACGCCTGAACCTGGAGAGCTCCGCGGCACGGCCGTCCGAGCTCCTCATCTGCCGCACACATGACAAAACCCTCCCGTTCAGCTGGAGACCAGGAAAGAGCCTCTCAGATGCTCACGACTCCACGGCATTCCAGCTCAAACTTCACCGTGTGCCAGCAAATCCCTTCCCAAGGTAAAAAGGGAACGGAGCTGGCAGCACGGAGAGCCCTCGCTCACAGGCGCACGCGTTTCTCAGCCTGCACACGCCGAACTCCAGCCCGGAATTGCCCTATTTCTGCAGGTTCCAGCAAGATTTATTTCCCACAGTGCTTTGGCTACTTGTTCATCCGAAAAAAACACGGCATTTGCAAATTTATTGAGATCAAGTAGGTTGGACAGCCCAGCGTGACTCAGAGCACAGAACAGGCAGCGCTGAGAGCAGGACGGACCAGTTTCCTGCTATCATTACAGAAACAATGCCGCGATAGAATTAGCATCTCCAGGCACTCACTTCCGACCCCTTCAAATTTCTGCAATATGCGCACCTGTTGCCAAAACAACCCCTCCAACAACCCTCACACCCTCTTCCGCCCCTCCCAACAGAAAAAAAGAAAAAAAAAAGGCAGAAAAGAAAAAAGTTTTGAAGCACTTCATCAGACAAACATCGGTGGTGTTTTTTCAGACGGAGGGCTGGCTCGCCGCTGGAGCAGGAAGCGCAAAGGCCGGGCAGGGTCTCGGGGAGGCCGGGGCGGAGGGAAAGCCCTCGGGGCGCTCCCGCAGCCCCGTTTGGGACACAAACACGCGGCGTGACCCGGCCGCAGCGCCTCCGTGCCCGCGTCCCGGCGGCACGGACAGCGCGGCTGCCGGGGGGCACGGAGGGATGGGACCCCCAACACCCCCTCAGACACCGGGGCCGCGCTCCCGGCG
>VXBR01002164.1:221188-243284 GCA_013400215.1 Cisticola juncidis | reverse complement strand
ATCAACAGAATGTTTTTGTGAACCCTTATTACACTAATTGCTAGACAAGCACCCTTTTTGTGGTCATGGGCCATATCAGTATCCCCAAGTAATAAAACAAACAACTAGAAATGAACATTTAAGAAGCAGTTTGGTGCAATACACAGAGACCAAGAGCAGATGTAGGAAATATGGAGGATAATCTCCAAATTTAAGTTCACCTGTGGATAGTGCAGAGCTTCTGAAGAACTAGAAGTATGAAAATTTCAACNTAAATATATATAAATATATATATATAATTTTTTTTTTACTTTTGCAGTAACAGCTAAACTTAAATTGTAGTGTGATAAAAAACTTGTGATAAAAAACTCACAGTGCACTGTGAAAGCTCCAGAGGTGCCCATCACTCCCTAATTAGCTACAAAAAGTGATGAATTCTAAATTACTTAATCAAAACAACCATACTGTAATTTGTCTGCACTCCCTAAGTTTGGCACTATGTCACCACTGTCATACATGAATGGATTGTTATTATTTTTTTTTACATAAATACCAATGTCAGTAAAGAAAAAAGACTAATGATCACATTTTCACCTTTTTCAATGTCACATTACAAAGTTTTAGTGGAACAGAGCAGCTGTGTTTGCACCTGCACTCCATGAGGTAACAGTGATTCTATCACATGTGTAAAAGTGTGGCTTTGGTACTTACCAGATAAAGAAGTGTCCAGATCACACCATGGAATGATAAAAAATCACCTCTCATGTCAGTCTTAGTGCACAAGGCACCAAGTTTGCTTTTGATTTTAAGAGCCAGGTGTTGTGTATTTGCAAAAGACATATTGCACATATATATTAGCAATTTATAATAACATACAGCAATGAAAATTGTATCTGCAACTGGTAACATATAGAGTGAAATGAGAAAAAACTTACCTATTTGAAAAAAGATCAATTGTCAAGCAACACTGACAAGCTACTTCTGCACCAGTATCTACTGGAGTTTCTACCAGTTTGCCTCCAGCTAGAGTGTCCTCACAAAACCAGTACCTGGCAGTGACACAGGGCTGATCCAGTTTCACTTCTCTCTACCACCTACAACTTTAGGAGTCACATTTTCAATTTTATATTCACATCCTTAGACCATCCAAGAGCTCAGGCAGATCTGCACTGTGAAGCCTGTGTAGCTTCACTGGTGAAAATGAGATGTCTCATCAAAAGTTAATATCACACCTCTGATTCTGAACATACCAGGGACAACATGTAAATGTAATGGAAAATGTACTGGAATATGGGGGAGAAAACTGCTTACAAATCTAATAAAGGAGAAATTGCAGACTGCTACTTAGAAAATGTTACGCTGTGTGGAAACTGCTGTTTTCCTTAACAAAAGGAAGGGGAAAAACCTAGAAATTAAGAGTGGATTCTCAACCATAATAACAAACAGTGTTGTGAATCCTGCTACATTTTAAATGAAAAAAGGGTAAATGGAATCTGTAAATCAAGTACTGATATCAGCAAACTTAGAGCAAACCCACCTTCTTTCACTAGCTCAGCAGGAGAGGCCAGCCTTGGAGACTGATTTTTTCCTGGCTCCCAGAAGAGTGGGAATTCACATTATTTGGCTTCTTGGTGCAGGGTTTTAAATCAGAGATTAATGTTAAAAATGGCTCTAGCTGTACATTTGTTTTTTGAGAGGTAGTGGGAGGTAATCCACAATTCTGACAAATTGGGGTTGGTATCCAGGCACCTTCCCAGACACGCTGACATCCGTTTGCTGCTTCACAGGACAGAGTTTACACATCAAAACTGAACAACTTGATTTATTTAAAATTCACCTCAAAATGCATCGTGTTTAGTTTCTTTTTTTTAAAATGAACATTCAAAGCATCAAAATATTACTAATTTAAAAAGAGAACCTTTGTTAAGAATAAGATAATTTACATACTGTAGATTGTGGCTGTGAGGGGAGAGAAACAACCGACGGTAGATTAGGCACAGTACAAAGGCAAACGTGCCAGAAAACAATGCAGCTTTATGCTCAACTTTTAAATGATTTGGACAAAATAAAACAACTGGTCAGGAAAATGAAACCAATCACTTACTTGAGGGCATTTGTATAAAACAAAAGTGTTAGTAAGTTTTCTATCTAGACCTAACTCATTCACGTATTTAAAGAATTCTATCTTCTTCCAAATAACAAAAAATGTTTCTAAACCAAGGCAGATTATTATTTGGAACTGGCATAGTAAAATAAAGGATCACAGTATGCAGAGCTTAAATCCTGTACCAGGAAAGAGCAACAAGTGGTTTACAAGGGGATCATTTAGGTATATTATCTAATTTTTAAAAACAGAGATATAAAATATCAGTTGCATAGGGATTTAAATATAAGGCCAAGCAGGAGATTAAAGTAAAATAGAGCTCATAAGAAGGGCACTATGGTGTTAAAACATAGTATTTCCATTTGAATTAATGTCTAATTCAAAAATCACAGTATTTTGCTAGTACTACAAAAAGTGAACGTCAAACTGTCCCATTGATCTTGAACTGAAAACTGACATTAGAACTTCTAAACAGTACAAAACTAAAGCTCATTGTCTAAACCTGATCAGTGTATTAGCACAACAGTGCTTGGTACGTACCTGATTTATATACTCTACCTTCTGTAAATAATATAAAGGTTATTTCTTGTTAATAAGTGTGAGATCACAACATTACTGCATGCCATCAGTGGTTTGCAGGCTTACTTGACATTTAATTATTCAGTCTTTGAAAGTGTAAGATCCTACCCTGCAGAATCTTCACCCCTTGAACACAGAACACTGTCATTAATAAAATACAATAGAAGTTCCACCACTAACAACTAACATATAAGCCAGGATTTTAGGTCTAAACCCAGTACAGTTCATTATTATTACTCACAGCAATTTTTTGTTAGGAAGGTAACCTGTAGACTTCCAAATGATCTCGTGTGTATTAAATATAAACATGTAACTAACGTTGTCTCTTGGCATTTCAAGTAGATTATTCAATTGTGAAAGTATTTCTGCAAAATCGATTTTGAGTTGTTAAAATGAAGTTCAAATATTAATTTCCGTATCTACATGTAGCTTAATTAACCTAAAATTGTAAGGAATAGTAGTGTGAGGAAAAAAGAATTCTCCAGCTGAATTAGGCATTAAGGTACACTAACAGGGAATACCTGAACCAACATTGTAACTGAAAAAGTGCATAAACACAGTAATACTACAAATGTGTTAACTACAGAACAAAAGGGTTTCTGAAAGCTAAGTGGTATTATTTTACACATTATTTACAGGCTGTGATTTTTCCAGACACCACAGAGCCAAATCCATGATCTTAAAGTTCCTTTGATGTATCCAGAGTGTCCTTTGGCTCCCATCCTATTCGGCGAGGAACTGATTCCCACCCCGGGGAATCAGGTACTGTTCAGCCAAACAACAGCGCCGCTGTGGTTCTGTGATTCTTCAAAATTCACTTTTTTCCTTTCAGGGGGTGGAGGCAGTGCCCTCACTTCACGCTCTTGGTGGGTGTCTCAGACTCTGTGGACTGCCGGCCGTCCGTCCACGCCTCCCGCGTGCTCTTCAGGGCCAGCGTCTTCTGCTGGTCCACGACCACGTAATCCACCCGCTCGTCCGCCACGCTGCTGCCAGAGCCACTGCTCTTCTTCTGGGAAAGGGAGACAGCCCCGGTGAGTTCACAGCAACAGGGAACTCAGGAAGTGAATTCACAGCAAACAGGGAACTCAGAAAGTGAATTAACAGCAACAGGGAATTGAGAAAGTGAATTTACAACACAAAGGCAAGCGGGTGTCCCACACAGACACAGAGCAAGCACGGTCTCTCACAGTCTCTCAACCAATCATTGGAGGAATGACCATGAATATGATCTCACTGAAGGGAATTTTGAACTCCTGTTGGCAGAACTGAACATCTGCTTACCTTACGAGGTGGGGTAGACTTTCCTGAATCCAGGTCCAGATCTAAATATTCCACTTGTTTATCTCCTTTAGGTTTTACCATAGGGCTGCTTCCTCCGTCAAGGCTGTTGCTTCCAAACAAATTCTGAAATTAGAATATGAACAACCTCAGCTACAAACAAACAAACCAGTGTTACACATTATCAAATATGCTTACTATAAACTGCCAAGCATCTAAAAGGTTAAAGAATGACTGAGACTCTTGCAGTCACTTAAATCATGCAAATTTCATTGACCTGTATGGCAAGGGGATGCATTCTATGTCAAAACTGGGACAGTCTCAAAAGTCAGTGGGAGGAAAAACCCAAATACCACCCCCCAAATTTAAGGTTGCCACCAAACCCATCTGTGCCTTCCACTTAATGTCCCCTTCACATCATGAAATAAGAACAGAGCATGTTTTGTCCTTTTTAAATGTAGTTGTTATATCTCAAATTTAGCATTGCTTAAGCACAAACTTTTTTATTTCCCTAAATTGTTGTTAAATATCCATAATATTTTCTGCTTTACAGTAATGGCAAAGCTAAAAATGATACTTTAACATTTCATTCAAAAGTCATCATGATTAAGCTCAGAATCAAAGAATATTGTTCAATTGACAAGATCCAAATATTAAAACTTTGGAAAATATGTGTGGAGCTGCCTGAAGTTGCATTGTATATAGCTAAATTTTAATTAGCCCAGACTTTTACAACCTCACCTCCTCTGTCCTCTCCCAGCCTGATCCCTCCCTCTTAACAGGTGTTATAGGAACAGTACAATAGAAGGACTCTTCTCTAAAAGATAAAGAAAAAACAGGAAGACAGAGGGCAGCAGTCAGCAAAAAATGAAGAGGAAGGCAGAAGGAAAGACAGAAGGGTAAGGCTGAGAGCAACTTGAAAGAAAAAGCAGAATATTGCTGGTTTTATTAAATAAAACATGAGTATGACACGTCCAAACAAGGTGCTTCAAAGCTGATGACAGAAAAAGATGAAGAAATACAGACTCCTTGCTAAGATAGAGTTGGAACAAGTAAAATTCTCAAAAAATCACATTTAAATGCCGTGAGATATCTGGAAATGTTCTGGTTCTTTAGGAAATAAAATATTTTTTGGGCTAAAGCCAAATGGGCTGGGATTTTAAATTGAAGTTATCCATTATATCTCTATAGTCCAACTCATTTAATATTAAGAGGTAACAAGGACAAACACAAACAGCTGATATGAAGTTCATTTTTGTTGCTCAAATTCTCTAAACAAATTCCTGCGTATTAAACATACAAAAATCAGATAATGTATCAATGTTTCCAGCATAAATTTAAAAAAGCTATTACTCTTTAAACAACAAAAAAAATCTGTTATTTCAAACAAACTAGGCAGGCATTAGGAAATAGAATATGTATTAGGAAACTTTAAATATATGCAAATGAAACAGAAAGGAAACCTGTAGAATAACCTTGAAATAGGACTGATGCAAGCAAACAGAAGACATTAATGAGCTGTGGTGTTAATTGTACCACCTTGGTATGGAAGCTGAGCCCCTGGAACAGCCTTAGGAATGAAGAGAAATGCCCAGGCTGAGCTGTGGGCATGGCTGGGGCTGATCCCTGGTGGGAATGGGATGGGAATGGGATGGGAATGGGATGGGAATGGGATGGGAATGGGATGGGAATGGGATGGGAATGGGACGTTTGTGCTCCTGTGGGATGGGACATCCCCTTTACTTACCCACGGCCCTGGCAAGGGAGGGGCTGAGGTTTGACAGCAGAAACTGCCCCGTGCTGGGTGCATCCCCCTGGGAGGGCACAGGGCACTGGGAGAGGCACCAGAGCCTGCACCCTGCCAGGAACGGCTCTGGGGGACTGAGGGTGCTGGGGACAGGGACACTCAAGGCACTGGGAGGGCATCCAGAGCCTGCACCCCACTGGGAACGGCTCCTGGGGGACTGGGGGGGCAGCACCCAGGGGGGAGCTGGGGACAGGGACACTGCCGGGCACTGGAGGGCATCCAGAGCCTGCACCCCACTGGGAACGGCTCCTGGGGGACTGGGGGGGCAGCACCCAGGGGGGAGCTGGGGGACAGGGACACTGCAGGGCACAGCTCTGGAGCCTGCACCCCACCAGGAACGGCTGCGGGGGACCCAGGGTGCAGCACCCAGGGGTGAGCTGGGGACAGGGACACTGCAGGGCACTGGAGGGCATCCAGAGCCTGCACCCCACTGGGAATGGCTCCTCCAAGGGGCCTGGGGTGCAGCACCCAGGGGTGAGCTGGGGACAGGGACATTGCAGGGCACTGGAGGGGATCCAGAGCAGCAGGGACAGGGAAGGGAGAGTGTTGCAGGAGGAGAGTCCAGGGCAGTGAGAGGGGCCAGCACATGCCATATAAGAAGGCAGACACACAAACAGAACAAAAAGGCTGCTAGACAGGCTCTCCCCAAAGAAGGTCTTACATAAATGATTTAAAGATGAAAGATACTGCTGTGTTCCCTGCTAAGCACCCAAACCTGTGAGTGCACTGAACTCACTGAAAAATAAAGTGTAAAAAGGCTTGTGGAAAAAGAAATATCACAGAGTCAAACTGCTGTCAACTTTATCCTCCCTAAAACTGATTTTAGAAAATGACTGCATGGGGCTTTGAACCACCCAGCCTAGTGGAGTGTCCCTGCTCATGGCATGGGAAGTTGGAACGAGATGATCTTTAAGGTTCCTTCCAATCCAAACCATTTCATGACTCTATACTGGACAAAAAGCTGAGCTCAAGATACAGATTTCCTCCACATTTTCATGCATATTCTAAACCATGTTTTAGTTTAGGCTTAGGCCTTCTGCTTTTGTCTTCCTTGAAACTGCTGCTATTGGGTCTTCTTTTTCTTTCTCTCCTTCCCCTCACTAAAGAAAAACCACAGTGTGCACCATTAACTTTTCCTAACTAGCTGCACTCCATGCTGAGTATCTGAAGCTTCATTATCTGAGAAAATTCTCCCCCAAAGGGGAAAAATACTCAATACACAAAGACTCCTTCTATCCTCTTCTTTGAAAGAAGCCTCATAAAATACACGTGGTTCCGTTTTCACAGAATGTATACAATAAATATCAATCCTGTTTTCCTCCTGTTCCTTTTGCATTTCCTGGAAGATGTCCTTTCAATATAATTTTTTTAAGCATGTCTCAGGGGTTCCTAGGACAGTTTATTTCCCTTGATGTCGTAACACTCAACTGGTGCATAGCTCAAGGACAAGCAATTACAAAGAGGGGACAGATTCTAGGGAAGAGGTAGAAAAAAGTCATGTCTTGAACTGTTTTATATAATAGATATGTATATCAATAATTCTCTATATGCTCTTCTTCATTGAAACCCTACCAAAATCACAGTTTTTTGTTACAGAGATGTTTTTATCATTCTGTTGATGTAACAGTATAAAGGGAGTGATGCTGAGTGAAGGATCTGTGTTTGCATGATTTAAAAGTAAGGACTGCACAGGAAGAGAGGAGTTAAGATGTAGATTTTACATACTGGGTCTTCAGAGGACTGATTTGGGTTCATGGATACATAATTCTCTTCACTGTCGTGCGAGTCACTGCTGGAAGTTGTGCTATGAACTGAATCCGGTCTGGGAGACACGGGAAACCTGGAGGAGCTAATTACCAGGAATTATTTTACAAACAATACATCTCCAATATCTTAAACCTCCTGGTAAACAACAAAAAATAAGCATATTAGAGCTGAAATTTTCATTCAGGTTTACTAGAGTGTCACATTTTTTTTGGTTATACACAGTCCCTTACATTTAATACCACAAAACAAAATTTCACACGGACACATTTTATTTCAATGCACAGACACACACACAGACTCACACTCTTCCAAAGGACACTTCAAGCTACAAACAAGCTAAAAATATGATACAGATGTACACACATGTATTAACACTCTAGCCAGCAAAAATGATTAATCTGAATGAGGAAAAGCCAAGAAACTTACTCTCGTGCAAAGCTTCTGGTGATGGGAGATCTAACTGGAGCTTGTAATTCTTCCCATTCAGGCAGAGGTTTTATTTCTAGTGGAGCTGGTTTTGCTATGTAAGAAACAGACAATTGTAAAGCACAGAACATTTCTAAACAAACTTAAATTTAATAGCTTTTCACAGCCTAAATACAGAAAAAACCTCTATCTTTCAAACAGTAAACAGTAGTAAGGAAAGGGAGACCCTTCCATTTTCAGAAAGACATTATATATTAACTTATGTTTTTAATCTTTTCAGGTAATGAGAAGAAACATCAACTAAAAAAAAAGAAAATATAAAATTTTAAAAACCCACTGCCATTTCAGAATTTTTCAGCAATACTTGCAGGTAGTAATTCTATTTTGAAAAGAGTTTCTGAGAGTGGCAGCATCGTGTTCTGTCCTCATTCTGCTGTGATGCCTTGTTGAGCTGGCAAGCCCAGGGCAGGGCTGAGGGGCTGTTTCAGAGCTCTGGGGAACTTTTGTGGGCTCAGGGCCAGTTGTTAATATGCAAACTGTGCCCTCATGGTGAGGTTTCACAGCTCCACGAGTGGGCAGAACCTGCAGCTAAGACTAAATCTGCAAAAGTGAGAAACGAGGCAGCAGCAGGGAGAGCCTGGCTCGCTTCAGTGCTGATCCAGAGTCGAGCAATGTGCCACTCAGTGTTCTCAAAAAAAGTGCCATTTTAAATTCCATTTTCAGAACAGAACCAGGCTATTAGCAAGAAACACATTATCCCTCCCTCTGGCTTATATGTCTCACCCCTCCTAAACATTAGAAAAAAAATAAAGTGTAAAAAGGCATGTGGAAAAAGAGACATCACAGAGTCAAACTGCTGTCAACTTTATCCTCCCTAAAACTGTTTTTAGAAAATGAAATCAATGTCATCATAAAAAAACCCAGCCCTTTCTCTCCTTGTGCCCCCTCCCACCATGAGTTTTCTGCCTCTTGGCAGGGTCACTAAGATCAAGTGTCAGGTGTCGTGACAGAACTGAGCGTGACACAGGCAGAATGATCCTAAACACGACTGACACAAGGATGGATCAGCTTGGCCCAAGTCCTCTGTAAAGGTCTGAGGCTGCCTGGCAGGAATAAATAAATGGTGACCAAGATGCTGCTGCAACAGAGACAGAGCCAGGACTCTGTCCAAGGCCACCAACAACAGCAGGAGTATTTCATCCACTTGCAATGGACTTTAAAAGGCAAAGTAATCAGTGATATTTCTCTGAGATTTTTAATGTTCATTATTTTCTCTACTTCTTGTGTCTATGTAAGGCACCAACTCAGCCTCTTCAATAAAGCCCATCAAATTAATTGCAATCCTCTTTAAGGTACATAAACAGATGTAGTTTGTCATACTAGTGTATGATCAGAGGATCAATATTTTGCTTCATTTCAGGAGACCTAAGTGAACAGTGATTTCAGGTTATTGCCTAACAAAAGTTCTAAGTAACTTATGAGTTACTATGTACAATTTACAAGTTATTATATACTTGCTTCTAAACCAACAGACAAAAATCAATCCAAAATATGAACAGCTACAACTTAAGAGATGAGAACATTCCTGTTAATATCAAAGAAAAGTTTCCATGCACTGTTCAAGCCAGAAAATCTTTAATTCCTTATACAGGAAACTGGTTGCTTGTCACAGAAAATGCATCCATGACTTTAGACTATAGCAGAAAAGAATATGCCAGAGTTAAAGTTACTCTAAAAGAACAGTTTTCTTAATTTTTGCTTCACTTATTTTTATAAAGCTCCAGATACATACAGTGCTAAAGTACATACCCTTTCTTCTTGTAGTAAAGTCACCTATGGTTTGTGAATCAGTTCGCTCTAAACCATGTGGTTTAGGTCTTAAAATTTTAGGACTTTGACCTAATTGGCAAAAAGAAGACTCTCTTAATAATATTCTATTTGCAAGTGGAAAACTGGAATTTTGTAAATAAACATCACAACCCCCTGCAGAAAGGTTAATGCCACAAGCAGAAGCAAGCTGCTGAAGGAGATTTTACACTCTAGCTGGGGCTCACACTAAGGCCTTAAGCACCAAACCAGAAACAAAGAAAATACTGCATGCAAGTAATAAATCTATCAGAGGCAAGCTTAAAAGGTGAACAAAAAGGCTAAAAAGTGCATCAGCAAATATTGTAACTCATTACTCATCATTACTGCTAACTGGTTTCATTAAAAAATATTAAAAATACATATTTGAGGCATATTTAGCATGAAAGAAGAACGGTTATGTTTCAGATACAAATTGAAGTACCCTCAGAAAAATTAAATCCTCCTTAGTCACAAAATTACTTTGGAAATAATCACTCTTGGGAGGTGTTCAACCCACTGTGTGTCTCCCACTTGAGACACCCCAAGAATCTTTTTTAACAGTGTATTTGTTAAACTTGTTCCCCAGAGGTCTCCATCTGTACCAAACACTCTGACCCTGCAGTCACAGCAGGATTTTTTCCCAAGTTTTCAGCCTGCAAACTGCCCCCAACCAAGACACAACCCAACCTCCCCAGAAACGACCCTGGCATGAAAATACAAATCCTTTCCCTACAAACAGCAAATCCCCTCCCAACAAGGATGTTCTTGAGCCAACTTGACCAAACCCTACAAATGTTTCAGGTCACAGCATCTATTTTAAATAAATATGATCAATAATGTGTAATAACCCTAAGATTTCATTAAAGCCTAAAGTGTTAATATTAAAAAAAGGCAAGTCCCTTCAAGGGGTACACCAGTATGAACACACCAAATGAAAAGTTTAAGTCTGATTATGTTAGAAAGCTGCCCTACAGCACAAAATGGAAAAGGACTGGTACAGACTCAGGTGTGGGCTGGTCCTCCCAGCAATGGGTGAGAATGCTTTGTCAAAAATAAACTTGGCAACAAACACCAGAAGTTTGCAAATCTCTCCCCCAAGGGTTTTGCATATGAAGTGCTCTATTACTGTTATCACTGAAGTATTGGGAATAATCAAGTAACAACAGGAAAGGTAAACACAGAGGTTTTGTTCTGTATTTAACTCTACACAGTGCTTCTGAGACACCATGCAGGGAAGATAAAATTTATTTATTCATTAGTAATGCATAGCAACTTCCTTAAAAAGAAAAGGACGTGAAATTATTTTTATGCAGACAGTTCTTTTCCAATTTCAAAATCAGATGCTCCCTTAAATCAGGCTCAATGTGCTGATGAAACTGGGGAACAGTTGGGCAATGCTGACCAAAGACACAGCCTGGGAAGTGGAACATGAAGCATTTCTGACTAGAGCCAAGTCAAAAGCATGAGCCAACGTGTTGGTGTACTCAATTCTGAGCTGATCCAATATTCTTAAGTCCTTGCCTATAACTCTGATAAAAGCCTGCCTATTTAAAAAGACCAGGATCTTAAAACAGATTGAAGAAATGTAGAAGTTCAAATCCAAACATTTTTTATTAATTACAGTTTGATGCTGAATATCATTACATGATCATAATATTTTTGTATTTCACACCTTTATAATCTGATTTTAAAGAAATCTGGTCCAATACAACTCCAGTTAATATATACTGATATAAAAGCACAGATCATAAGCACAGTGAGAAAACTAGCAGAGGTGACAGAGTTAATGAAATTATCTAAGCAGTGTGCATTTAATAACCTCTGCTCTTATAACCAAACAGACTAAAGTGCCTGAAACCTGTAATAAAGAGATAAGCTCAAGGAACTCAGGCTGTGACTCATTATTTGTCCTTCTGTTAATGATGCTACGTGGTCTAGCACAGCCAACCCTCCTGAACTGGGATTAGCCCCATTTGGAAAACGTGGATATTACCTAACTGCCTGCTTCACACCTAATTTAGCATTTCCAACCACTCTGAGATTTCAGGAGAGCTTTATAAATGAGTACAGGTCCCTTTAACCCTTCTGCATCAGACAAGAACACACAAAACTCTCTGAGCTTTCATCTCTTGCTGCTGGAACTGTTCAACCTCAATAAATCTGGTGGCTAAACAGCTTGCTGCTCCCAACCAGCCAGGATAATGCAATTCCTCGAGTTTAATGTGTCACAGAGAATTAAAATATTTGTGCTGAGTGTTTTCTTTTTCCTCCTTGCAAAACAAAAAACCTCAAAGGCCTAATCTCTCTTGAGGAGCTTATACTGTGCAACAGGAAAGACCTGACACCAGGCAAAGGAAAAGAGGAGGGGCGGATCAAAATCACAAATCTGAGGTTGTGTATTTGTGTAACTGCTGAATTCTTTCACCCTGTTTTTGCCCATTTAAGAAGATAAAGTGACAAGAGCCAGGGCACTGAAAGCCCTTAATAATATCCCTTACTGCCTTCAAAAGACAAATTTCCCCAGGAGCACATCCCTGTATCTCCGAAAAGCAACAAAGTGATTCAAATGTGGAGGGGAAGGAGCTTCCCACCTGCACAGCAGGCTGCTCTCCCACATCTGTTCTATCCACAAATACTCACTCAAGTGTCACAGGGCTGTCCTTCAAATCAGTGCAGAGATTTGGACAGCCTGGATCCATTCAGAATTCAACCCCAGCAATACTGAGGAACACATTTTCTGTGGTTCCCACAAGCCCAGATTTACCTCATCTCAGGAAAGGTAACACTTCTAACTTACACACCTATTCTGGGAAAGATAAATCTGGGTAAAGGAAAAGTTTCATTGATGCAATTTTATTTTTTTTTCTAACTGAAAAGGAAATTAATGTTACAACACCACTGGATGCAAACCTACACAGGGGAAAAAATCCCCAAATAAATTATGTCAAGTGAAACCAACCAAACAAGAAGTGAAAATTAGATGTTTTCACTGTTCAGTCAAGTCACCACCTGTGAAATGCAAAATTCTACAGCCAGGAGACAGCAGCCCAGCTTCTGCACGTTCTATCAGACTGCACAGGGGCACTCTGAGCTGGAAAATCAGTAATAAAGTCTATTTTTCTGTCAAATGGCTTCTTGTACAAACTGCTGGGCAGAGCAGGCGATCACGGCCATGGCTCTGGGGTGCACTCACAAATTCTGCTCCTGGCATCTCAATGCTGCCTTTGTCTGCAAAGCCACCACGAGAAGAGTCCATTCCACATCTCTGAGTCTGTTTCAAACTGAAAAACCTTTTTGGTTTTTGCATCAGCTCTTGTTTTCCATACAACACTTGGAATATAATATTGGAGGGGGAAAGTTGTCCCACTGCAGTAAATTCCTGCAGCAGTGTAGGTGGGTGCTCATGGTTTGGTTTTGAGGACATAATGCTGAAAAGATTCATTTGTTCTCAGACTATTGCCTTGAAACACCAGAACTAAACATGATTTCTGTGAAGGACACTTCTTTCCTGACTGGATGCTTGCTCCATGGCTTGCTGGCGAGGGATTTCACATCAGGAAATTGCAAATATCTTCACCAAAGAGGCCAACTCTTCTATTTAAATACCAGCTATTTAGGGCTTAAAATTTTCAGGTAAATATACTAACGAAAATTTGAGAAATGTGTGATCTGATAATGCTGTTTCCTGGCCAACAGGACTAATCCTCAGGAGAAAAGGAGATCAGATGTAGGAATGGTAGAGCAGTGCTGTACTTGGGGTAGGAGGGGTAGAGCAAAAGGAAAAACCAGCCACAAAACTGCTCTGCATCCACACAAAACTTTCCGAGAGAAATAACAAACCACAGTTCCTTGTTTCCATCAACAAAATACACACCTTGCCCCCTTTTTTTTGTAATCAGACAAAACTGAAATTTGCACTGAGGTCCCAGAATTCCCACACTCGGAGTCACTGAAGATTTTTCCTTGCAAAACAAGGCTGAAACTCACTGCCTTGCTCCCAAATAATAAACAGGGTTTGTTATTTGGTTTTCAATTCTGCTGAGTAAACTCCTGCTTTCCTTCTCTTCCTCTTCCTCACCCAAGTGAACCCTGATTCCTGAGTATGTGGTCTTCAACACAGAGCACTACAAATATCCCAAATTTGCTTTTTCATCTCTGTTTTTCTAAGACTGTTTCCTGCCAAGGTATTTCTAATTAGAAACATGTATTTAGTTATACAACATTCAAATGGATTTCCATACTAATATCCACCAACAAATAAGAATATCAATAATGTGCTTTGTGCAGGTTGGTGATAAGATATGGATGCTGATAACTGTGGTCTCTAGGACAATAAAAACAAATTAAAATCAACTTATTCTTCAGTGTTATGAAATATAAAAAGCAGTCATATAAGGAGTCACTCTCCAGTCTTCTGAGATATCTTTATCCCCTCAAAATAACTTTTTACAGCAGACTGGCACTTTTAATGCTACAGAAATCAAGAATGGTTTGGAAAAAATATCTGATTATGAAGAAGTCCAACTGGATCTGACAGCTAAGGGTCACTGGTATTTCTAAAATGTTTGGCAAATGCCATAAAACTACTCAGAGAATACCAAAGCTATTAATCATCAAAATACTATTTGACTGCTCTGATTTTGAGTAACTCTACATGTCTGTATTTTAAAAGCCCCCAAAGCAAGATGAACTAAAAGCATTCAATAACAAAGACTGTTTCAAAACCAAAGCACAGTGTTCTGGAGTGTTTATTGATCAGCAGTTTAATGCTGCACTAAGATTCGTGAAGTCCAACAGACTTCAAAAACAAAACTGAAAAAATAACAAAATTTAAATTATTCACCAGGAAACTAAAGCTTGACATTAAACCTATTAAAAACTGATGGAATAGCATGACAATATGTGCATCAAAAACTATGTTTTCTTGAAAAAAGTGATAAGGACACAGCAAAGAAGATAAAATTTTTACAAAGAGAAATAAAAATAGGGCATTATTACCCAGATTCTCTTGTTCCTGCTCTATCTCGTATCTTTGGAGTTTAAAATTACTTTAAAAAAATTCTAGCCTAATCCCTGAATTTAATCCTACCTAGCACCAGTATCAGTTTGTCTTTAGAAAACTGGCAGCTTTAATTTTGTTACAACCACTGTGTCCAGCAAAGCTCGGCTTCCTCTGCAGCTGTGATGCAGCCATCCACAGGACATCTTTATTGAAATTATTTCTTGTTTCAAAGTTTTAGAAGACAAATCACAGCTGCACATTAAGGACTGCTACATCACTGCAAGGAGTGATGTTTAAACTTAGTTTTAAACTTCATTTAAAGCCATTAAGTGAAAACAAGACCTGCACAAGTAATTTAGTACAGGCATGGAGGAAGTCTAATTTTCAGCTAAATGGGGGCTGGTGGCAGATCAAAAATGAAAAAAAATAAATTGTACTCAGCTTGCTTTATAAACTCTGAGGAAGCACCAAAACACCCCCCAAAAGCTTGATTTTTAAAAAATTCCTATATGGAATGAACAAGGGGTGTAGCTTCCAAGAGAAAATAGAAGATAAAATGCATGAATTTCTCAAAAGCGAAATGAACACTACTTCTCTTCAAAAAAGTCATCACAAAAATGACAGTTCCTTTTCAAGAGATCTTTAGTTCAATCTTGCTGCAGATTGAAATCACCATTGTCACATTTTGAATGCCAACTTGTCCATTCTCACATTTTGAGTGCCTACTTTAGGACAGAACACAATAGAACCTTTATTAAAGAATATGCAAGACAATGATGACAGTGTAGAACACTGCAGTGTTGCCAGCTCCTAATTATTATTATTATTATTTTATTTTTATTATTTTTTTTTTATTTTTAAGAATTATCAGTTGCTGTTGTCAAAAAATGCTGCCAGTGTTTCTCTGAAGTTTTATTTAAGGGTGGCGTGGTGCTCCTGCTGTATCAGGACATGCTCTATGTTCAGTGTCCAAATTAAATATTTACATGTTTGAGTGTCTAACAAGGAAACTGTTCATGAGGCTATTTATAGCTGCCTCCATGATTAATGAGGGTTCTTAATTTCCTTACCAGCTCCTGCTTTGCCTGGGACAAAGGGAGATGATTCCAGTCAGAGCAGCTCCTGTGGGGACAGAATGAGGCAGGTGCTTCCTGCCATGGGAAAGTTTTGGACAAAATCACCTTTTCTAAGTGAGCCTGGGCTCTTTTATAGGGAAAACTGGAATTCTTTGTGAAGTTAATCCACTTGGGAGATGCTCACCAGGGGTGGTGCCAAAGACACAGCCACATTTTTAAGAAGCAATCCACATAGTTGTGGTTTAACCACAGAGATTATGTCTTTTAACATCTTAAATAATGAGGAAAAAAACCAATGAGAAAAGCAACCAGATAAAATTTTTAACATTTTTAAAAACAATCACAATTTCCAACTCCGTGAGAATTTTCTTCCTCTCCCTTGGTTTCTTTTGTTTGGTGTTTTTTTTGTTTTCAAGCTGCAACTGGGAATTTTCTTGGCATGAAAAGAAATGTGTGCATCACTCACTGTCTCTAAATCCAAGTTTACCACACACTGGGCTGAAAATTTTAAAGCAATCATGTGGACTTAAGTTTTGAGAAGCCTCTCAGATTAAATGCTGATATATTTTTGTTGAAATGTAAGCCATTAAAAAAAATAAAGGAAAAAAAAAAGCTAAAATGCACCACAATAACTATTGGTTATTTTTGCTATCAGCAAAATAATCTGTGCCACCCAATCCAAAAATAGGACTGAAAATGTTGTTCAAAATAATCTTGAATGCAATTAAACCCTAACAATATTTGGACAAATAGAATTGCTATTCAAGATAAATGAAATAAAGTACCATATTATAAGCTGGAAATCCTAAATTCTGTATTGCCCCTGTCAGCAATGTGCTGAGAGATCCTGAGGGATTTGTTCTATCTCAGCTCCCCAGAACCCTGGGCTAGGACCTGGGCTAAATGGAACTCTCTCAGAAAGTGCTTTTAAGTATTATTGATCAAAAACTTCACCAAAATGACATTTAAATTCATTCATTCATACATTACATTCATTCAAATGAATGAGATTTCACTTTTGATTTTCATTTTATCATGGCCAGGAATTGTTAGTTCAGCCACATTTCTTTTCAGAACCTTTAAAAGCCCACTTTGGTAGAAATGTGCTATAACACAGAAAAAACAAGTTATGAATGAGATGTAAGTTGGGCATTGAGGTGAGATTTTGAGGAAGTAAACTCCACCATCACCATTTCCATTGCTGACTTTACACTTTGATTCAGGTATTGAAAAACCTGTATTTTATCAGTCAAGATGACAAGCACGTATTTCTTAAGATATTTCAGCCTTAGAGATGGGATGATGCTACACAGTTATGAGGACTTGTTCTGGACAGCTCCTGAACTGTTATTTTTTTTTAAGAAGTCTGGTTTTATAGTTATTTGTTCTTAAAGCCTTGTTTTAAGATGAGATACCCCTGGGGCAGGAGGATTTGTTTGTCCCTGCCATGCCCAGAGGTTCACAGAGAGCCCCATCTCTCAAATGCTTTCTCCTGACCATAAAAAGCAATTCCCACCTGTTTAATTTTCTTTTTTACCACGAACTTCTCCCTTGAAAAGAGAACCTGGTTGTTCTCTGCTGTCTAATCTGTCTAGGGAGTCTTAATTAATCACAGCATTTGGTTACCTTTAATTCTACTGCTCTTTCTGGAACAAAGAATTATTCAAAGTATTTTGAAGAAGGCATGTCACCATCACACCAAATGTCAGATTTGCTCTGTGGCAGAACCTGTCACTGTCTTTGAACAATTCAGAGTAAGACCCATCTGCATGGGTGGCTGCAATGGTTTTTCTGCTTGAAGACTTTTACCAGCAAACACACTTCCAATTTAGCATCAGGACTACATGCAATTGTGGCAAGCTAAAGCAGCCAAAAAGCAGAAAATACAAAAATCAATATAGCCAATGGTCTTATGTAACTAAAGAAACAGCACCCTGCAAAAAAACAAATTAAAAAAGGGATTATTTTTAACATTCAATTACAGGTGAATGCAGAAAAGTGCCTGCCAAACTCTTTCTATTTTGTCCCAAGCAATACATCACTTACCTTTTGGTATGCTTCTCTAAGAAAAAGTAAAGTGTTTTCATTCAAGTTATTGGGGCAGAGAGCCAACACCACGTTTTGAATTCACTTTCAATTTTGAAATCACTTTCAAGACTTCCAGAAAGCACTGGAAGCTCCCCATATTTACAGAAGCAGCTGTGAGCTAGAGAAATGAAACTACACAAATCTGTATTGTAATCTCAAGGCTGTAGATACTTTTATTCATTATTATTTTTAACCCACTTTCTGAAACAAAGCTTGCCTAGAGACCAGTGGCAAAAGAAACAGGCTGGGGAGATCAAAGAGCCTAAGGCTGTAAGCAGCAAGCCCTTAAACCAAAAGAGAAGAGAAGAGATGCTGAACACAAACATTTGACAACAAAAAGCAGTGTATTCTTTCTTTATGTGCTGGTTTCACTCCATTATCTCTCTGTCAAATGCATTTTTTAGCACTGGTTGTAACAAAGCTCCCTGGCCCACAGAAACATGACTGAGCTAAAGCTGATGCTCTTGTGAAAGGTGTTGCTGTTTTCTAATATTCTAATATTCTAAGTATTTCTAATAGCTTCCAAAAAGCTTGGAGGCAGTGCAAATACTGTTTTTGCTGCAATCTGTAACCAATAAAAAAAAGACAGAGCAGCTTCTTCAGACAGAAAATGCAATGTGCCCTCATAACACTTTACCCCCAGCACTCCTGAGCTCTGCAGCATTTTACAGATCAACTTTTGGAGAAGCACCAGTGGTCTTCAACAGAACTTCCTGAGCCAATGGCATATTAAATCCCCATTTAAAGGAGCAATAGCCTGAAGGTAAGTATTTTATGTTCCATTTCCTCCCCTTCTGTGTCTGCCAAAGATTTATTGAACACACAGTTCAATTTGACACTTTCTATCTGACACTTCCTTTGCACTAATTTGTAGCAGAAGAGCATTGCAGGACATTTAGATAAACAGAAACAACCTGATAATAGAAGCTGCAGCATGAACTTGAAAGCTCAAAAAGCAGCACAGAAGAACATAAAGCACACCATTGTTTTAGTTAGGTAAAGGTCCACTTAAACAAGGGCTTTACCTAATTTAATTCAAAGGAAGCTGCAGTTTTATTTTCCCAAATATCTGGAAGGAGTTATTTGTGTGGAGATCTCAACTACTGAAATGGGAATGTATCACCACCCTGATGTGTCACCTGATCTGTTCTTCACTGCAGAAAACTTGCAGTGGTGCATTTGATAAAATTGAGTATGTGTGCTGATCCTGAGCATTGTTATGGCTATAAATCTGTGTTCTACCCAATGCCTTGTGTTCTCTCTGCATATACAAGGACACACTTCTGAATTTTAGGAATTCAGTGACTTTTTTTCATTAGTAAATACAGCAACAAAATCTTTTATTTGGCATTACTGTGATGTTTCAATAATGTAAAAAAATAATCCCAGGGCTCCTCTGCGGTTTGGTTATCTCATAGGACAAAAATGATTTCTACAATCATTTCTAAAAGCACAACAATTTCCCACTAAGAAAGCTGAGCAGTTATGAAGCTGAGGGAGCTGTGTTACTTCCCTAGGTGCTAAGGATCAGGTTTTCCTGGAGGTTTTGCTCACCTTTTCTGTCTGGTTTGAGGTTCCGATCCACGGGCGGCGGCTCGCACTCCGCGGCGGGTACCGAGCGTCTGGGAGGGGTCTTTGGGCTGGACCTGAAACCCATGTGAGCAGGAGGAGGGACTTGCTTTCCAAATAATGGAAAATCAAACGTGCCTGGTATCATTGGTACATAGTTTGTTTCCTGGATGGGTTCAGTGAAGCTGCTGGAATGCTGTCGTGGAGGAGAGTTGGGATTCATTGGGACATAATTTTCATCTAGTTCTTCACTTGAAACACTTCCCACTGTCAACATGCTTCTGTTTTTCTAGAATTAACATATATTTCCTTTAACAAAATAAGTTATGCAATCAGCTGTGAATCACATGATTCTTTTAACCTAATCTACTCAGATTAATGTGCTCTATTGAAACTGAAAAATCACAAACACTGCACAGCTTGCCTTCTCACACAGGAACAAAGAGCATTCAAGCACTGTCACTGCTGCCTCTCAGCAGACCAAGTCATACTTACAAAGTGGTTATGGAAGCCCTCCAGTGAATTGGATCTGTCATTTGGAAACGTTCGTGGAATATCATAACAGTCTTGAGAACTAATTTCTGAAGAGACAAGAAGAGAAAGTGGCCATTTATCACCCTGCTCCTGTCACTTGGCATCCAGGGGCTGTTGTTATTTACTGTTATTTACTGTCTGCTTCTGAGAGTACACAAACACACCTCCTGAAGCTGTGGCCCCTGGATTTATCTATATCTGAGAGGATTTTGTTCACAAACAACCTCAGCACTCATCAGTCACAACCTGAAGCTCTCACAGTGGCATTTTTCCACGGTAAGGAAAGAAATGAATTTTTGCTTTTAAAGAAGCAGCAATGTCTATCTTTCAATTGAGCAGGCCTAAGAATTTAGTGTAGGAGAATCTGGGCCCTGATGAAAAACCTATTCTAAAATAAACAAACAGCAGGTGTAGTTTAACATCTGGAGAAAGGTTTCCTGACTTTCCCTTTGCTTGGAAAGTGCTGATCCAACAGGAACAGGTGAATCCCTTCTCAGCTCCCCAGTGTGACCTGCTGCAGAACCAAAGGTCTCTCCCTTTTTGGACTCCTGGCTCTTGGCACTCCCCACTAGGCAGATCCTCAGCTCTGTGGATGCTCCTTTGCAGGACAGGGATTTTTGGGAGGCTCCTGCCTCACCCTGTGGGAGGGATGCCCCTCCTCAGGATGCCAGCACAGAAACTGGGCAAACTCTGGCCTTTATCCACACCTTGCTCTGAAAAAAATCCTCTGAAGTTTTTTTCACCACAGAGGACAGATAAACAGCTCTGCTCTTAAGTACCAAATTCAGTGTTTTCAGAAAGACTGCTTTTCCTGTGGCAGACAATCTCAGATTCAGTGTAGGAGTACTCACCTATAAACTTGGCAAAATGAGAGAAAATAAGCAAAGCAAACAAGGATCTTTCATAGTGTTACTCTGTAATTTTAGAACACTAACGACCACCAATATTTTATGCTCAGTCTATAAATGAATGACAAATAGGACAATAGTATCTGAGCACCCATATGATCCCATCCATTCTGGATACTGCCCCCTCTACAAGCTTTGTATTCATCCCCCATTTCAAACAATTCTTTAAAATCACCTCTAACATTAGTATTGACTTAAGCCAATATAAAATTTCACACAAAAACAACCCTGTAATACCCACCTGCTTCAGGAAGCTGAAAGGAAATGAAACCCTTAGCCCAAGAGTGTTAACAAGACAACACAGATCTGGAGTACCAACGTTTAGGTGGCCACAAGGAAGAGCTTTAATTCTTCTAAAAGACTGCAGTAAGCACATCTATCACATGGACAGAAAGAAAGGCTGATGGCAGTGATCATTAAATCAGCATTGGTCCCAAAGCTCTGGGTATAAACCATATCCCACTGACCCTCATGAAACCATTTCAGCTCCTGCAGATGGGACCACACTGCACTAAGCTCGCTTTGGTCATCCTGAAAGACTGACAATGGTGGCATTGGATTCAGTTATATGAGCTTATTACCAAATAAATAGGTCTAGATCTTCAAATATTTTTTAGGCAAGGGCGAATGCCACAGTGCAACATACATCCCTTATGGATGTTCTGTGCTTGATGGATTTTATGATTCTGGATTCTTTTCCTTACGGATTTGCTGCCTTGATGGCTCCCTTCAAAAATCTCCTTTCCTCTTTCTTATCTATTGTTGGAGTCTAGAACATCCCTGTGGCCACCCTGGAGGGTTTGGAGACCGGACAGGGGGTCTGGGATCTGTACAGGGGGGTCAGAGCCTCACACAGAGCCCAGGAGGACACTGCCTCTGATCCCTGCCATGGCAGTGAATGCCCACAGTGTGTGAAGAATCACAAGCTGAGAGAATTCAAAATAAGTAGTATTTAGTCTATCATAGAATGTAAATGCAGAATCTAGGATTTTTAGTATATGGGGCTGAAGAGACAAGATGGAGGAATTGGGGAGTGGCCCCTGTGCTCCTTGTTCTTGCTCTCGTCCCCCATCTTTTGCTGAGTTGGATTTTAGAGATTGGTTTAGAGTAGAAATGCCATGTTAGCATAGG
>VXBR01002164.1:155073-221095 GCA_013400215.1 Cisticola juncidis | reverse complement strand
GACAGAACTGAGATAATGAAGAATAAACAACCTTGGAAACTGCACTGGGGACTCAGCCTGTCGTCTCTGCCTTCGGTGTCAGCAACCCTGAGGAGAATCTCAGGGAAAAGCAACCCTGAGAATCTCAAACACAGCCAACACAGGCCCCTTGGTGAGGGGTGCCTGAACCCTTCTCCCTGCAGGCTAGAGCCGCCCCTGGCACCGCTCAGCTCCCCCAGCTGAAGTCAGGAGCTCTCGGGAAGGCTCCTTGGGAATGCCCACCTTTCCTGAAGACGCTGAGGTCTCCGGTGGAGATGGTGTTGCTGCGCGAGGGCGGCGCGCCCGCGGCGGGCACGCAGTAGCTGCTGTCGGTGTCCGAGGCGGTGCGGCCGAGGCCGCCGCCCTCCACGGGGGAGCGCTCGGCAGCCTGCGGGGGCTTGGGCGGCCGGGGCGGAGGGATGTCCGGGATGGCCTCCAGCTTGGAGGCCTGGGGCAGCGCTCCCTCCGGGAAAGTCCGCGGGATCTGGTAGGTGCCTCCGGGCGTGGGGGGAATGTCGTAGCTGATGGAGATGTGCCTCATCTGCGCGTCCAGCGCGTGCTGCTCCCCTTCGGCCTCGGGCCCGCATGGAGACGCCGCCTTGGGCAGAACGTCCTGGGAGTAGCTCCTGGGCAGGTTGTAGAGGCTGGAGTCGGGCAGGGCCAGCGCCGAGCGGGCCGGGGGGGGGTCGTAGGCGCCGGGCTGCGGGAAGAAGCCGTTGAGGGCCAGCTTGCTCCCGGCCGCAGCGGGGTTCTTGTGCGAGGGCAGGTTGTCGTTGCAGTCCGTCTCTGAGGAGCTGGATTTGGCGGAGTCGGCGTGGGATCTGCGTGGGAGATTGGGAGAGCAGAACCTTGGTGAGCACACGGGGAAAAATAAATGTTCCATATCATAAACACGCCATTCATCGTGTCACCAACTGGAAACAAACCCGGCAAATCATAAACGCAATGTTCGTCATGTAACCAACTGGAAACTCTGCCAGTGTCTTCTGATTTTTTATTTTGATTTTTTTTGTTGAGTGAGATGCAGGAACTCAATTATTAAACAAACAGGACTATCACTGCGGACATGGCAAGAACCACACCAGGACACGCTGGTGAGCGAAGCAGGAAAAAGGGGCGAGTTTATTTACAAAACTCAGATTTATACATTTCTTATGTGGCCTGTGGATTGGAGGATGGAATTCCACTTCTCAACCTACACTGGTCAAGCCAACTGTCAAGCCAACCTTTCTCCTCGCACCTAGAAATCTGTAAACAATGAAAGAGTTAGCAAAACATGGCCATTGTTTATAGCAGAAAGTGTGATAAGGGAACATTTCTGACTCCAATATGAAGGACCCTACAGAAGGCTTAAAAAAGTATTCAAAACCAGGGTAACACAGGACTCCCTAAGTGTTACTCTGGTTTTGAAGAGTTTTTTCTAAGCCTTCTGTAAGGTTCTTCATATTGGAGTCAGAAATGTTCCCTTATCACACTTTCTGCTATAAACAATGGCCATGTTTTGCTAACTCTTTCATTGTTTACAGATTTCTAGGTGCGAGGAGAAAGGTTGGCTTGACAGTTGGCTTGACCAGTGTAGGTTGAGAAGTGGAATTCCATCCTCCAATCCACAGGCCACATAAGAAATGTATAAAACTGAGATTTGTAAATAAACTCGTCCCTTTTTCCTGCTCCGCTCACCAGCGTGTCCTCATGGCGTTCTTTCCGTGTCCACTGTGACACTTAAGTAACCACATTTATACAAATCCATGCATGTAAAATACACAACTGTGGAGCTTCATCAGCAGCTCCACCACAGGCTGGTGTTTCATAAAGAAAGTGATTTTCAGGATGCCTGCTTGAAGCCAACTTTCTTTGGGGGCTGAGGGGTTTTTAATTGTTATTTTTTTAATGCAGACTGCAGACTGGCAGCACTTTACTGGCACTGTTAAAGGTAAAAAATAAGATGCTCAATTCTTGGATGTAGAGTGTTTGCTGATTCTAATAATTATGAAAAATATTACTGCTTGTAAACCCCCTAAATGTGTGCCTGAAGTTATACTGTCCATATAAAACTCATTTGAAATATGTGAGGAAAAGAGAAATAAGAGATAAGATTATAAATAGGATGCACAGAGAGGAGGTGGGGCAGTGAGGCAAGGGGAGCCCAGGAAAAAGCCAGGCTCCACCTACTAAAAACCACTTGTTGACAGAGATCCAGGAAAAAGGTTAATCAAGTGGTTTAGTCTGAGGGATAATCATCTCATTTTTGCAAATAAAGTATTTGGGCTGGCTTGACCACTCATTCCCTTCAGCTGATTCTTTTCCCATCCTCAGGAATCAATATGATTAAACAGAATATTATGAACAAAATGGCAGCAAAACTGCTCTTGTGTGCCAGCAATCTGGGATAGCAACAGCAAACACAGAAAAAACAGCATAGACATAAAAATAAATAACAACCAGACCTCTCTTCAGAAAATGGAAGCCAAAGTTAAATAGTTTTTCTGTTAAAACTCACAGAACACCATGCAAGATGAGTGTCAAACAAACAATATTCTCAGGCAAGTTAATGGCTCTGTGATTAATTTCTCACACGTGTCCCAAGAATGGGCTACTGTTCACTCACTGCAGTGGAATCTTTTTACTTTCAAAGTCTTCCAACAGCAGGTATTCCTGCTCTTCTTCTGAGAGGAAAGGTGACCCTTGGCTGGTTCATACACACAGGAAAGATGAGGAAGAGAGCATTTAGTGTTTCAGTACACTTCTCAAAAGAGCCAGGACAATCAGGGATTTGGAAGCAATGTTTGGCTGCATTTTCTCGTCTAGGATCCAAATACAAACCTTAAAATCTCCCTAAATGCTGCAGTGAAACAATGCTCTTTCTTCAGTCAACAGTGATCAGAGCATGAAACTATTTTGGACAAAACACTGCATGATAGTCACAGCTGCAATTGCTGCATGCAAGACACTCTCACAACAGTGTGTGGTGCACTCTGTGACATGTAATGGAGCATTTAATAATTATTTGCTAGGTCTGAAACACTACAACTCTCAAAAATTCCAGAGAGGTGGCTCAGATACATCTGTGTTTCACAGTTACCCATCTCACCCAGAAAAGAACCTCAAAGCCTTGAAATAAAATCCAGTGGTTCCCACATTACCTGTAAAGTAACATGCAGAATCAGAATAGAAATTGTTCCCTCTCCATATTGGTAATTTTGAAGTCTGAAGGGAAAAGATTTAACTAACAGTACCTGCCTGTTTAATTACAGCTATTAAGCCTTGCACTTTGCACTAAGTCAGTATGAAAATACACAGATAATTGTTCCAAAACTGGAAAATAGGAAAATGATGCAGCCATTTATTTTTGTTTGTTTATCTGTAAGGATGTGGATTGGGGTAGAGTGCAGTCTTACTAATCATCTTAGCAATGTACTACACAGATACACAAAGCTTTCATTCTATAGGAAAATGTCTATATGCTCTAAACTCTGTCCCAAATCCAGCAGTTTACCTGCTTTACCAGACATAAAACACAGGCAATCCTTTTAGGTGGAAATGAAAGCCCAGCACAGCTATCATTCTGAATTTTCATTATCACAGCCTTTTTTATGAAAAGACACAGTTATTTAGTGACAGAAAATAAACTAAGCCCATACAACATCCAAGCGATCATAATGTCAATATCTTCAAATATTTCTATAAAGCCATCATTTATTAAAAAATAAAACCAAAAGCCACTCACCTCATAGGTTCAGGTTTTTTACTTTGACAGTTTATTAGCAGTAAGTAGTCTTGGGGATCTTCTTGGCCAGAGGAGGGCTCCAGGGGGGGCACGTTGATAAGGCGATAAGGGGAAGGGAGGGAGGATTCTGCTTGCATGGAGGGAGGTGAAGTGCTGATGGGCAGGGGCAGCTCAGCAGAGGGCTGTAAGGAACTAACTGGTGGCTTCACAGCATCTGCAAACACAGAGGAAAAGCATTCTTTACACAGTGAAGAAATAATAATAATTTCTTTCAATAACAAGAAAAGAAAATTATTAATGGAGGATGTAAAAAAATCTCGGATTTTAGTTCAAATTTGGGAAATCGGACATGAGAACATCTGGATGTTAACATTTGTTTCAGGGTATTTACATTCATATATCAATCTTTATATTAAACTGTAATCAATTTCTAAAGTAAGCCTCAGAAACAGATTTTCTGCCTCATTTAATGATTATTTAACCTGGCCACAGAAAGAACAAAGATGCTGACAGCTCTGGTAATACAGCTAAAACCACAAATCTGTTGTTTTAATCAAGAGCAGACAAAAGCCCAAAAGTTATTACTTGAACATGGCAACCTGAGACAGCACTTGCAAGTGTTCATTCCTTTTTGACCAAAGTCACTTCAAAGTTTGAGATCAGTCACCAGGCAAGGCCTGGCCACTCTCAGGATCTGAAAATCAACTGGAAACTGATTTTGCAATAGAAGATCCCTTACAACTACAAAAATAATGCAAAGGTACAACAGGTAACGTGTTCCACTAAGCCCCCTGATTAAATACCCTCATTTTTTATTGTTGTGCAATAAATGAAGCAGTTGTGGTTGGGTTTGGTTTTGGTTTCCTTTCCTTTTCTTATTTTGGTTTAGTTTGGACTTCTTTTGGGGTGAGGGGGAGAGGAGGTGTAGCACTGTGGGGTTTTTTTTAAATAACCTTATCTTAATAATTCTTACTACTTCCTATCCATGTATATTCTAATGTAACTTTTTTTTCCTTCCAAATATATGTATCCAGACTATTAAATTATCTGGGAGAACTGAAAATAATGACACCACCAAACATTAAATAATTATTTGGCTTTTCCCATTGCTTTTAATGACACATTTTCTAAGAACAACATAATTAAGCAAAGTATCTCCCAGTTATCAAGACTCCCTTGCAGCTCACTGTACACTCCAATTTGCACGTCCCAAGAATGGATGCTGATGATTAGCATTGTTTAAATGAACATTGTTTAAATGAACATTGTTTAAATGAACATATTATTATCCAGTGCTCCTGCTCCTGCCAGGCTTCCAGGCACTACAAAGCAGCTTCAATTCAGCTTCTGCTTCCCAGCACTACCCTGGGAAAAACCAGAAGAGCAGCCCAGAACAGAGCCCTGCTGCTTCCAGCTCTCTGCACACCAGGTACAAGGGATTTAGGCATGGAAATAGAAATAGCAGCACTTGCTTTGAACTCCCATGGCACCTAAACAGGCTCAGAAATTAAATCCCACCACACCTATGTGGGTGGAAGGAGTCTAGGTGTATGAAAATTCCTCAACTCAACCTACCTGAAAAGGTAGGATAGCCTAAAAAAAGTTATTATGAAGGGTTGTGGTTGACCTGTTCATCAAACTAGTTAGCAGAAGAAAGGAAAAACCAGACTGTATCGAGGGATCACACACACAAAAATAAATTGATGTACCTAGAGCAGATAAATAATAGTACAGAGGTGTTTATAATTCATAAAACCTTTACACAGTACATTTCTTGAAATGCATATTCCTGAAAATTCCTGACCGTGTTCTATGGGGAAAAAAAGATGAAATTCATTACATTAACTGTTCCCTGAAAACTGTAACTTAAAATAGCCAATGTTTACTTAAATACCCTTGTCTTGATAATTCCTATTCACTTTCTATTTGTGGTCTAAAGTCACTCCTTTTTTCCTTTTAAATACAACAGTACCTGGATGCAAAAGCTACTAAAAAAGTAGTTTATTTTCTACACGTTAAAATATAAAACATGAACAATTTTCTGTCATTTGGGAAATTGGAGAGCTTGAAGGAGCCTCTTTTGAGGCACCTACTAATGTTTCTTGATTCCCCTAATGCAGGGGTTCAACAGCAGGAACAGAAAAGTGCCTGGATGGACCTACCAGGAATGTTCTTGTTGTTCCTGGAAAAGTGGCACTGGGAGAAAGGACAAACAGCTCTCTGCCCTGCAGAATTGAGGTGTACAAGGAAATTCATGCAGCAGCAAAAGTGGGGAAGGAAAGTTCCCTGCCAAACACATCAGGCTTTGACCACACTCAGAGATGAGATCCTCAAGAGCTTCCCCCACCCTGTTCTGGGCCTGGCCACGCACACCCCTCCTGTCACTGGAGGTGCCAGGTTCACTGGAGGGGAAGAAAAGCAATCAGACAGGAAATCCTTGGGGCTCCCAGGGCAGGGGTGTGTCAGACAGCCCTGGTGCCCCACAGGTACCCAGCCAGGTGCCTACGTGACCCAGCGCGATCCAACGGAGCTCCCAAACAGCAGCAAGAACCAGGGAAATAAAATAAAAACAAGGATTTTGAAACTGGACCAAGGTATGGACAAAGTCTGGGGCAGCCCAAGACAGAGGCTGCTTGCACAGCCTCTGCTGACCAGCCCCTGGCACACTGTTCTCTGAATTTCTCCTGTTTCTTTGAGTGCCTTTGTATTTTTGACCTTTACTACCATCCTGTGGCAGTGAGGTCCACCCCTTATAACACACGACATGAAAACCCAGTTCCTTTTAAACCTGCTGCATGATGGCTTCACTTGATATATTTCAGCTCCCATCTTCAAAGGAGCTGTGAACAATTCCTTTTTACTCATAATTCCCATCCCCAACTTTACACAACTTTTTTCATAGTTTTTACTGAGCTGGTGCAGATTTCACTGCACATCTGGTTTCCCTTTACCCTCACCTTTCCTAGCTCTGCTACTTTTTCTTTCCTGAGAAGGAAAACTAACTATGTCACACAAAGCACAAAAAAAAAAAGTCTGGGACACATTCACTGATTTCCAAAGACATAACAATGATTCATTCTGCTCCTTTCCTAACCTTTCCCTTTCAATTGTTACTGAATATTCAAGGTGATGCTGTCCAGCTGTCTGCAAGCTTTATGATCTCTGAGCAAGGGTTTGGAGCCCGTTAATGTTAATGGATTTTTAGGGACACTTTCCTTCTGATGAGTTGCCTCATTTATTTTGACACAGATAATACTTGATAAAATCCCTGATCCTCCTACGGATCTGTGTGGGGTTGGTTTGATTGGTGTTTGTGTGGTTTGTTGAGGGTTATTTTGGGGTTTTTTTTTTCAGCACATAGAGCATTAACTATTAAAATGCCAACTTTCTGATCTGAAATCCATCCTCATACAGGCATTTTCTAAGTGTTAAATAGCGTGGGCTAATGCCAGATTTAAAGATCCATGGAACTTGGGCTACAGCATTCAGATTTGCTTTATGCATTGATGCCATCTCAAATTTGACTTGGAGGGAAGCAGTAATGTTAAAACTTTCATCCCTGAGCAAATGAAGGCTGCTTGCCTCTCAAATCTTCTCTTCAACCACGTACTCCTGAAGCTGATATGAAGGGAGGTTTCTCTCTCAGCAGCCCATTATGATTTCAAAGAGAACAATCATGGATTTGCTCCACTTTGGACTGGCAGATTTTTAGGGAAGGGGTCATCTGCACACCAAAGAGCCTTGTAAGACATTTGGTTTGTTCCCAGAGCTCAGACACTCGGACTGCTTTGAAATAACTGGGAGCTGGAAAAACAGCCAGAATATTTAACATGCAAATGAGTCTAACAAGAATCCTATTTTGTTTTTATAATTCCTGCATTCAGTACAGCTAGAACAAGCAGCTTTCTCAAAACAGGGCAAGAGTTTTATCTTTTCTCAGTTGGCTTGTTATGAGCAGTTATAGGCTCCATTTTTACTAGAATTTATACTTTTTTCCCCATAACCATTTTCATATCTTATAAAATTAATGAGGTAAAAAGAGCACTTTCTGAACAAGAATAACAAAAGGCTCCACTTTCTCCCTTCTTAACTATATAAAGTTTCTTTATTCCACAGGTTCCTATATATCTGTGCTGAGTGTGGGAGTTTGCATTTAGGATTGGGTTTGTATTTTGGTTGGGTTTGGTTTGTTTGGCTTTTCTTTTTAATGAAAGCAAAAATTAAATTGTTTTCTACACTATGCTGTACAGTCTCTTAATATTCTAATTATGTAAAAACTTGTAATATTCTCATACTGAACAAAACAGAGGCTTCATTACGGTACACATTTCTTTAAATGTCAAAATTGCAATCAAAGTGAGAAAATGCATTCTTTGCACACTGTAGGTAGAAATATGAAAACAGAAATGGGATTTTTCCATTGCAACAGTGGATCAGCAACAGATGTGCAATGGTGTGATCCTTCTGTTCTTCTGAGTTGTTTTGTTCCATCCCCATACTATAATGCAGGTGTAATTAAAATAACCAGTGGCCAGCAAAATATCACAGCAAGAACTTCGTGCAAAAATTCACAGACACAATAGTAAGAGCCATAATTAACAAACAGACAAACAAAACCTTCTAAACTTCAGCTGAAACCTCTAGCAGAACCTCTTGATTTGTTTGGGAGATGCTGGAATCAAAGGGCCACAGGCACAGAGCCTGTGTGTGCTGCTGGGCACTGCTGCTCACACATAAACCCGAGGGAGGAGAGCCAGACCCAGCCCAGAAGGGCACAGGCACGTGAGCAAGAGTTTGGGTTCTGGCATTAAGTGATCAGCTTGGCATCAGTATGAAATCTGAAATAAAGCTCCATGCTGAACCTTTCTGCTACACCCAGAGAAAAGTCCTTTCAAATGTCCTTAAAAAATCTTCCGACGCATTTCACAGGTTTGTTTTCTTAATTTAATATAATCTCACAGTGTCTCTCTTTCTGAAGATAAACATGACACCCTATTTAAGGAATGAAGAGTTCAGCTTTGCACATTATGTCCAGGACAACCCTGCCTCCTGCACCCAAACCAGAGACACAACCCTCTGTTCCAGGTTCCACCACATGCTGAGTTTCCAGCTGTCAGAGCTAACATCTACAATTCAGTCCTGCTGCACCCATTGAAAATCTGAAAATACCAAAAGCATCTGCATTCAGAATTGACTCCCCCTCTCCACCTGCGATTTTCTTTTGAAGACTGTTCATTTAAAGGGAGAAATAAGAGAAACATCTGTGGCCTGTTCTCCCCATCTTCAGGCTGCACACGGGCTGGGTGAGACAGGAAAAATAATCCAGGAGTTGTTATAGATTAACTTCTGCAGGTGCTTGTGAAGAGAAACAGTGCAGCCCACCACCCTGGAAAGGAATTTGGGAATTCTTTTTCTTCCCCAAAAAGGCCCAGAGCTTTCCTTGGTGACCCAGCCTGGTACCTGGACCATGATATTTCTGTGTTCCATCATTCCAGGTGCTGCCTCCAGCACTTCATGGACAGCAACCTGCAAAACACCTTGCAACCCTTCTCCCAGAGACTCAACAGAAATGTTAATAGCACAGAGGTGTCCAGCAGAAATAAGAGAAAATTAACATAATTAACGAGGCATAATAGCTTCAGTTTATTTTTACTCAAGGAAGAGGAGAATTACCTTCCCTGTGAACTTCTGCTACACTCAGCTGTCAGCTTAAGATAATGACCTCAAACAATCAAGATTAAAATTCTGATCATACCCCTGATAGTAAATTACTTTTTAAATATATGTATTTTTGCCTCCGATCTTGTAAAGGAAGAGCTACTGCTGCAGATTTTGTGCTCTGTTCATCATCACCATCTCACATTAACCACTTGTGCTTTTACTACACCATCTGAAGCAGAAGACATCTCAGTCCTGTCTGCTCTCTTCTCTTTCTCCTTTGGACAAAAGGCAATGCTCATCTCAGGTCAAGCTTTATCAAACCCTTGATAATTCCCATGCAATTTTGCTAGAAAGCTCCATCTTGCCATTTCTGCTTTATAAATCCAAGGAGGCAGGAACAAATCCAAATGTTCCTGGATTTCCAAATGAATCCCAGCAGGAGCAGCAGGGCTGTAGTGTCCCTGGTTCCTGACTGAGCAAAGGATGCCTCTGACAGGATGCTCACATCACAACCCTTAATCAGTCTGGCAAGAGACATTTTGTCTCTTAAAAGAAAAAGAAAAGCTTCAAAGAAAACTATCTTCTGCTTCCACAGGCTAATAGAAAGATTGGTTGTGCCCCATACTCCTTTTGTTTAGCTCCAGACTAAAATAATAGTGCCTTTTTACTGTCTGAACTTCATCTGCTCTTTAGCTTCCCAAAATAAACTGCAGGTGAACACAGATTCTATAAAGTACATTTACGACCTGCTCTTCCACTGGCAGGAAGATTTATCTTGGAAAAATAAGAATTTGGCAATAAACACTCAGCAACTGATTTTCCCATTTTCCTTTTTTTTTTTAAATTCTTCCTCAATGCACTGCAAGGCATCACTAAAGCCATAAAACAGACACTGCTGTCAACTCTCAGTCATGTGAAATAAAGGTGTTGGAATAACTCAGCAAAGCTAAAATGCCAAAGATGAAACTTGCAATGAGAGCACAATGGGGAGGAGTTATTGATACAATTGACTGAAGCAAATACTCAGTGTGTGAGGGCATAGTTTCATCTCTCACATCCATTGCAGGTTTAATCTTTAGTTCAATGACAGAAAACTGAGGGGTAACAACAACCAGATCTCAGAGGAAAGGTCTGAAGGTTCCTTGCAATGGCCACGGGCTCCTTTGTGCTCTGCCAGGTGAACAGAATCCCTCCCTAGATCCCAGATTCCCAGTTTGTCCCCAGAACTGAGGGCTTCTGCCCACAGCTGCACTGGTGCAGTGCCCCCCTGCCCACCCCTGCCTGGAATGCAGGGATGCCAGGCAGGCTGAGCACTGAATCCCATGGCACTCACTCCCTGAGACATACTCCAAATCCTGCCTGTGCCCAGGATGCCACAAAAACCTTCTGGCAGTTCAAAACTGTCTTTTCCTGAATTTTCTATTAGAGTGGCAATTCATAGATGAGGTTTTCATGACAAAGTTATAAGTTCAGACCTTGCAAAAAGGAGAAAGAAAAGGGCCCCTTCTTCAGAACACAACAGTATTTTCCAGTCACTTATGAAGATTTGGCTGGAGCAAAGTGATGCAAGACCCTTTTTCTCCTCCACCTCCCTCAATGCACCATCCCACAGAAAGCAGGGATTCAATTCTAGCCCCTTCAGCCAGGCATGCCTTATGTACAACCCTCTTACCACTCCTATTTTTAATCTTTTCTTGGAACTGTGCACAGAGCTACAGCAAGTCATGTAACTCACTAATCAGCAAAAGGAATGCAGGAATAACAGGTAAATAAATAAGAATGGATTCAGGACAAGCAATGGCCACAAGGTATTTGCAAGGAATTCAACCCACCATCATGTTTCCTACAAGCTGCCTTCATACACCATCTATTTTGGTAGGATTGGAACTGCATAGTGCAGAACCACAGGTTATTTTTCATTTGTTTCATCTGATGGGGGGTGGATTTCTTTTCCCCCAAGTTTCAAAGCAGACGGAGAAACGGTAATATTAGAAACCTGACATTTTGCACTCATTCCTGCTTGCATAACCATATGTTTTTATACCAAATGGGGCTCCTTTGATGATTATGAAGATCTTCTGCTGTGCTTGATTTCACTCAGAGGTTTTTCCTGTACTCCCAAGACCCAACATCACGCAGAACAGAAAAGTGTCATCCAAGTTCTACAGAACACTTAATTTATAACAAATTCTGAACATCTCCCTCTGTCCTGCTGACTTTTTTTCAGGGCAACGAGGAAGTTTCAATGCCAACAAAGCACAAGTTTTAAAACACATGCCAGCTAAAGATAGTCATCTGATCTTTGAAACGTTCTTCACACATAGGCACAGAATTTTCTCAGCAAAAAAAGCAGCAGAACTTACCCTCATCTGTAGGGTTGAACCCACAGATATCACAGATACATCGAACCCACTTATTCATCTCCTCCTCGCTGTCTGCTACCAAATAGAAAACCCGGTCTATAGTGTTGATGTCAAAAATGTAGCTGTTCTCAAACTCCTTTTTGTTGAAGGTTAATCCAGCATCCACTTGCTGACACAAATTTAAGTCAATAATACGGATAGGCTTCTTGGCATGGTCATTCTTGTAGTACTCCAGCACGTCGGGGTCCCCCGTCAAGCGGCCGCTCCGAAGCACAAACCATCTTCTCTTCCATGCCTGGAAATTGGGGGACAGAAAAGGGAGGAAAATTAGAAGGGAGGAATCCCACTCTGAGATCTTTTATGTGTGGTTTCAGCCTGGGTTGAAGCAAGTAACAATAATTAGTTCAATTATTATACTAAGAGATTACACGCTAAATATCCACATTTAACACTGTTTAGGTATTGTTGTAGCAGTGGACTTGAGGATTAGTGAATTTGTATTTTAAATTTTATAACTTGGCTTTGTTTGTGACAAGTGGGTATATAAATTAAATCAGTGTTTACAAAATGAGAAGAAAAAAGAGGGGTGGGGACCAGGAGAGAGGGGAAAAAAGCAAAAAGAGCTTCTGAAGGAAGCTCTTATAGGCACGGGAAAAACAAAATAAAATACATGTTTAAGTGCTCCATGGGGTTTTGTTTCCAATATCTGTTGTTTCAGGCTGATGCACTGTAACTGAATTTTTCAGTGATACTCAATGAGTGACCTGCATTTAAAGAACAGACAATGCTCACATTGTGCATGCACCTCGATGCCAGGGGAACTCTGCACTCAGAACCTCATCATATTTCCACAGTAGTACTTCTTACAGAAAAAGAGCAACTTTATTATTTTTTGAAACTGTTAGAGAGAGAGGGATGGAGAGAATGTCCAAATGTTAGTTTTACCACATAAACCAAATCTTTGGGGAAGATATAGAAGAAATTAATTTGACAGTCTGACTGTGCTTATTACACCAGCACTCCTGATGCTGCAGGAAGAAACTGGTCTGAGAGAAAAGCAAAATGTCTCATTCTCTAACTCATCCTCAGCTGCCTTTCACCTCATGGGCCTCCATCACCTGCCCTAATTCTCATTAAAGATCTTAAAGCAGTTGTCCTGCTGCTTCCAAGGGCATCTTTATTGCCCCACTTGGCTGCACTTCTGTTCCTCAGCTCTAGCACCAATGCTGTGCTAGCAGCTTCTTTTACACCCCAGTGCAGGGTGATGGGCACAGCAGAACCCAGACACACTGGCATTGCTCTAGGAGAGCTGCACTGCTCTCACACTGAGAAATCAGAAAGCACAGCCCAGACACTGTGGGGAAGCAGCCCTGGGTCATCCAGGGCTGATTTCTCAGTTGTTCTTACACTTCTCAGCAAAGTGGAGACCGAGGTAAATCAGAGCTGTAGCCAAGACCCTGCATTGCACCACACTCACACCATGCCCCAGGGCAGCCCACTTTAAACTGCTTTAGGATATTCAAACAAGGTTGCCAGCAAGTCCTTTGGAAGATAAAAAAATTAATTAAAAAAACTCCAAAAAAACCAAAAAACCAAAAAAAACCCCCAAAACCAACCAACCAAACAAACCAACCAAAAAAACCCAAAACAACAACAACACCACCAAAAAAACCAAAACAAAACAAAAAACCAAAAAACCAAACAAACAAACAAAAAAACCCAAAAAACCCCCAAAAAACAGCAGAAGAAATGCACAGGTGAGTGCATTTTCCTTTTGGCCAGCCCAAAAAACCCCCTAACCAAGGAAGGGAATCAGCAAGGATGGTCCCAGAAGGGGTCAGGATGTGTGATGTCCTTTAAACACTGGGACAGCAGCTTTGAAAACAAGAGATCCCTACTGTGTATTAGGGAAAGATTCAGAGCCATTTTTGTGAGGCACGAGAGTGCAGTAATTTAATTTTTTGTAGGTGCTACCTTCAAACAAACTAGTGGAAGGAGGACATAAGGGACAAGAACTGCACTGCCATCTACCCCTCTGAATGAGAGACTCACAAAACCTCACTGTGAAGTGGGCATGCCTCATGGGGATCAAGCTTAGAAAGATAAAGATATCTTATAAAGATATCTTATAAGATATTTTGTAAAGATATCTTATATATCTTTTCATCAGGTATCTTATGATATAAGATACCTGATGAAAAGATAATACAGAAAACAGGAGAAAGGGGAAAAGGGCTGAGAGCTTAACTAAGGCTTGTGGTCCATTCTCCAACCACCAAATTTTTTTTTATTATAAGATAATGTCTGTGCTTTACAAAACAATTGTATTTATTGTAGTTCTGAATAACAGCATCTGTTTTTAAATGCTGAACTGTGTGAATCAAGTCAAAGTCTCAAGCAACTATTTCCATGGTAGCAATAAGTTTAACTGGGTGAACACTTAAAATGTAGAAGATGTAATAGATTAAAGCCCTTAGATTTGGATTTCAAATGTGAGTTTATCCCAGCAGCACAGCTGGATAAGCACCATTTAACACTGACCCAAAAACATGAGCAGAGTTTGTTTTGTTTCCTGCTTCCAAATCAAGTGACAGCTTAGATGCTGGGATAACAGGAAACTTCAGCAGAGGAGCCTCTCTCCAGGCAAGGCTGATCACAGATAACTGCTACAAACTATTTCAGAAACGAGCTTTATCTTTAACTTCAGCCTTCAGTCACTCAGATGAAATTTTCAAAGCAGAAATCAGGAGGAAGGAGATTAGAGATAGGAGAGGAAGAAGAGCAATTGAAAAGCGTGATGTGTTTTGTCTCACAGTTTGTGCAGCAACAAAACCCCATGCAAAAAAAAAAAACCAAAACCAACTCCATCAGCTCTGTATCAGCCAGGAATGGCTCTGTTAAAAGTTTATTTCTAGTACTGTATTAGGGAGTGAATTAACAATCCTGACAATTTCTGTGGAGTATTAATGAGTAAATAGGACTCCAAAACTGAGAAAAACCACTGAGCTAAAAAGAATTTCCTTTCAGCCCTTCAGGCTACAAAACAGCAACTCTTAAGCGTTTAAAACATTGAATTTAGCCTGCTAGCACCTGCTACTATTTTTGCAGAAATTTCACATAGTGCATATGCGAACATTTATTTCAGTCCTCTAGTGAGTCACACTCTGAAACTGGCACAGATTATATTCAAAAACAAAAGCAATTCCATAAACTACACACTAATAAGGCAGATACAAAGGTTCTCTGGACTGCAGTACAAAGCACAATTTAGCAGCAGAATAAAGCTTAAAGCTAGACAAGTGCACTGACATCAGCACCCTCGCTAATCACAGCACAAAAGAGCCTCTATACTTTGTCAAAGTGCAAAATGAGCTCACATAAATCACCCTTTGTTATTTGAAAATATCTGGGATTCTTCAAGCTTGATCTATTTTTAACATTTTGGTGTTGGTCGCTGCAACGAGAGCTGTGCACTGCCCCACTGAAATACAGAATATTGTGCTATTTGTGTTCTGTGTGCAAGGAGGAGCCTCTCCAGCAACAGCTTTCCAAAGAGCAATCTCTAAAAGAGAGAGTGGACGTGTAAAAATACCTACCTATGCAAGTTTCATCTTTTTCTCTTTTTTTTTTAACCCATTTGGCCATTTATGCTTGAAAATTCTGTTTTCTCTCACAGAAGAGCGTGCTACAAACTATCTCTCATAATCAGTCAAAAAAATGCAGCCAATTTATGTCACAGGAAAATTAAATGTCCTAATTATTTTATCTGTCATGTAACTGATGTTATTATCAGCCATACATATCAATCAGTTATCAAACCCTGGTTTTCTGTGCTAGAAGTCAACTTTTGAGAGCTCAAAAAAACCAGCCAGAATACGATTTAAACATTTTGCAGTTATTCAGTTCTGAGAAGAAATTTGAGCAATTTTTTTTTAATGAAAGATTCACTCAAATATATAAAATATGTTATTAATATAAATAGGGTTTAAAAATATATTTTATAACTATACTAGCACTTAGTCACTGAACTTGTAGAGCAAGTACCTAATTGAGAAGCTCCTTTTGTGAGTGTTGTAAGGCAAACATCGTGGTAATCAAGCTCACCCTAAGCCTGTGTAAGCTTTGTAAATTATTACAAAACAAGGTTTAAGGAGGTTTGCTGCTTTCCCCTCGATCTAAGAAAGGCCCTGTGTGTCTCTCAGCTTGTTTTCTGCTCTGGGCAGCACAGCCCATCAGCTGGGCTAGCACAGGACCCTCCAGGCTGCCAAACATTGTCCTGCTCTGTCACGGGACCGGAGCATCATGAGACTGTCACAGCAGCCTGGGAGGGAGCTGGGATGTGACAGGGCTGCACCCACAGAGCAGCAAATGAGCCAGGAACAGTGGGCTGCTGTGTTTGTCACACTGCACTGTGAGCAGGTCACAGAGGAAAACCAAGACCTTCCTACAACTGAGGGTTGCTTTTTTCTTTTTTTTTACTAAGGTGTATGCAAACTGCTGATTTCAATGTGAATGAATGAGCTCAGAAATTGGCAGAAAGCATCATGCAGCAGTGTTAGGGTTTAGCTGGTTTTTGGCTAATTTTTTTAGACCACTGCTGTGTGCAGTACACAGAATTTACAAGGTATTCTCCTTACAAGAGGTATGCCTGTTGAAGAAGTTGTAGCAATAATTTCCTTGATCTTTACATTTATGGATTATTTTCCTGTTCCCTCTCCTCATACACACTCGAGATGCACCTCATCCTGCTGCCTGTCATTCCAACACATAGCAAATAGGGATGTATATGTAAAAGGAAAGGAAGGAGGAAGAAAGGGCAGGAAAGAGCAGACAATTTATATTTTTAAAAGGACTAAACTTTCGATTTAGATCCCCTTAAGCTGTTGCTCAAGAGGTCCAAATGATTACATGACATGTGTAAATAAAAGCTTAGAGATGTTAAATCAATGACTGTTTTTTCTGGTCCGTTCTTTACAGATTTAGCTCTCACATGGCCAAGGGACTGCTCACTGATAAACTCATCAGTTATCTTTCTGTAGTTTCCTGCTGTTATCACCCACCATTCTAAGATTCCTTAAAGCTCATTTTCCTCTTCTAGCACATTTGGCACCATTTTTCTTCTGGGCAGCATCCAGTCAAAAAAACCTTTCAAACTTTTGAGCACTGGGCAAAGTCAAAGAAGGTATCCCTCACACCCCACCCCAGTAACACTGCCAATAAATCTTTCCCCATGTATGACCAGCAAAACAAAGAATAAAATTACAAATCTCAGGCCTTCCTTCTCATCTCTCACTTGTGCAGATGTTTGTGCTTAGGTTTTCATCTCTGTACTCACAGAGTACTTTAAAAGGGCTCTGTTTGGCATCCTCCTTTCTCAGAGACATCAATGAAGAGCTGGCAGAAAGAAATTACCAAACCAAGGGCACAAGGAAGGCTCCAAAAAATTCCTGGTGTTTCATGGATGCACAACAAGACATTTCCTTACCCCTTATGGAGTAAAGAGAGGACAGAAGGCAGAACATGAACCTGAGAGAAGCAGGAACAGCTAAAGACACAGCCTGAAGTGGCTTCACAATGCTCTTGTGGACATTTAAGTCCTATAGCTACTGCTGAGCGTTTTTCAATTGTCTGCTGCCATCAAGATTTAATTTTCTTTATGCTTTTTGCTCCCATCTATTGAATCTCTCTTCCTACTTGTTTTTCGATGGTTAAACAACAGTGAAATTAGTACATATCTTTGACAAACAACCAGAAGCTGAGTATTTCTGCTCCTTTTTTCCTCCACATTTCCAGTGTCCAGGTACTGCAGCCATGGCAGAAGACAAACACTGACTCCTGCATTAGCCCTGTGCTCTGCATCCCAGCAGAAGCTCAAAAGAAACAAAATTAAAAGTGTTCCTTCACACTGTGCTGCTTTTTAAATGCTGTTTGTGGTCAGCCCAGAGAAGTGACAACTCTCACTGAGGAGCTGCATCCCACAGGGCACGTCCTTGGGAAGCAGCAGAAAAAGGTCACATTAGGTAATGATACTTCTAGTACAGGACTTGGCTTTTTCCCATTGCTGCTCTTCCAGCTTGCAGGACTAACTCCAACACCGTGAAATTGAAAAATTTCAAATGTTTTCCCTAAGAAATTAACACTTGCAGATTTCCATATGGATTTCTATATAGGCTTCTTATTTTGGGGTGTTTTAAGGAAAGCATTTTCTGTAAATCTTTAAAACCTTTTTTGTTGGTTGATTTTGTGGGGTTTTTTTTATCTGGTTTCTTTTTTAAAGGCCATATCATGAGCACCAGGAACTGAAGAATATGTAATTACTGGTTATTTCTGAAACCCTTGTCATAACACCAACTGGCAATAGACATCCTCTTATCCTCTTCCCTAAAAATTATGCCCTTTACTTTTTGAAACCAAAGACAGAACAACTAAACCAAGAACAAAAAAAAAAAAAAAACAAAACCAAAGCATGTTTAGTGTCTTCATTCTATGCAGCAGAATCTGCAATTCCATGATTTGACAATAGTCCAAACATTCTACTCTTAGTAGAATTTGATACTGAGAAGTGCAAACAGATTGCTGGAAAACAAACAAATGTGACATGAGGAAAATCCTGAATATGTTATGACTTTCCTTAAATACTTAAGACTTGTTTTCCAGGAAGCACCATCTTTTCTCACTGAGCAAAATAAGGAAAAAACAGTCTCAGTGGAAGTTTCCACTCTCCTGGCCATCATCCTGATCATCTGTTCCGAATACACACAAGGCCAAAATTTCCTGTTTTCAAACTATTGTCACCATTTTCTAGTCTTGTGCTGTCGATTCTAACTTTAGCTTGTTAAATAAACAAAACACTGAAAATACAGCAGAACAATACTTCCACACACATTTACTGTGAGCTCTGTTTCATAATTGATGTTTCAGCGTGTCAATTACTCTCTCAGCATTAATTAAAGTGCCAAAAAAGGTACAAAATATAATGCAGACAATGTAGCACAAACTGCTGCTTTATTTAGGAAATCTGGAACTGAATATCTTCATTGTTCTCTCTATTTTCCATGGGAATTATTACTTTTTTTTTGCCTTTTGCCTCTTTTTTTTCCTATATCCTTATCCCTATTCCCAATGTGCAATTGTGCAGCCATGTCTGTATCACCTAATTCACATTAAACTGTGAATATTATTACAACTGGTTTCAGTAAATACTTTTCTGCAACAAAATTTCTAATTAGGAATTAGAAATTTTCTAATGGTAAGCACAAACTGACTCCTGCACTCCAGGGAATTATCCCATCTCTTCACCAAAGGAGAAGCCACTCAGAGCTATAGAGAGCAATGAAGCAGCAGCTGCAGGACCTGATCCCCCATTTCACTGTCCCTACAGTGACCAGATCATCTCTCTCTATTCCTACATCCTCTAATCCAATATAAAAATTCCATTGGTTCTGATCTCTTACAAACCTTTTCACTTCTGGCTGCTCTCCTCCACCACCCATGCAGTGTGGCCAGGACACAGCTCCCAGGAATTTGCTGGGAACACATTTCCCATCACTGATGTGAGCTTTGCCATCTCCTCTCTCCCCTCCACCTCACTCCTCTGCCAGCAATGAAGACACAACACTCACAGCATGAGGCACAAGGAGAAATACAGCTACTGCAGGTCCCTTACTCACACATCTACATGATCTTGGTTTGCTGCCCTGTTTCCCAGAATATTTCTAAAATTCGGTCATTTCCTCTCTGATCATGAGCATGCTCTGATATCCCCCTCTCTGGTCTTTCCCAGATCCATCCTATTTGGAATAATGCTGCCAGGAGAATCTCCCTTCTCTCATTCTGATTACATCAGCTTCTATTTTGAAGTATCCATTTACTGACTGGCTTTATTGTATTTTTGGGCCCCTTTTGCTATTTTGAGGCTTTTTCTGCTTAGAAAGATCCATGTTCTTACTTGACTCTGTTGCTCTTGCAAGTCTCCCCCTACTGCTTTTTGCAGATTTGGATCATTTTTCTTTCTCTCCTGCATCTCTCATCCTTCTTTTGAAGGCTTCCATAAGCAAGGGCAAGACATCTCCTTCCTTCAGATTCCTCCTTTCTGACAGTGCTTGTGATCACCCACCCAAATTACAATCTGGCTTTGCATCACATGGATTTATTTAAAAAATAATCCTTTTGTGTTTTCAGCAGACAAAGGTTTGTTTGTTGAAATTTTTTTTTAAAAGTCGCTCCAGTCTTTTCATCAGCTTTTAATTAGAAGTCACTTCTCCCCACAACTCTTAATCTAAGAAAGAAAACAGTGGGGGTAGGATCTGTTTATAGAAGTTTCTGTACATTTCTTATCTCAAGGATTTCCAGCATGCTGACAGGACCCCCTCAACAAGGCAAGGCAGAGAAAACACCAGCCCTGCTTTCTTGGATTCCACTGAGCTCATGGGTGTAGGCTGCATGAAGCAACATCCAAAGAATAAAAAAAATTAATATAGTTGTTAATATTATAATTAATTAATAAAGTTAATATAATTTATAAAGATGTGATAAATTCAAAGCTGAGAAGTGAAGCCTACACTCCACTGATACCAACAGCTGCTGGCCCTCCAACACCTGGGGATTAACTCATTCACAAATATATTTTTATCCATTCATTCCTCATTTCCTAGGAGGAATGTCATTTTTAAGCAGTGTTTGTAACAAGTAGGGGAAAATTTCCTATTTCCACAGATCACAAGCCCAGTGCTTCCTGTAATATTTTGTACAAACTGAGTTTTATTCTTTTTCCCTTCTTACTCTCCTGTGTGGACACCTATCTTCACAATCTGCCAAAGATTCACACACAAGGAAAAGCAAGATGAGACATTAGAATTTTTTATAAACATTCCTAACAGGGGTTTGGATTCTCTAAAGGACACTGCAGTGGCAAGGACCACACAACTCATGCTTGCATCACTGCTTCGTGTTTGGATCACTCAAGCATTTTCATTTTGAGAACAATACGGGAGTTTGCTACAGATGACAGGAGGCCAAGAGTTCTGCACATCATCTCCTCAACAAAATATTCATAGGCTGAAATCCTGTGCTTCACACACCCCACAAAAGAAAGGGGATTTGAGCCACAGAAGCATTGGTTTCTCCAGCTTCAATAGGGAATGATGAATTAAGAGGGATTTAGCAATGAATTAAGGATGATGGTACAAAAATACCCCATAATTTCTACAAATAACTAACCTGGTTTAACCTACTGGCTGCATTAAAGAAGCTCCTACCCATCCATTAACACACAGTCTCCAATGGAAATTCAGATTATAATTTAAATAATCCCTACCAATTAAACTTAGGACATGCTGACACTCCACCATCCTTATGGATTCCTCATGAGAGCCAGGATGCACAGACATTTTTGGAAATAAAGTCCATGCACACCAAAGCAGGAGCCTCTTGCAAAAATGAGTGTCAGCCACTGCTCCAGCAGTGCAAGGAGTGACACTCCAGCCCTTTCCTCAGGCACAGTGACGGGGAAGCTAAAGGAAACCCATTGTTCTGCCAGAGCTTCACTGGAGAATCAGCACAGCAGTTTTTATGTACTGTGAGGCACTGCAAGGAACTCCTTGTCTGTGTATAAGGAACACAAATTTTATATAAAATTATATATATAAAATTATATAATATACAATACATAATATAATATATATTATAATATATATAAATTCCCCTGGGTATAAGAAAGGGGAAGAATTAGGAATGGTAATCTGCATTTTAACATTAAAACCATAAACTTTCCCATTACAAATGAGCAGATCTAAAAAGTGCATGTGCAGAGATGGCAGGGAGAGTTGCTAAGAAAAGTAAAAGCTAAGATAAAATAAAAATCAGCATTCTCTCTGATAAATACATTCTCACTTTACACGGCTGAAAATATTTACCAGTTAGGCTGGAGCAGTTTTTTCTGAGCAGAACTGACCTGAAGAACTCCAGAGAAAAATTAATTTCAAAATAAACAAGCACAAAGTCCAAATTCTTTGCAAGACGTTATGATATATAAATTCCTTTCGCTGAGTTTCTATTGTAGCAAAAAAAATTGTTTTTCCAACAATGCAAACAACACTTTTGGTTTCAAATAACTCCCTGGCAGTAACAAAATGGCTCAGAAATTCAGAAACCAGCAACATCACACACCAATAGCAAATTCAGCTACATCTCAGGATACTTGAAAATGAAGATGCTTCAATATAATTATTTGATTTAGCTTACAGAACACTGCTCTAGCTCTGATCAGCTCACATAAAGGAGTTTTCTCCTCCCTCCTGGGCTGCAGCAGCTCCCTCGTGCCGTGCATTATCAGGATGAACGGATTTGTTCAGTGTAACCACTACCAATTCACAGCTGAGTGAGCAGACAGGCAATCCCAGCCTGCTCCTCACAACCAGCACAAAAATCAGGATAAATTGTGATTTTAGAGGGCTCTGTTAACACACCTAACACATCCCCACAATGTGCTGAGGCAATACATCCCAGAGCTTCTGTGTGCACCTCATGGCACAAAACTTCCTCTTGTTTTTCTCTTTCAGAGCTAGTGATAGGAGTGACAAACAGGTAAAGAGGTTTAGGCTCCTGCTTCAGGAACAGAATTCAGCCAGTTAACTCATAAATCAAAACAAAAGCTCTTTTTGAACAAAAAAAATTCAAGCATAAAGATAATATTCTTTAAAGGAAGCCCCTGTTTACACACTCCAATTCATTCTCCCCATACCTAAGTTACAGAGCAGAAAAATAAACAACATCAAGAACACAGTTTTTGTCTGGTTTACCTCTTCAAGTCTTCAGAACATTTAAGCAGTGTCGTGGCCATTTCTGTAGTTTTGTCTACCCCAAAATAAGCAAAGCTTTCTTTTTCCTGCCGGCTTCCCACCTCACTCTACACCACCCTATCCTCATAACCTTTGACCAACAGGAAGCAGACACAATGGACTGAAAATAACAGCAATTGTAAGATTTCAAATGATTTAATACATGAGGGGTGGGCTTAAGGTTTGAAAAAACTTCCCTTGCTTTGGTTTTTCTACAGCTGCTTCAAACGTGTTATCTGCACAGACTGAAAATGTTAGTTCAAAATCCTAGGCTGAATGGGGCTAAAAAATGTGAAACTTTTACTAAGCACTATTAACAGCACAGAGGTACAAATGCTTGCATATATTGATATTTTGTGTTTAAGTCGTAGTCATTAGGCTGTTAAATAAAATGAACTTAGTTTTCCAGCAATATAAGAGCAGTAGAAGTTTCTTAGAGCAGTTTGTCTTTCTTTAAAAATCTTTTATTTATCTGAACTTTTAGATCAGAAGCAGACATATTTCCCATAAAATTAGAAGATGTTCTTGTGAGAAGTGCAAGGATCCATTTAAGCACTGCAGTTAATCCCCAGTGATGATGGAAAGCCACAGATCAGTTTGCCAACACAAAAAGGGTTTTGCTAACTCTGAGAGGCTGAGATGCACTTTGTGGTGTAGAAGGAAAGATCTCCACTCCTCACATAAAAGCCCAAGAAATGATCCCACATATCTTCATTAACAGTAAAAAATTCATGTGCTCTCAATTGTACCAGCACCTTGGCACAAACCCTGCAGGGTTACAGATTCCAAAGTCCAAACAGGCAATTACAGCATTTCTTTTTATTAGTTTTAATGGGGTTTTTTTTGCCTTGCACCCCAAGCACCTGCTGATTATCATTTTGCAAAGCCACAATCACGTCCCAGGTTCCTCCTCTGTGGTTACACCACAGCACACAGAGGTCATAGCCAGAGGAACAGCAGCACCAGCTCAGAGAGGACTCACCTCTTGTACCAGAGCCCCACTGGTTTTTCTGTGCTAAAGAAATAAAAAATCAGTTTTACACAGAGTCCTGGTCCTGAGCACAGGATGACCAAAGCCAAGGCTCTCAATCACAGAGGCTGCTAAACCTCCTCTGCCTTGCAAACAACCAAGCAAAATTTCAAGCTGTGAGTGTTCCATGGAATGGCTACAAACTGAAACACAAGGTCGTAATAATTTTCCAACATTATCAGTGTTCCAGCATTATTCTGAGTGTGTTTGCTACCCCATGCACACACTTTATCAAGCATTCCCTGCACCTCTGTTGCACATTAGGCACATTTCCATTTTTAAGGCTTTTTAATAATGGAATTACAGCACCAACACTCCTTTCTTGGCAGGGGAAGCTCAGGCACTGCATTTCTGCAGGGTGAGAATGGATCCACCTCACCAATGCAGGTCTGCTAGAGCTCAAAATAACTACAGAGAAGCCCCTCACAGCCCCTGGTATCCAACAACAGCCTCTAAAAACAAAATATTCAACCAGCACACGGGCACAGCAGCACAAAGCACCACTGACATGTCAGAGGAGCAGCTTGGAGCACAAAGAATTCAACAAAGAAAGTAAATTCGAGGTCCTCAGCCAGCCTGCAGTTTAGGAGTCCCTTGACACCACTCTGTCTGCTAATAGGATCCTCCTCTTCCCTTCCCCCATTTGAAGACACAACCTGATGCCATCACACCAAGGAATAACAGAGAGAGGATATCCTGCCTAGATTTTCCATTATACAGATCAAATCATCAATCCAGAGAGGTCTTTGCTTGCACATGGGATAAAAAGAAGATGCTTCCAACTGATAAACCCTGAGAGGAAGCAAGGTTGGCTCCATGACTATTTTTAAGTAGTTAGCATTCACACAATGGCCTAAAATTAATGGCCAACCCCCAGGGTCCATGAAACCTTCATTAAAAATAAAATGAAAATTAAAAAACAGGGAGTTAGCATGCTTGAGAGGAGAAAAGCAAAAACCAAAAGAACTAGAAGGTGATAGATACAATTATGCTTCTTCCCAGACTCACCTTGAATCCAGTTTGGATCCTAAGTTTAAGTAAGTGAAAAGGTAGGAAGATTTATGTCATTTTCTCTACAAATTAAGCATTTCCTTCAACAATTGCTGGAGAAATCTTTCTTCAACAGCTCTTATCATTTTGACTCTATCTCCTTATCTCTTTTGCCCTAAATATCATATGACAAAAAGTAAACAGAGAAAAATAGAAATATCTTTATGTAGCTGTGTTATGAAAGGAGGAATTTGTTTCTTAGCCCTCATTTCCAAGGCCAGATACCACAGCTGTGCTGAACAGCTCCCTGCATCTCTCCACCTACCACACAAAGGGCATTTAGTTCATCAAATGTCCAATGTTTCACATTTAGCTCAGTTAAAAGCATCCCACATCTAAGGCTTCATCTAAGCATAAGAAAAGTCATGCTTTGTGCATCTGGACAGATGGTGAATACAAACATCTTTGGTTTAATCCAAGGATAAATAATCTAAGTGGCACCGTTTCAATGTTAAATTCATTAAAAATGTATTCTCCTGCCAGGCATTTCTCTGGATAAAGAACAAGATGAGGCAAAAGATCATCCTTGTAATCTAGGAAATGCCCACAAACTCAAGACATTTTAAATATCACCATTTATCTCCACCTTTTACTGCTGGGAAGGATCTCTTCTTTTAAGCATTTATCCTTGTGGAGGTTGTTGTTCTTGTTCTTTTTAATAACAGCATCCCTCTGATGAGTAACTAAGAGATTCATGGAAAACAAAAATTTCTGATCTCACCACAAACTACTCCCCTCCTCCTCTGTGCACTCAATAAAAAGTGAACAATTAGCCTGCTGTTTGCTCAGTACAGTGAGATTGTTCATTTATTCATTTGTATCAGATCGCATCACAGAATGGAGAAAAACATTAAAAACACTTTAAAGAAAAAATCTACCATGAAACAGTGCTCTGAGAATTTAAACCCCATCAGATTTTTATTATTTCTTTGGTAGTTTTGAGCAGATTTAAGTGTTACCTTTTACTTTATTTGGTGTGCAAAGTGCTTCACATTTTTACGTTTTGCTCTTTGACACAAAATCCAAGCCCTGCGTAACCCAACTGTTTTTTCCACCTTTTTTTTTTTTGGAGAGAGCTTCATAACTGGTTTCATTCGCTATAAAAATGTTTAATTTTTAACTTACAGGAAAGAAACTCTAAAACTGGACTCCTTGGTACTTTATTTGTTGTCTTTCTCATACACCTAAAAGGCATCTACTTTGTTTACTGACTGGAAGCTCTTACCACTGCCAGCACTTCAGGAACAATGTGACTGTGGAAAGGGAAAAACATGTTTTTCTACATTTTGTTTGTCATTTAACAGAATTATAAGGTACACATGCAGAAGGTTCAAAATATTTTTAATAGCGGATAACCTCAAATGGACAAAACAACTTAATTCAGCAGGTAATTTATCTCAGCTCCTAACTTAACCCTTCTCATTCTGGAGCCACTTATGAGTAATAATAACTCATAATTATGGAGTAAGTAATAATGATTTGCTACAGCACTGGTTGTTTTTCAGTATCTGTCTGATGACATGGAAGAAGTGTATTCTATTTCTATTTCTATTTTCTATTTCTAACAATGACCATTTTTAGTCCTTAAAATGGAAAGAGCTTTGAGACAAGAGCAAGAGGCATGAAATCAGAAACAAGATTTCATTTTGTACAAAATCTCATACAAAATTTTCCACCTCTTAAATCTGCATATAACATTATTATTATGAATCCAGCTAGAAACACAACTGATTTGATGATTTCAATTTGAGCACGTTGTTCTGCCTCTGCTGCAAGCTTTTTCCTCCCAGAAAGCAGAGATGAAGATGCTTATTCACAACCTGAATCACTAAGACCAGTAATAACAATGTCAAAGCAGAATTTTGGAAATCAGAGACGCAGAGTGACTGTGTCTTCACTGTCAGTGCCAAGACCTACAAATGTCACTTTATTTGTGCCCCCAGCCAGGCAGGTGCCACCCCAGTGGAGCTACAAGATTTGAGAGCACTCAAAAAGGTTCTGCTGGACAGGCAGAGAGGCCAAAGGCTGAGTGATGTGGAAACAAAGAACAATTTCACTTTTGGCAACAAGCTGATGTGCCAGAGTGGGCAGAAAGTCCGGTCTTACATTCCCGTTTTAAAAAATTCACAGAAAATAGGGTATATTCCAGCAGATTGGGCAAGTCAGTTTGGATTTTACTAAAAAAAAATTACACCACCAGCCAGTGAAGATCAGGAGATTTTGAGGATGGGACAATGGGATGGTATAGCCAGAGTGTTTAGGGTCAAAAACTTTAAAAGATGAGGCCCCATGGCATGTGAAGAGTATAAATACTGCCAGAACTGGTCACATCAGCTGCTGATGGACACAATCCAAACTGTTTCAATCCAGGGGAAAATGGTTTTGGTGATGAAAGTCACTGAATCAAAGTAACAATAAAAAGCACTTATTAAAATGTCTTGGCACCTTAACCAATATATGCTGATCAATCAATTTATTAGTCACTTCATGACTAATAAATAAGCATAACCAGTATTGTGCTTTCTACCTCTCCCAACTCTGTTATAATAAAAGCAAAGTTTAATGGTTCACAGTTTAATGGTTTGCTGTACTGTGAATTCCTCCCCATGGTGGCAGGGAGAGATGATTTTCTGCAATACCTTGTGCCTGATTAATTAATACAAATTAATCACCTTCTGCCTGGCAATATCAGATGCAGCTTGGGAGAGAAGCTGAACTTCTCTTAGCATTTAAAATGTATCACATCATACCAACAGAAGTGACAGAATTCCCACAGAGCATAAGAAAAGTTTCAGTGACTTTATCACACCCCACAGAAATGAGCTGGCAGGGCAGAGAGGCACTTCCAAATGACTGCTTTCCCTTTGATTCACAATATTTAGATTGTTATTTCCAGCCCAGGTAAAACAAATTGGTGTTATGATACTATTGTTAGGCTGCATGTATAAACACACTCATGCACTTTTGGAGGCAGGCCAGCCAGCTCAGCAAACACAGCACAAAAGAAACTGCAAAGAGGTAAAGCTGAGCTGCTGCAAGGGTTCACCCACCAGGCTGTTATGGGAGGTGGGAAGGAAGAAAACAGCACAAAACACTGGAGCAAAATATGTTGTGAACAAGCTATTTTGAGAAATGTGGAAAGTTTCTTGGAAAAAAAAAATAAAAGAGGGCTCAAGAGTTGGTTCATGCTTAGCAAAATAACTCCTGAATGTTTTATACAGACAATTAAGTTTAAATCACCTGGCTTCACCCAAGGGTAAAGAAACAAAGGAACAGCAGATACAGGTTTCTTACAGTGAAAGGAAATCGGTGGGCAAAGCACAAATTACCATCATCAAAATTTTAGCCAGTGGAAAAAAAACCCCTATTTGTTTTCTTAAAGAACAAAGAATAAGGACAGAAAACACGTTCTGGGTAGATCTTCCACTGCATTTTCTGAGGAGGAGGGCTCAGTCTTAGCCCCTCTCTTCTACAACAGCTCAGGCACTTGAGTCCAATTCTCCACTCTACCCAACGTTTATCTAAAAAAGTACATTAAAAACTTTTTTCCCCCTCACTTCAGTCAGGAGAGGTGTTTGGAGTCAGGTCATTTACAGGTCTTTTTAGGGGACTCAGGTTACAGACAGAGTTCAAACAAGTATATCTGAACCAAGAGAGACTGTGCATTTTTCAGCTATTTTGCAACCAGCCTATACAAACAGAATAATAGTTGTAAGTTTTAAATAAGAAAGGCAGACTAACAAATACAATCATGGACTAATCTCCCTAGGTTAAATCCTGTCTTGGTGATCCTGAAGTCACTTATCTGTTCCAACAGCCAATAAGGCTGAGCTCTCATCCCTGGAGCTCATTTTCTAAGCACACCCAACATGCAGAAAGAAAAAAGCTGCATGGAGAAGTAAAGCAAATAACTCATTCCCTTTGCCAAGGGTCTTGTGAGGTCTCTCATTTGTGATTTTTCTGTTCTTCATTCACAGGAGATGCCCTGGAAAGAATAACCTGGGTTGCACTCACACCAGCAAAGGAGGATTTCTATTCTCACAATCAAAACACTTGCCTTGTTTCATGGAATAATTTTATTCCATAATTTTATATGCTGTTCAGAGGAACAGGTCCTTCACTAGCAAAATACAGCTCCATAGCAAGGCCTGGCTTTGCCCTTTGAGTAAAAAGTAACTGCAAAGTTGTGCCATTAATAAAGTAACCCCAAACATTTCAGGAAGCTTCAGGACTTGACCAAGGTCTCAGAAAAGGAGATCTTGAGGTAATTCATACTTGAGAGCAAGCTCAAGTTGAAATGGAAAATATTTGCTTAAGTATTCATACCAGATATTGGAAGAGTCAATTCCCTTTGGTCTACAACACAGAAAGATAACTACACTTTGTGAAATAACACTTTGTGAACAGTTCAAAAGGTTTTTTTCAAAAAGCAAAAAATTGTAACAAACATCAATTCATTTCTTTTCTTAAGTATTTGAGGAAACTTTACTTGATTTTGCATATAAATTATTGGCCTGCCTCTATTTTGCCTATCCCTGATAGCCAGTATGACCCTGGATTTTAAAATCATTCTCAGGATGATGTTTCCTGTCATCAAGCTAAGCCATTTTTAGTCAGCTGGTAAAATTAAACCTGAAAACTTGATGTGCATTTGCTCTGCAGGTAACAATCCACACAATACTGGTGTCTGTAACCTGTCACTTGTACAAGTTTTTGATTTTATTTTTTGTTGCCCCACTTCTTCACATACTGGAATAGTCTGTTGTGGTGGATTTTTGGTTTTGTGGTGGCTTTTTTCTTTTTTTAAAAAAATTTTTGTTTCTGACACCAGATCCAAAATAACTCCTAGACAAAGGTCACTTCCTTGCAGAACTGATAAATAAATAAACCACATTTGACAACAGAATTCAGAAGATTGCTGGGGTTCCTTTGCCAAAAAATAGAATATGTGTGCTTTTGTCTCACTGGATGTGCTTAGTGGTGTCACATTTTCTGTACTTTCTGCAAGCAAAACAAATGGACAAACTGCTCAGGACACACAAGGGAAGTTACACATCTTCTGTTTGTACCCAAGCTCCCAACAGATTCACTGGACTATTTTTTAATACAGAAAAATCTGATTATACAGTAACAATGGTCACTACCAGGCTCAATTCTGGTCTAGTAACCTTTGCATTACAAATGTTGCAACACTTGAGATCCAGAATTCGATTTTTTTTTCATGCCAGCCTGCAGGAAAAACACAGACACTGCACAAGAACAGAAAGGTGATACATAAAACCAGGATATTCCATAGAAAGTTACACAAAGCATATCCTCCCAATGTTAATAGCACAGAACAGCAAAGCATGGTAAAACCAGCACAGGGCTGATTTTCAGAGAAAACTCCATCATCTTAGAGAGCCTTTTAAACACAGGAAGGTGGAACATAAAGCTTGGTAAAACCAGCACAGGGATGATTTTAAAAGAAAACTCCATCATCTTAGAGAGCCTTTTAAACACAGGAAGGTGGAACATAAAGCTTGGTAAAACCAGCACAGGGATGATTTTCAGAGAAAATTCCTTTATCATACAGAGCCTTACTTTTAAACACAGGAAGGTGGAACATAAAGCATGGTAAAACCAGCACAGAGCTGATTTTCAGAGAAAACTCCATCATTGTACAGAGCCTTACTTTTAAACACAGGAAGATGGAACAGCAAAGCATGGTAAAACCAGCACAGGGATGATTTTCAGAGAAAACTCCTTTACCATACAGAGCCTTACTTTCAAACACAGGATGGTGAACAGCAAAGCAATGTAAAACCAGCACGAGGCTGATTTTCAGAGCAAACTCCATCATTGTACAGCCTTACTTTCAAACACAGGAAGGTGGGACATTCCTCATCAGCCTCCAGCTGCTGCACCTCTCATCCAGGAGAAAATCCCAGCGAGGTCTCCATTTCAGCATCACTCCAAGGCCAGCACTGCGCTCACTCAGCATCAGCTCCCACCAGCGATACAACTGAAAGCTCTGCAATCTGGAGACTCAATGAAGGTTTTAATCACGTAATGAGATTACCTCATCCGTGTGTGGTTTCACAATGCAGCCTCGATGGCAGCCCATTATGCCAGTCCCCTGACAGGCAGGATCAATCACGCTAATCGGCTTTACTCTGCTATCACTCCTACAGACACGCACAGAAACCAAAACCCGGCACAGTTTCTACCCCACGGCTTAAAAGGAATTGTGGAGACAAAACGCTGCCAGCTCCAAGCCTGGAATTGATGTTGCTTCTACCCAGCAGGTTGTGAGCCACGTTTCATTGTTAAATTTTACATCCACATGCTATGAGTTCTACACAACACCTCTCATGAAGTTTACATTTTATAGAGAATTATATGTATATGTTATATATATAATGGATATGTTACATTACATATAACAATTCACATGATTGCAGTTAATAAATGTCACGTTGGAAAAATGTTAAAGCTCCACAGAACATCAGTTCTGCCTTTTCTGAAGCACAAACTTCTTCCCCAGGTACCATCAAGTGGAGCTCCCAAAGCACATCCCCTGCCCCTTTTACTGCCACCAAGATAAAAATGCTGCAGTAATTAATGCTCCTCATTTACCAAAGCCTGGAGCATCCAACCTCCAAGTAACATAAAGCATGCTCAGATAAAACTTGTTCCATTTGAGAGATGAGGGTAATGAGACAAATCTAAATATCAAACACACACACAACTAATATGAAGCAGCTTTATACATTTACAATTCTGATTATCAGCCCATTTTGCTGGGCCAAGCATCCAAAACTCTTCTGAATGCATCCACTGCCAGAATACTCATTTAAGATAGAAATGCAAATTGGGAAAAGCAGCATGGCACTGTCAGGGCAATGAGGCTTTGCTATCCCAAATTACCTGCCTAGTAAGCCACTGACTCAGCTGGGCCAACAGAAGCCAGGATCTGACGTGGGACTCCTGCTTTGCTGGACTTTCTTTTTTTTTCTTTTTTTTTTTTTTTTTTAACATTAGGATACACAAAAGTAACTTTGTGGAATCTGACATTCGAGACAAAACAGATATCTTTGAAAATATCTACATTTTCTGCCCTACTTTTCCACAAGCATACTCAATTCAAGCAGTTCTATTTTTAGGATATCTTTGCACATCCCAAAGTGAAAGCAGACAGCTCTAGTTCAAATAATTAAGTAAAGGCTTATAAATAATTTACTCTTGCTATCCCAATACATACTAACCCTTCAGAATAGAATATAAAATTGTAATGTAGTTTAAAAAATGCACAAAATCAAAGCTCTAGATACAAATCAACAATACTTCTTCCATTATTTCAACAAAATAACTGAGCTGATAAAAGGAGACAAGACAGAGGAGGGAAAATGCATCTGACTTAGCTCCAAAGAGAAGGAAAAAATATAACTGTCTAATAATGTTTTATTTCATCTAAAGTATCAAGTACTGGTATTAAAAGTGGCATTATTATTCTGCCACTAGCATAACACTGAAAGCTACAAAAAATGGGCAACTCTTGGCTGGTCTCTGTAAGCACAGAACAGTCACAAGTGTAAAAGTGTCTGTTTTTACACTGCTGAGCTGTTAACAGGCTTAAATATTTAAATATTTAATATTTAATTCTGTCCCATCCAGGAACTCTCTATTGTTTTCAAATTTGAACCATATTCCATAAGTCTGTTCCTTTTCAGACCAAGATTTTCCTTCTCACACCCCTCAAAAAACTGAAATCCTTCCAGGGTCTCTCAACTTTGCTACTGAAACAAATGAACAGGGGTAGAGGACAAAGAAGGACATCTTGCTTAAACAAACCAGTAATTATCTCGTTTTTACTCCTTTTCTCACACACAGCTTAGACAGATTTCTAGGACTAAAAGCCATTAGCACAACCAGTTAAAACATGATTTAGCTATGACAATACTATAATGGGAGAGTGTTAGGCAACCTAAAACTCCGAAATTCATTGGATGGTCTATCTGTAATAAGATTCCTGATGTTATTATGGTAGTTTTCATAGGGATCCAAAATGTTAATTAAATGAAAAGTCAAGACAATGTGTGAGTTGCATTCTCAAAAAAAAAAAAAAAACAACAAGAGATCAACTTTATATGAACTTTGTTTCACCAGGCATCCCGAGTTTGCTTAATGCCTCTGTGTGATGCTCTGTAAAATTGTCATTTAGCTTAAAGTAACTCTCAGCTCAGGTAGGAGGGTCACATAAAGCCCAGGGGAGCTGCATTAGGATGAGAGAACTCATTTCTAACAGCAGAGCACAGAATTTATTGGCTTTCTGTCACTCATTTATCAGTAGGACCATTTTTCTCCCACAATCATTTTTGTTATTCCCAACAGAAAGGCACAAGGTGGCCAGAAATAAACACACTGTGCTGCTGACCAGACCCAGTGTGAGCATCACAGAGATACCCAGGCTCATGATGGTGAAAGACCAGTGAATCACCAAGAGTGGGAAAAGAAATTGCCTTGAAAAAAAGAAAAAAAAATTAAAAATCAAACATATCAAGCCACTGTTCACCTTTCTGCTCATTTTTCTAGAGGAGCTGGAATGGGGAGGAGGGATAGGAGAGAGCAGAAGGTCAGAATTCATGCATGCAGTGACCTATCATTGAGAAAAGACTAAGACTAAATTAAGAAATTGCCTTCCTTTTGATAGAAACCAAGTGATAGATTCATGCAATTCCTGGATTTGCTTTTTCTTGTTGATCTCCAAGGTCCTAAAATACTTCTCCTTGTGCAAGACAGGCATCTTAAAATTGCACAAACATGGAAGCAAACAGGGAATGGAAAAGAGTGAAAGACAGGAAGAAATTGATTTTCAGTGCAGGACAAGTATGAAGTAGGGATTTGTTTTGGAATAGGAACTGAAATTATAAAAATATAATAATAAAAATTCCGATTACTGACACATATCAGGAAATTATCATCTCAAGCTTGGTATGCAAGGCCACAATAATGCTTGATGCCTGACAAGTCATTCTGGGTGATAAAACCATGCTATTTCTGGCCCATTTCTTGTTGGTCAGAACCTACAGGGTATTGTAATAGGTGCAAATGTTGAAAGAAGGCTTTAAGAAATATATTCCCACCTGACAGTAATTTCTTTCTGACTTCATTATGATGAAGCAGAGTGTGAAGCCGCACTGGAACTAACACCCACAGAAAACTTTAAAGATGAGAAAATGCTTCTGGAGATGGACACTTGACCACATTGCGTACAGCACCGGGGTTGTTTGGGTGTTTTTGTAATTTTGCATATTTAAAGAGTCTGTCCTGGGAAAGCACAGGTGCTCCTGAGGCCAGCAGGCTCTCAGACCTCACCTACAGGATCTGCAGTGGATGCAGCCCAGAACCACAAACCTCGAGACGTTCGGTGCGCGGCAGCGCCGAGAGCGCGTCTGCGGCAGGGCGGATCCCAGCCTGCCCTCGGCTGCTGAGCTGCACACAGCACACCGGGGACACACACACAGTTACACATTTACACATTTACACATTTACACACACAGTTACACATTTACACACACACAGTTACACACACACAGTTACACATTTACACATTTACACACACAGTTACACATTTACACACACACAGTTACACATTTACACACACACAGTTACACATTTACACACACAGTTACACATTTACACACACACAGTTACACACACACATTTACACATTTACACATTTACACACACAGTTACACATTTACACACACACAGTTACACATTTACACACACACAGTTACACACACACAGTTACACATTTACACACACACATTTACACACACACAGTTACACATCTACACACACACACTCACATACAATCTCCAGACTCGGTGTGTCCCACCCGCCCAGAGCCAGGGACTCACATCGCCTCCACTGATCTGATGTCTCCCAGCCAGGCCAGCACGGAACAGCCACCAGAGGGGACAGACCAGCTGAAGGGTGAGGAGCTCCAGGGCGTTGTCTCACTAACAGTCTAAATAAAAAGCTGGCCTAGACAAGTCTTCAGAGGCAGCAGAGCTGTGGCAGGGTGAGCTCCAGACCCAAGGTGTTGCTAATGGCCAACCTGCGCTATCTTCTCATCTCTGCAGCGCAGATTCAGGATAGGATCTTTTTTTGGAATCTGCCTCCTGCCCCTAATTTCTGTTGTACATTATTAAATACAGAGATATGGTATGCATACATCAGAAACAACATGATTTTACAGTTATAAATCACCAACATTTGGTAAGACAGTGATTGCAGCCATTGTTCTGAGAGTACCACAAAGTCATTCGTTAACATAATAATTGAAACTACATGAGATTTTTATGGTATAAATTTATAGTCAAAAAGAACAGCAGAACAGTCTCATTAATTTTAGTTACTAAAAGCACACTTGAAATGCTTCACAAGTACAGTGAGTTTTATGGAAGAGGGGGAAGCACTGAAGCACATGCACGAAACCAGAGATAAGACACATGTATAGGGTAAGCTGATCCAGGTGCAAAATACCATGGAAGAAACAGAGCTCCAAAAGAGGAGAGCTGACTGATCAGCCCCAAGACCTGAGGAGTTAAAGTAGCATTAGCAAGCTGTCAGAGTCCAGGACATCCCTCTGGCCGCCCTGGAGGGTTTGGAGACCGGACAGGGGGTCTGGGATCTGTACAGGGGGGTCAGAGCCTCACACAGAGCCCAGGAGGACACTGCCTCTGATCCCTGCCATGGCAGTGAATACTCACATGCAGGAAGAATCACAAACCCTAAGAATTTAAAAATAAGTAGTAGCTAGTTTGTTATAGAATATAAATATAGAAATTGGGATTCTTAGCAAATGGGGCTGAAGGGACAAGATGGAAGAATTGGAAAGTGGCCTCTGGCCTCCTTGTTCTTGCTCTCGTCCCCCATCTTTTCCTGAGTTAGACTTTAGAGATTAGTTTAGAGTAGAACTGACATGTTAGAGTAAGTAGTTAGTTTTAGTAAAATTTTGTAAATAAAAAACACATTTTGGGCAGTGGTTGGGTGGGAGATCCCACACTGAAGGTTTGGGGATCTCTGACCCGCCCAGTCCCCGCGTGTCCTGCTCTGCTGGGGACGCCCTGCAGAGCTGGACAAGAACTGAGAGATAATTTAGAATAAACAGCCTTGATAACACTGCTGGACTCAACTTGTCATCTCTGGCTTCGGTGTGAAACACCCAGGGCAAAGAGAAGACTGAAAACCTGATTACCCCGGGGAACAGCAACCCTGAAGAAAGACCCTGATACCCCAGAGAACAAAAACCCCGAAGAGAATCTCAGGGAGAAGCAACCCTGAGAGAATATATAGAAATATAGGGTGTGTGTTTCAGCAAGGCCCTGTGCCCTGTCCTGCTCCAGAGGTCTCTGTGGGGTGGCACCCACTGAACTCCTGCGAGGGCCACAGCTCCCCAGCCATCTGCAGGAAGGATGTCTGTGCAGCCTGCATGTGGCTGCATCTCTGACACTCTGGCTTCAAGATCCCAACTTAAAAGGGAGAGCTGGTTGTATTTATTTATACTTGATCAGAGGTGCCTCTCAAGATCAGAAGGAAAACAAGCTTTGCTCATCCTCCAAGAATCTCCCTGCAGCTGTGCATGGGTGCACACACACTTGCAGCCATGTGTCTTGGGAGGACAGGGAGAACAACAATTGATTTCCTGCAAGTGTAACGTCCTGTTGTTTTTCCAAAGGTAATCTGGAGAATTATCACAATCCCAGATGTTTACCAGGGGGGAAAGAGAAATTGCACTAACTCTGCACAGGATGAGACAGTGGACTGCCTAAGCAAATTATTCTAAATGCAAACTCAAAGTTTCATCACTTTTTCTATAGAGGCTCTCTGTTCCAAACCCTGGAACTGCAAGCTGTGGGATATTAACAAGGATACATTTGAGTTTCCAGTCCCTTTGAGTGTGTCTGAGGCAATGAACTTATACAAAGTATTTTTAGACTTCCTGCAATCAACTGTCCTGCTGGCATTGCTCAATATGACACACAGTTGTCTGAGGGATGCAGTTGTGCTAACACACCATTTAATTTTAAAGTTTAGCTTCTGTGTTTTCCATAAAATGAGAACTGGCAAATTTGCTCATCCAACAAGTTGAATCACAAGTGATTAAGGGTCATCTAAGCCATGCCATATTGTGTAAATGCTTATTAAATTATATTTATAAAAAGCAACTCGTTTTATCTACATAAGATAATTGTGTAAACTGAACAAAACACTAGTAATGACTGGGTGTGTGTAGCAAAAAGAGATGGCTAAATTCTGCACAGTAAAGTTTTGCCATTACAGCATCTCACAAGCCTAAAATAAGTCTTGCCTGGAGATAATCTACATTATCTGTGAAGAAAAGCAAAAAAAAAATGTTGCCTCTACTTTACACATCCTGCAAGACAGAACAACTGATCTCTAAGAATTGTCCTATTTCCTGGTATGGGGCAGAAAATAATAAACTTATTATTTTGAGGAGGAGTTAGGAAAGAGGATGACAGTTTGTATCATCTGGGAATCTTATGTGTCCAAGGGAGGACCGAGATATATCAGTGCAATCCTGGCAAGCCAGTCAGAATATTCCAATATAAGATGTTCTTGCAGGAAAATAACCATGGGCAGGGCGATTGCTGGAACAAACTCATTATTCAGCAGCGTTGGGTAACAAATCAGTATTTGATGCAGCTCCAGACTATCCACTATTATAATAAATACTGTCATTAACCATGATTAAGCACTATCTCTAATGAAGACGCTTCAAATTAAGGAGCTTGCTAATTAGCCATGTCCCATCTCAGAGCCAACAAAGGAATCTTAGAAGCCTTCTGCTACCAGTTGGTAAAAATGAGTGACTAGGACTGGCCTAATAACACTTCTTCCATTAAGAAAACAAAAGATGCCATCAAGATGTGTCCCTGTGATTTTAAACTGTTGCTGATGTGTTTCTTTTGGACTGGGACTGCTCTTGGTGTGCTTTAGCACTGTCACTGTCATTTAGAGAAGGAACTGAGAGCTGCCTCTGGCAACTGCCTCGATTCATCATCTCCTCACTGCTGCCATTACTGCTAGAATACTGTCACAGAAATATTGATCACACTGCCAACTATTCAGAAAAAAATTATAATAAGTTTCACAGACTAAAGCTGATGTAGAGACTTAACTGAATTGCCTTTGATTAAAGACCCAGCTGAAATTACAACGCAAATAAAGTAGTTCATTTTAAAGAGTCGGTTTTCACAGTAGTGTCCTGTTGCAAAGAAATTTGAATTCTTTCTGAAGAATGACATAAAAATGACCTCAGTTTCATGTTAATGAGGATGACTGTTTTCCTCAGACTAAATGATAACAGACAAAGAATTTAAATGAAGGAAATAGTCTTGGGGCAGGGGAGATCCTCTAAAAATGGTGAAAGAACTGAGTGAAACAATCAGATTTACACTGGATGATTCAATGCTGCTCAGGCTTACTACAGTATGTACAAGTGACAGTACAGCATTGTATTCCTTTTTTTCCTAGTTATAATCTTTAATAAACCCAAGAACAGCTCAAGGAGTTAAAAATTATGCCACAAACAAAGCTAAGGATCCTTTTTAGTAAGCATAGGAAACATTTCTTATTGTGATAAAAACAGGCTGGATTAACTGCATGTGTAAGACACAAGAATTTACACAAATCAAGAAATAGCTCAGGTCTCAGTCTTACAAGCACCTATCCCAAAGTCTACAGTCAAAAAACAAAACAAACAGAAAACCAAAACAAAAAATACAGAACAAAGACCTTCCCATGAGTGTTTACTACTGCTGGGTGAACTTGAAAGCAGAGACAGAGCTCAGTTCCTCCTTTAAGGCAAAGTCAGTACAACAACTCCTAAAAGCAGAAATAGTACAAGAGTTAAGTTTATTTTCAGTGTGAGAACATCAGTACCCAGAACATGACAGCAGCCAAGGTTAGTTTCACATTTTCTCACTTGAGGAGTGAACACAAATTATCTCTGGACAATACATGGAAATTTCTTTAACACAGGTGATGCAGGAGGGAGGAAAAGTCTGTTCCTCACATGGAGAATTGTGCAGGGCATCTCCAAAACAGAGTTTCTCTTTTCTCTTTACCTCTCACAGTTTTTCTTAAAAGCATGGACTGAGGCACTTGCCAGATCTACTGCACTAAGAAGAACAAGATGTTTTGCAACAGCCTTGGTAAATTAGAATTCACAGTTTTAAATATAAACACCAATCATTTCAGTGGCACAGAAGTTTGAAAAATCTACTGCAATGGCAAAGACTGAATTTCAATTATTTATTAGGCTTTTTCAGTCAGTTAAGAGAATCTAGATAGTTAGCAAACCCCTACTAGGATTTTTTTTTTCTCCTTCAAGCTATATGTTTTAAGCAAAACCCACTGGAGCTTTTTTGCTAGCTTTCTGCAGTATGTTTTCAAGCACCCTCCCTTTTATTTATTATTGCAGTTTTTGAGGAGAACTCATAAAAAGGTTATGAGGAACTACTTTCTCTGAAGTTGACAAACATTATTCAAGAAAAAGCATATTACCTACTGTAGTAAATCCAGTTAGTGTTTCACCATACAGCTTCTTTTCATCCAAGTAAAAAGGCACTGAGATTACAAGCAAAGAGAAATACCAGTCCTATGTGAAACTGGTTTATCAATTTAGGACATGAAATCCCTGTCAAGACGACTTCAGATTTCATGTAATTTTTTTTCACCCAAATTTAGTAACCTCTACGTTATTTTAGGCAAAATGCTTGACTTTTTCCAAAAGACGAAACAGCTAATACAGAAATTTTCAAGATAATAATGACGATGATAATCTGAGTTGCTACTTCTATTTATTGTACCAGTAGTTATCATTTGTAAAGAACCCCTGCTATAATTTTTAAAGGTTTGGCTTGTATGATATGCTCAGAGGTGCACACCTGCCCTTGTGTTACACAGAGATCTACTGACCTTAAAAGCCAAGCCTGTTGAACACGACTTTCACCACTGAAGCGTGGTTGCTTAATGACTTAATGGAGCCAGACCATTAGCTTACAAAACACTGCTCTGCCTACCCAGAGAGAAAGTAAAATAATCCCAGTGGGACAGAGAGACAGAATCCAGATGTGCAGGATTTGGAGCCTCACCACTGAGCACCTCACACAGACACCAAGCAGAATCTCCCCCTGGTAAAGGGTGAGGTTGGAGAGGTGGAATTTGAAAAGGCCTTGGAACTTTCGAGGAGTGATAAAATGCACCAAATTCCTGCAATAAATTATCCTGCACATTCTCAGCTATTTCCTGATAGGCGAGCTGTTCAGTCAAAAACTTAAAGGTCAAATTTGCATCAATAGCCTCGCCAAAAAGTTCTCTACAGAGAAAGGAAAGGCTAAAGAAGCAGACATGAAAATAAGAAACCAGTATCTGTCTTTTATGCAAGATAAAGTCACTTGCTGTGCAGAATCTGCCTGAAGGGGTGAGTTATTAGCCTTGTTTTAACCAATATGCTCTTATCTCCAAGCCTTTCTAATTAGTGATATTCTTCCCTCCAGTGTTACTTAGAAATCCTTTTTTCTTTAAAAAGAGGGTAGGGGGATTAACGACTGTCTCGGTTTTAATCCTTCCTCACACTCCCACACAGAGACCTTTTTCTTTCTTAAGGACACTTCACAAGTACTTCATTATGTTCTTTTTTTTTCTGTGCCCAGTATATATAAGACAGCTACTTGCCATTTTTAACTCATTCAAGCTGCAGCCAAGCGTCTTGCCACAGAAAATTAGGCACACTGCTGTTAAATAAAAAGATCTCTGAATACTTAGAGCTATAATGGTATGCTTAAGCAGGCAAACATAAAAATGCCAAATGTAATTCCTTACCTATATCACTTGCAGATTTCTAATGAGTCCACATAGGTTTAATTTGTTTGAGGTTCTTTTTTATATTTCCTTTAAATGAAGGAGATATGGAAGCACCTGTATTTTCTACGACCAGCACACTCCAATAAGAAAACTGCAAATCTTAATTACTCAAACCTGTCTAGTTCACAATTAATCAAGAATGAAAATGTTCCACATTCAACCAGCTGGTATTTTAGTGAGATCACATTCATATTAAAGAGGATATGCCACAACACCCAGACGGGGAAGGAAAAAAAGCACAGCCACATGTATGCTTTATTTTCACACCTCATACTGTCAATAAACCCTTTAATAGCAAAACATTCAAAAAGAAAAACCCTGTCTCTTAATGGAACCTGGCACTGCGATTTGCAAAGTAAACAGAATTTAAAGTAAACGCATTTAAAGCTGTTACAACTTAGCAATAGTTTTGCAGTGCTCAAATCATAATAAGCCATGCACAATTAATATCCAAGAAGGAAGATTTCTCAGTAGCAGTTTCCAGGCTGCCATTTCATTCTCCTCAGCTTCCCCTCCAGAAAAACCTGCAAGGTCTGTAGCCAGCATCACTTCTGGCTGTCATTCCCCAGTGCAGCTGTGCCACCTGGTACCTGTGCAGAAAGGCTGAACTCTGCTCAGCAGCACAGGAACACCAAGAACCCAACACATTTTTCACATCTTGATTCAGCTTTTCCCTGTAAGGTCACCATTTTTCCTGGGGACACAGATATGCACCTAAGGACAAAAAAAACCCTGTTACCACCAGGTGCTGTAATACTGAAATTTCCCAAGAGAACAGATTCAGCCCAGCTGACAGCAACTGTAGGTCTGAATGACATATTAAAAAGCAATCAAGCTGATTACATTATGCATCAAAACACGGTTAAGTGGTACAGTTTTGCTGCAATGTTAAAAGAACATCAGATCTTCCTCTGAAGAAATACAGTTTCACTGTCAAGCTACTGGCAGGGGAAAAAAAGATGAAAAAAAACTGCAGTAGAAGAAACAGGGTCTTGTCAACAGTTTGTGGATTATAAGGCTAAGACTACCCACACCCAGTGAAAGCTTTATGGAAGCAAAGGGTGAATTTAATGACTTTGCTTTAAGAAGATGGAAGGGACTGTAACATTACAAAGTTCTGTTCCTTTTGGCTTTTCTTGTTTGTATTCTTAGGTGCATGTTATTCCCACCACTGCCTTCTCAGCAGGTGTAGCTCACTTCCAAAGCTCCCAGTAAACCACCTCTCCTGGGAAGCACAGCCTGCAGGCCACCTCCTCTCTGGGTTTCTACATCAGAGCCCAAGATAAGAACAAAAGTTTCTGTAAGCAGGAGCATTTGTCACATAAAGAGAGGAGGAATCCAGCAGAGAAAGAAGTCCACCTGCACATCTTCTATCCCATTTTTCCTGAAAGTGTCAAGCTGCTGCTTTTGGCTGGGCTAGTTCATTTTCTTCATAGTAGCTGGCATAGGGTTCTATATATTTGATTTGATACTGAGGATGTTTTTGTCATTGCTGACAGGGCTTACACAGAGCCAGGGCCTTTTCTGCCTCCCCCCCAGCCCAGTGAGCGGGGTGGGGATGCACAAGGAGCTGGGAGGGGACACAGCAGGGACAGCTGACCCTGCCTGACCAAAGGGATGCACGTTCCAGGCCATACTCAGCATACAAAGGGGTGGGAAGAAGAAGGAAGGAGGGATGTTCTGTCTTCCCAAGTAACTGCTACGTTTTCCAGCTGGGGTTAAACCAGGACAGTCACTCCAGGAGGCTGCAGAGCTGTGGATGTGCTACCTTTCTGCTGCAGACAGAAACAATATAGAAATATTCCCTCAGCAACTCCAAACTCTGGGTGCTGCCCCATATGTAGAGGGACCACTTTGACCCAGAAAAGAGGGCAGTAGTTTAGGAGAGAAAAGGACACTGTCAGAACTTCACTTGCCTTTCCAAATGCAAAGGCTGCCCTGCACCCAAAACCCAAATTTTTGATCCCTGGTAAGTTCACCCTAACAGGGAAGCATCTGCTGGACACACATGACAGACACCAACAACATGACCCAAGTTCCTCAGCCAACACTATCACAAAATGCTGAGGGTGACCCCAGATAGCTCTTGGTTATCCAAACTGACAATATTGTGTCACCATTTTAAATGGGAGCTGTCCTTCTATTTTTAATTGAAACACTTGAATTTTCCTCCAAATTTTGGAAGCTTGGCTAAGAGAGACAGTTTAAGTCAAAACAGCTGCAGAGGGAGATTCATTACAAGTTTGTACACACTCCTGCATACCTTTGCATTAGTGCTTTTAACGTGCTATGGCTTTTTCTTTGAAGGCCTAGAGAAACTTAAAAAATACATTTTTCCCTCACACAGCATTTGGACCAGCCAGAACTCATCTCCCCAGTCTGCTTTTAGAGCTGCCTTTTTCCCCCTTTTTTCTTTCCTGTTTTTAACCCAGTAGGATTTTGCTGATTCCTCTTGTGAAGAGCAATGCCACAGAATAGCTCTCAAGTCTAAGGCACTCCCACATTGCAATTCCAAAATGCAGATTTCTGTGGGCAGCTGAGAAGAGCCAACAAGAATGTAACTATCAAGGCAAGATTTTCTCCCAATACTGATATCAGCCTGTACACAGTCTTGTACCACATCTGTGGAACAAAATGCAAAAAAGTAATTTTCTAAGAGAAAAAAGAAAGATTATGTCCCACAAAGCTCCCTGAGGCAGCAGGGGAGTGGATGTCTCCTTTTCTTACATAGCAAGTAAGAGACTACCAAAAGAGCATTTCAGTCAGCCAGCATGCCAACACATAAAGTTTCACTTTTCAGCACTGAAAAAAAAAAAACCAAACAAGAAAAATCCCAGCAAAAACAAACACACACAACAAAAAAAGGAAATTCTGCTTCCATGCATCAGCCCTGAGCAGGAATATTCACTAATGATGGCTTCTGGCTCCAGTAATAACTTCAACAGAAAAGTTGTTCCAAGTTATTTTTTGAGCTATCCAGTCAAAAGTCTTTGCATTTTATACCACGATCCAACAGACGAATTTCCTCCCAAAACCCCACCCTTCTCTCCATGCCAAAAGTTCACAAATCTGAAATTCTAGCCCCATTCTGGATTAACAATTCATTGCTCTGTCACCAAGTCATATTTCGCAAGCCTCCTTCAGTGTATGTGTGGCAAGAATCATCTATAAAATCCTGAGCTGCCAAAACCTGCTCTGATATTCCCACTCCATCGCTCCCACTCTCATTCTGAAAGCAGAGGCAAGGGCAGGGCATCTCTGCCAGGAGTCCAGGGATTTTTCTGCTATGGCTACTGAGTTTTCCATCGATTCAAATTGAAATATTCACAATGTGTCAGAAAGTTTGAAATGGAATTAATAATGCTATTTGTCTCATTTCATTCTTGCCTCAAGAATGAAGGAAAAAGAACAATTACTAATTAGAGATTGGTCCACCAGGTGCTGCAGATCATGTAAGTTTTGGTGCCTATACTGACAAGAATAAATGAGGAAATCCTCCAAACTCTAGCAGTCATCATTATAAAAAATAGCTATTTTCTTTATGAATGTGCCAGTGTCTGTATGTTCTTAAATACTTTAAATTTTGTTTCTGTAGATGGTTCTTTCTGAGAAGGCTTGTCAATAGAAACACTGATTTCTGAACATACGGACTGAAAGCTGTAGACAATCTGAAATTTAAAGACTGAAAAAGAGCATTTGATTTCAGGCTTCCTAATTATTTTTTTACATGATAGCATGAAATTGAAAGATGGGAGATTTTAAATAGCAAAGCTATCTGGAAGTGAAGCTTTTAAGGAACAACATGACAAAGGAAGTGTATTTATAGGTTTGAAAACAGGAGTGGGGGGGGAAACAGTAAAGCAGCTGCAAGGTTTTTGCACAGTGGACAAGAAAAAACAATTTAAGAGGAAGAAAAGGCAGACAGAGAAGAAAGTAAAGTAGAAACCAAGAAAGAAACCAAGGCTGCAGTACTTAACTTTTTCCTGCCTCAGGTATCATGAAAATGTTGCTGCTTTTGTTTTTACTTTAAAAGTAGTGCTTTTTTTTTCCACCTTACCTGATCCAATTTTCGTAAGCGCCGTTTTCATAATTAAACCCATTAAATAAATAATTATTCTGCTGTGACGCATGTTGCTATGGCAAGGGCTGCGATAGCAAAGATTCAAACTTCCATGACTTCACTACAAGGTCACGGAGAAGGGTGGGAAAGGCCATTCCCATCAGCACCAACTGCGAGGAAAGAGGAGATGAAGTGAGGGCTGCACCCTGCACAGGGTCCAAGGGTGAAGGCTCCATTGTCCCCTCCAGCCTCTCCCAGCGCCAGGAGGAGGAGAGGTGTGAGTGCCCCTGCCCTGTCCTGCTGGTTTGGTGTGACGGCGTCGTCAGCGCGGCGCTCCAGCCCCATCCAGGGCCACATCCCCTCAACTGCCCAGCCCAGCTCCCCTCTGCCTTTCAAAGCATCCAGAAAAATACTGCAAGACTGATCTTTAAAGAGACTGTGTTTCTTCCAGATCACTTTAAATCGGTGCTTGAGGAAGATAAACACAACAGCCTGGAACGCAGGCACCTCCGATCCCACAGCGCCAGCCATGGTGGGACAAACCCCGCAAGGGGCACGAGCAAAGCAGCAGGGCCAGCCCAAAGCAGGGGACAGGAGCTTCTGGGGGTTCCCTGGGGACAGTCACACACTTGGTGGTGTCATTGGAAAGTGGTGCATGCAAAGTGGAGCATGGAGAGCCTCATGCAAAGGGGTTGTCACCCTCAGACTGTGGAGCATGGAGAGCCCCACAGCAGGGGAGTGCAGCAAACAGCCTCCAGCCCTACACCCTACAGGGTTGAGAGGGGAGAAGAAAAGCTGCCCTCACATTTCTGCCCAAGCTGCCCTCACATTTCTGACCAAGCTCCCACCCCAAACAGCTAAAAACCATGAAAGCCATGATGTAGGAGAAAGAAGTGTGCACTGCCAGCACAGTGCCCTCCAGGTGACAAAGGCCACCACACAGACAGGCACAAACACGTCTCTAACCAGGAGAGTAACCAAACTGAAGCAAGGTGCCTCTAACTTGTTGCTATTTTTACCAGTAAATCTTGTCCTAAAAATATTTGCGTGGGGGAGGAGGAAAAAAAAAATAAAGGAGGATTTAGTGGGGTGTCAATTAAGAACTTCTCATCAAATGCATGCATGTATTTGAAAGCAAATAAACAGCTTTGATGCTGCTGTGCAGTGATGTCTACAGCTCAGCAGAGAGGACTCAGGCAGACTCTCACATTAACACAAGAGGTGGGAGATTCAAAACTGGAGATGAAGAAAGCACACACTTGTACTGAACTTTCAAAACAAGTTCTTCCAGTTTAACATTTTTCTTCCTGAACTGACATAGCATAAATAAGAACCAATGAAGTAATGAAATGCAAAGCTTATCCCGAAGCATGAAAGTATTATAATTGTGCTGTGCTTTGCTAATTTTAGAAGACCAAGAAGAATGACTATACTATAATAAGTCAAATGTAAATATACAAGGCCATCCAATCACCCACAGTGCATGCAGCCCACATTACTCAATTCTTCTCTGCATCCTCTCAGTTTAAGGCAGTAAGAGCAGAAAGAGATTCCTCCACTGTCTCCAGTTTGCTGGATAAATCCATTCTGCTCCAAAGTTTAAAATTTACCAGTCACAATTTCCTTCACTTCAAGGCTGAGCTTCTGCCTGTAGGTTTCTCAGCACACAGGGATGTCAGACAGTGCAACACAGAATTGCAAAGTCTGACACCTTCACAGTGCTCCATGCCCCTCGCTGGCTCCAGCAGCACCTCTGGATCCCAGGAAAAATCAGATTTTCATCCTTATGGTACCCACACAATGGGCTGGCATCACTACAGCCTGAAGACAGCAGTTTCTTACATGGCACCCAGAATAATTGGGCCAAAAATTCAAATAGTGAAAAAAAAACCCCAACCAAAACAACCAAAACCCTCAAACTACTGAGAAGTTCCAAATGAGGGAACATCTTCCCTTCTAGCTATTTTATTTCTAGATTTATTTAGTTTATTTATTTATTTGCAGATAAGAATCACTACGGGTCACAGCCTCTCCTGTTATAAAACCAGCATTTTGCACAAACCCTCTTCCTGTAACACAGATTATGGGGTTCAGATAACTGCTCAGAAATATTGAGACACAAGCCACATGGTAAACTATACATAAATATATACTCATTATCTCCACTTTAAGTTACCCTAAGAAACTCTGAACAATCCATACAAAGTAAACTATGACAAGCACATTAGGAAGGGTACCAAAATAGGGAAATCAAAGGTTATGAAGCTACATTTACTTCCAACCTTTTGGGAGAGTGGGGAGAGCAGAAGGAAAAAAATCTCTAGAAATGTATTGCTTCAGTGGAGCTGTATTTTTTGTTTTCTGATTAAATTTTATTATTGCTTTCATGTTAAAATTAAAATATTTCATTTTTACTGTGACAGAAATACTAATTAAATATTTCTATTTTATCAAAACATTTTTCTACAAAAGTCCCTAAATCAAGGGATTATAATTAATACTTCAATTTATCTAGATAATGATTCTGAATAACCCTTTTGAGGGAAATGGCAACTCTTATGAGAAACTTCAGATTCTTAGAGACAAATATTACACACTAATGTTCAAAAGGACAACAAAATGCAATTTTAGGCATCAAAGCCCCAATTTTTCACAACAGATCTGATTCTATAGCTGAAGCAGTTCTCATGAACAAAACTGGCAAGAACTGCATTAACTGCAGAACTTGGTTCACAACCAGAATAATTTCATGGTTTTCTGTTCAGCACAACAGCGATCAACTTACAGGAGCTCTGATTAACTGGCTCACTTGAAAAATTCTTTCCTAGATTTTGCTTCGTATTAACTCATGAAGCTTAGTCCAAGAGAAAATGAAAATTTTCCTTAACATTGGAAGTGTTATGCACAATGACCACAAGATTCTTATTACACTAGATCTTTTTAGTGAAAGAAGCTGTTCATAGTAGCTATATGATATAAAATACCAAAAATATTCTTGTGATGAACTCCGAAAGGTCACCAGAAGACCAATAAGGCAGCGAGTTTGGGAAAGGGGTTTAAAAAAAGAACAATAAGTCACCTCACTTGATACAAACTGTCCATCAACACCTTTTCACTACATTTCAGAACAATCCAGAAGACCCTCAATAAGAAAACCTGCAACTCCCATTTGCCTCTGGCAGGAACTCTGTTGCAGTGACAACAGTCACTTGATTTATTTTTTTAATAAAAAAATGCTGGTATTATGGTGGTTTTTGAGGGTGCCTGATTTCCCACAATCTGCAAAAAATATCAAAAAATTGATCCCATCACTGTGAGGTGTGTCTGAAAAGCACAGAGATTTCATGTGCCACTGTGTGTCCCAGCACAGGGACATATTTTGTTAATGCCATGTACATCTCCCAGCTCCTTCACGTAGCTCTGCAGACTCCACCACACTCACCCAACAAGACAGGCGGGTTTGGCTTCTACAATAGGTAAACAAGCCTCAGAGCAAACATGCAGTAGAACAAGTTGAAACATTGGTTACATTAGTTAAACCTCATTACACCCGAGTAGCCTCTTCATTTCCAGTTATTCCCATTAAGAACGCTGCAGGTTTGCAAGATCAGAAAATCACAACCCCCTCCCAGACTGCCCTTCCAGGAATGCTTTGCACAGATTGATGCAGCAGAACAATTGGAGAGTGCACAGACAGGTCTGGATCACTTCCAATTTGCTTTCCCATCGATATTCAGACAGCTTTATCTTTGTGCCCCAATCAGGTCATTGCAAAATTCAAAACATGCAGCCTGGTCAGTTTGGATGCCCTGATCTGTGTCACTGTGTGCAGGACCCTGGTGAGGGGGCTCACCCAAATATTTCCTCTTGGACAGCACCAGTCTTGGATTCCATCATCAAATCAAGGAATATTCCGAGTTGGAAGGGTGGCACATGGGATACAGGGCTTGTCCCCTGTGCACAGTCATTAATCTGCTTTGTCACACATCATTCTTAGAGAACCTCTCAAAGATTTGTGAAAATAGAGAAAGCAGTAGTCCCAGGGGCCATCTGTCACCATTGTCACCACTGTAAATGCATCTTGCAGCTCCAAATCTTCACTTGCCTGACACAGTTTGGGAGAAAATACCTGACAGAGGCACAGTCCAGGGAAGACACAACTGATGCTGTCAAAGCACCTGAAGACTCCAAAGCTTTCTCTCCCATTCAGAAGAGGGAATGCATGTTGTGAATTCCATTGCCTTCAGGTTTTGTTATATTAAAAATAAAATTTTTTAAAAATCCTAATTATTTTGTTATTAGAGTAGTGAGGTCATCAAATGAAAGAAAATTTGGCTTTAGAGTTAAAATTGCATTCCTTCAGGGGTCAGCTTTCATATTTGTGTTTGCTTTTATATCTCAGTGGAATTCGAACCACGCACTCTGTTTGGGGCTTTACTGAAGGATGACCACAAAGAAATTTTGCAGCTGATACAGGGGACAGCAGCTTATCTTGGCAGCACTCCCAAAAGAGCAGAGATAATTCCAGTGCTCACCAGCCTCTATTCTATCAATTGTTTCCATGCACAAATTCAAGCCATTTTGGCCTTCACGGATCTCCATATGGGCAAAGTCCAAACTACAAAGGAATCTCTTAATCTGCCCAGATTAGACTAAAAAAGAGCAATTATGTAAAACCTGCTGCATGCTTTTCAACCAGAGAAAAAGATGTTTTCCACCATGAAGTCTACTGAAAAATTTGTGTGTAGTTCCTTCCCTCGGTACAGACATAGGAGCATTTCACAACATTACACAAGTAAATAGAATAACCTCACAAATCCCTTGTACACATAATAGAAGAAATCAATCTTGATTGAGAACAGAATGAGAAAAACACTCTAGTAATAACAGTTCAGAAAACAGTTTTATCAATTAATCCCAAACTTAGTGCAGAGTTTAAAACCAGAGATAAATCTGTTAGAGCAGGCAGGAAAAATAATAATATATAAATTTCCATAGAGATACAGTGCAGTTATGAATGGCTTTAAATACAACCCTCAGGGAGACTGCATTTTATGAATCTATGCAGAAAAATGAGTTTTGGCATTTAGAGATATATGGATCAGTCCTGATTAATGTCAGGGTCTGGAGCACAAGTCCTGTGAGGAGAAGCAGAAAGAGCTGGAGCTCTGTAGCCTGGAGAAAAGGAGGCTCAGGGAGGGATTTATCCCCCTCTACAACTCCCTGAACTGAAGCTGTGGTGAGGTGAGTTTGGTCTCTTCTACGAATTAACAAGAAACAGCAGAAGAGGAAATGGTCTCAAGTAGTGCCAGGAGAGGTTTAGATTGGATATTAGAAAAACTTTCTTCATGGAAAGGGTGGTCAAGCACTGGAAAAGACAGCCCAGGGAAGTGACAGAATCCCCATTGCTGAAAGAATTCAAACCCCATAGAGATGTGATCCTTAGGGACATGGTTTACTTGGTGGACATGGCAGGACTGGTTTAATGGCTGAACTCAATGATCTCAGAGGTCTTTTTCAACCTTAATTATTCCAAGAATATGATTGGCATGCCTGACACCAAATTTTTTTTTTTTAATTTATATACATATTAAAAAAACCAAAACAACACCAGTTATAGTTGGCTGTGTCTGGAAAATGCCTACATGCCCAGGCAATGGTGAATGTGGGCAAGGCCATCCACAAGCTCCTGGAATGGACAACTCCAGTGGCAAAGAGACTTAAATATCAGGAAAATGTTGGGCATATGTTAAAGGAACAGGGATGTCAGCTGCAAAGACAACTTCCAAGAAAATACACCTAATTTGGTAGCAAAACATTAGTGGTAGTAGTATAGAGAAGACAAGTCTGAGAAAAGGCAGCATTTAGGAGCAGAAAGATTGAGTGTGTGCTATTGATGGAAAGTTTACATAAAATGAGCATGAGGAGCCATCCACAGCCAGATCAATGGCAAGGCAGAGCAAAGATGAACAGATAATCTTCAAGGGAAAGTGAGACCAAAAGGAAAAGGAAAAAAAAAAGAAAATAAAAGACTACTGCCTTTTAGGAAAGACATTAATTAGGTCATGAGAGCAGCAGGGCATTATGTCACAAGGCTAAATGCAAGAGCTCAAGCAAGGAGTTTTTGATTGCTTCCAAAGTGAATAAAGGTGAAAAGGGGGAAAAAATAGAATGAATGAGCATCAGCTTGGAAAAGGTCAGCAGCAGGAATCTGCAAAAGTCCTGAGGAAAGACTGAGCCAGGTTAGAGCCCAGGCTTCACCTTCTGGGAAGGCTCTTGGCTCCCAGTTCTGCTCCAGCCAGCCCCTCACAGATAACCTGGGCACACTGCAAGACTTATTTATTTACCCATGGTTTTACCTGAAGGACACAGGAATGGACATTTTATGAAGATTTTCCTATTTCTTACTAAGAAGGCATAGATATATATTTTGTTGGCACATCATTAATTTCTAAGCTGTCTGAACTGCTTTTTTATATATATATATCTCAAGAGGTTCTGGTAATCACTGAAAAACATAAACTGTGCTTTATCACATTTAGAATATACCCTTATTTGGACACTGAGGTAAGTTTTACCACACTTAGTTGAATTTCAGCTTGTTCTTTCAAATAATTTCATTAACAATACTTAATATTTAACCAAGACCTGTAACAAACTTGGAGGACTCTCCCAATTTTTTTTTAAGTTACAATAACATGTGACTAACAGAGCTACAGTTCAAGCAATATGTCCTTGTTATCACATACAGTAATTATCCCAAACAAACTTTCTGAATTACGCCATTGAAATCTTAAAGATTTGCTGGGTTCTGTCTAATCTTCACGATACACCCTGAGGTAATTTCACCCTTGTGAAATTGTCCTCATAAATCAAAAGCTCAGTCCTGCAATCCCATCTGCATCTGGGGACTTTTTTCTACAGGTGAATAAGAATGTTTTGATGCTACCAGAGAAAACCTGCAGTTCAGAAGAGTTACAGTTAACAGCTACAATGGGCTCTCCTCCAATCAGTCCCTTTTTAGTCTGAAGTTTAGGGAGCTGTTATAAAAAAAATAATTCATCAGTGTTGGATGCTGCATTTCTTCATGAAAAGCCAAGATTAACACATTGAGTCAACAAGTTCTATTTTGAAATAGTTGAATTCACTGAGGAGATGACTGCTTTCCCCAAATGATGCAGACTTGTCTGCTGTTGTCTCGGCCAGTTCAGAGGCTTGTTATTCACTGCTTGGCTGATTTCAAAATCACACTACCCCTTCAGAAAGTTGCAGAGACTATGACATCACATTTATGATAATTTCTTGCACAATTACAGTGGCTACATCCCTGGATTTTATTTCATGGGAAAGCATGTTTCTACTATAGTCTCAACCATTTTCTTGGCTTACACCTGTCCACAGTCACAAGTTTTGGTAAAAAGCTTAGCATGATTTTTTTTTCATAATACTACAGAGGTGTTTAATAGCAACTTAAGGCTGCATAGTTCAATTGCCTAGAGAAATATTTGCACTTTCCAATGAGACTTACTGAAATTTCCCAAGCAACTCAGAAGAACTATTTAACAAGTTGCTAAAAATCATACAGCACTCCATCAGATTTCACTTTAGTGCTACTCATTTCTTAAAGAAATAAAAAGCCCAACATCCTCTGAGAAGGCAAGATTGTCATCACCTCAGATGGATGACAATAATGAAATCACTGAAATTCAATGCAAGAGTATAATTTAATAATCTCAAATTTCAATGGAAAGACTTGCACACCACTGTGATGTTTATTGACTAGAACTGATAAAATAGTAATATGGAACATTACAAGACAAAGTAGTGCAAGTGACTGCAAAATTTAGTTTCATTGTAGTTGGGTCAGCGTTATCTTCATTCTACCAAAACACTTTATATTACAAGCTTAAAAGACAATAGTAGACAGTTCCTATAATACTATAATTACAGGACCCAGCCCTTACATTTTTGTTTCTGATTCAGCAAAACTTTCACCACATGGCGTGGAAAGGACACATCAGTATTTTCTATATTATTTATTTGAATATGTACTATTAAGTTTCAAGAATTCCAAAACGCATGTAGCAAACAGATAAAAATATTTTTATGTAATTGTTTCCACATGGTACAGTATTATTGTGAAAGAGGTTGCCATGATTTTAGACTGGGATATATTATTAAGAGGATGCTGTTCTCTATCGCAGTACTTTCTTTCCAATTCCCTAGCATGTACAATGGTACATTACCCAAACTGCACCCCCAAGAAAATTCCTTTCATACTCCACATACAGAAAACTCACTTCAACCCCAACCAAAGGAAAAAGTAACTCCTTCCACTATTGTGAAAGAAAATGTAAATTCTTTCATTACACATAGGCAAACAGTGCAAGTAGGCAATGATGGCAAAAAGGATATCCAACCCAACCACAACAAAATCAAGCTCTCAGGTCCAAAGTCTTCAAATTTACTTCTCTGAGGAACTTCATCCACTCATTTACTGAGTGGATGAGAACACATGGCACCAGGGAAAGTCCCATGTCCTGTGCACAGGCAGCCTCAGCCAGAAGAAACTGGAACTTCAGGCATTCCTATGGCATGTAAATAGCTGGGCTCCTTTGCTGCAATTGTCTTTTCTGAGACTGGTACTAAACTAGGCTAGAGTAATATTCTGCTGCCTTCTCTTATTGACACAATGGTTCTGGTAGGTTTTTCAGATCATCTGCATACAGAATATGCTTCCCATGCTGTACACAACACTGTCAGAAAAGTCAGGGTAAGTTGTTACTTATGAAAAAGCCCATCTCTTTATTTTTTACAAGAAAGCACAATAACGTCAGCATAATCTTCAGGGTGTTCTTACCTCATCTAATCTATCCCAAACGTATTTAATTTGTTCTTGTTCTCACCTTCTTGCACCTTAGTACTAAGAACCAGAGAGGGAAGTGAGGGAGCCACAGATGGGTAGCAAGGTACAAATGTAAAGCTACCAAAACAAAGCCTGGATCTTTCCCCTGCTGTCTCCATTTCCCAAGTGAAGTCCATTTAACAGTTCCACAGGCAGTGCAGGAGCTGTGGTGTTCAACCCATTGTGAGGCTGGTCTATAATGATTGAAGATGAATTTTTTTCCTTAAGGACAGTAATCAATGAGAAGTGGTGGGGAGACTCCACGTGTGCTAGCTGTGTCTTTTCTGCATCATCCTGGAGCCACAGTTAATACAAAAAAAAAAAAAAAGAGGATTTTCAAAGCTAAGAAAGAGGAGTAATAACATGAAAAGTGAGGATGACACACACTCCTATTCTGCAGCCTTTACCAGTGTGGTCTAAGATATGCAGCAGGCTGATGGAGGCTGACACATGCTCCAAAGTATCCTGTGTTATCTTCTTGCCTTGCAGTGAAAGAATCCAAAAAATGAGCAAAGCCTGAGCGTTAGACCAGGCAGTTTCTCCCCAATGACTGCTTAGATGGCCCACACCATGCAACTTAATCCAAGAGACAAAATAAATGTGTGACCATGTTACTGCATAGATCAAGTCTTCTGGAAGGATATAATTTCTTTTTTCTACAACAGGAATGAATGAGTTCTGGGGCAACAGTATTCCTTCTTCAATATGCCTGTCCTTTCTCCTAAAAATATTTAATAAAATAGGCATCTCTTAAAGATACCAATACAGAACTTGGGATGAATTGCATTAATGACTTCATGATTTGAAATATTACACACAACAGCAATCTTAACTCTCTGCGTTCCACAACGGGGTTTAAGGCAGTTTCTCCATGCCACTCTGGGAGCCAATGCCCATTGCCTTCCTTTTAGTAATGTCTATGTTCTTCCATATAAAATGTTGCTGAAGGACTTTTCTCAAAGCATGACTTTCCCTTTTTGCTCAATTAATGTTCAGTTGATCCCTACATATTGATAAAACTTTGGTAAAAACTTTTTTTTGCCTTCTCTAAGTTGATCTCCAGAGTCATTTAGTGAGGCTGGAAAGTCTTACAGGCTTCTGTCACACCATGCAAGGTGTGAGAGAGCCCAGGGGCACCACCAACAGCAGCAAGACTTGAGGCAATCTGCCTGCTGCTGTTATTAAGTGCAGAAGCTCACAGCCACTGTTTATGCTCTGCTTTTATCATCTGCTACCATTCACCTGCCTGGCCTGAGCAGCCCAGCAGCTCCACCAGTTTGAAAGGTTGGAAAGACAAGGAAATCAGCTGGCCACAGAAGCATGCAGTAAGCAGCTTACCCAACCTGTCCTCAAGTGAATGAGCTTCCCAAGCACACTGCCAGAGGGACCCCCTCCACCTCCATAAACACAATCTCAATGTTTGGAAAGGTGCCAGGAGTAAAATGTTTGTTTACTGCAGGCAGGAAGAGCCACCTATGATTCAGACATTAGGAAGTGACAGGAAGGACTAAATTATGCAATTTAAAAGTAGGAAAATAAACACAAAGTAGTTGAGATGAGAGGAAGAAGGAGGAGGAGGAGGAAAGGATGAAGAGACACAAGTTTTGTATCTTTGCTCCGTCTTGGAAAGGGCTGAAGCCATCATTGCAGCAGGAGGCCCCCAAAGGATTCCTTCACCTTTTAACCCTCACTCTAGAGCCCCTAGCCAGGGACTTTCCTCAGCACTGAGTAAGAAACATCTGTCCAGCTCAGTCTCCCATGGAAAAGGACAGATCACAGCCCTCCTCACTCCTTACCTTATTTAAGCAGACTGACATTTCAGCAGGGCATTCCATGTGCCCTCCCTTTAAACAACCACCTGAACCCAGGGATGGAAGAAGAGCTCATTCTCCAGCCAGCCAAGGGAGGTGGGAACAGCCTCCAGCTCTGTCCAGTGCTGGTTGCAGAGGCTGACAGGAAAACCTCTTCCCGTAAGCAGAGGGCAGGAGAACACCCCCATGGGAACAGCTCTGCCTTCCCAGCAGTGCTTGGAAGCAATCTCAGCACTGCTGCTCACTGCCCTGCACCTCCCATCCATGGTTTGTTAGATGCCAGCAGGAGTTTAAAGTTTCTCCAACTGCAGTAATAACCTCCATTATTAACATGCCCATTCCGAGGCTAGAACAGCAAACAAGCAGATTTGTATCACAGTGAATTACGGCTGTACTGTAAGAAAACCCCACCAAAGAACACTCAAATTTATGTAATGACAGTGGTGCCTCCATTATATTATCAGTAAAGATCTTCTTGTCATTCTCTTTATAAATCAGACAATAAATTCCTACCCTTTTTCTTTTCTTTTCTTTTTTTTTTTTTTTCTGGAGCTGCAGAGATTCACAGACCAACAGAGCCATCAGATCAAGGGAAAATTCAAAGGATTGTGAATTAACTTAGCAATGAAGTATACACCATAGCAAAAAAACCTCTCTAGTTACTTGTCCTAGGACAAAATTACCCTGGGATGAAACCAGGGTTAAGTTTCCCAATTTACACTAATGAGTCATTTGTATGCTACTCTTCAGTTTAGATCTTCCCCCTACCCCATTTCCCCCTTTCCCACTCCAAAACTCCAGAGGAGAAAAAACAGGTGTTATTTTAGTACTGACTGACTCCTGAGTGAATACAATTTTGTACTCTCTGCTGACAGACCTTTGCTAGAGTAATTTTAGTTATTTCTCATAGTGCTCAGAAGCTTATGCAATTTAACTTCATTTGTTCACACAGACAACTGCATTTGATAGGTCATAACTAAGAGCGTGACATGACCTCAGCTTTGAGCTTTGAGCATTATTTCACACTGAGTAACAAACCATTAGACTGCAAAACTTACTCACACAGCGTGATGCAAATAATTTCAGCAATAATTGCACACAAACAGTGAATGGAAATGCAACAGGACATGCAAGAGTTGGGAAGATACACTTATTGACATTTCTGTTCTGCACTTATTGAAGTTATCTCCCTTAGCAACAGGGAAGGGTTTTGTAAACAACAGGTTTATCTAATACCACCATAAGAACATCACGCAGTGTAACACGTAACTTAAAACAATAATTTCTTTAATGAAGAGCACCAAAAAATCATAGAGTAATAGATTTAAAGGGGTAAGTTTTCATCAGTTTGTGGCTTAAATCTCAGATTAAGTTCATGTAGATACTTTCTAGGAAAGCAGGACTGCAGATGGCATCACACTCACAGTGCCTCTGACACTTCCAGCAGAACCAGGAAAAGCCTGGATGGCACAAGTAACCAAAGGAAGCAGTTACAACGTGACATTTTAGAAGTTTCCTCTTATCACAGCCCAGACCTCCAAGTGTTCATGTTTACAGATGGGGGATTCTCTCCAAGCCTCCCAAGAATCTCCTGCATTCCCAGCATGAATTCCACATGGCAGAGCATTCCACTGCCTCATTTGTCCTGGAAAACACCAGCCTCTTCTGTTTCAAACTACACTCCAAACACTCCCCTCTCTTTTTTTTTTAATTAAACAATGCAAGGACAAATTGTCAATTCACATTCATACAGTTCATACATTACTCTGACATCCTCTTCCTTGGTTGTTTATTGATGAAACAAACACATACCAATCCTAAGAATAACCATTAGAGGCATCAAATAAATTATCCCCACCATCTCTTTCCTCATAAATTTCTTATTTTTCAGTGTTTGCTGCAAAGGGACATACTTGCTGTCAGTATTTTACCCTATTTTAAGGATCACAGATATGTATATGCATTTTTAAAAATCATAACAGGTTTCAAAACACATTCCTTACACAGCAGCAGTTCTCCCTGCACCATCCCAAAACCAGGTGCAGCTTCTCCACTACATCTGATCCTGCTTAAGGATCTACATGGAAACACAAACGTCAGAAAACTGTAACAAAACACACATTAAGTGTGAATGTGAACATTTGTCTAACACATTACGTGACTCAGTGCACTTATTCTTCATACAAAGGGAAAATGACAAACTGACACAGAATTTTCAGGACTGCTTTTTTTTAAATGGGTATCACACCAAATCAAAACTCAAACTCCATTTTTCATCTGATATCATTTGTGTATTTACCCTTTTAATAACCCTCCCAAAAGCACTGTAACTCTTATGTGTGGATTGCATCAAAGGTCTGTTTGAAGGCAGGGCTATGGCTGTGTTTGAAGAGCTCCTTGGATTCTTATTCCATACCCCAAATCTAATCCAGTGAACTCCTTCTGCCAGCAATAAACACCTACAGAGGGTTTATTTAGCTTTTCAATCCCAAACTCCAGAAAAATAAACGAAATTTTGTGTTGTTTTTCTTTCTCCCCTTTTCCTTTGAGGCAGAAACACCGAGGAGCCTGGTGGTGGCTGTGGCCCCGGAGAGAGGAGCCTGCTGAGCCCCAGTGGCATTCCTGGGATGGAGACAGGAGGGAGCACATCTGCCATCACCCTGCCCCAAGGCTGCTCACTGGGAAGAGGGTGGGGAGCACATTTGCTTTGTGACACCACTATCTCCACTGCCATGGAGGGTTTGGCTGGTCCTGTTCTCACTTCTAAAGCAGCAGGACAAGCCTCATCACCAGGACAACCCTCAAGTCACCAGGGAACTGACTGGGAAACTCCTGTGGGGAACAGGCAAAGGGATGAGGTTGTTTTTTTCCTGCTAGGAAAAGTTATCCCAATGCCTGGGCACCATCCCCAGCCACCAGCCCCCTCAAGCTTTCTCACCTCAGCCTGTGGCAGAAGGCAAAAATCACCTCCTTTTGAAAAACACATAGAGGGAAAAGCTTCCTTAGGGCTTCCTAGAAATTCTCAGACAAAAGAACAAGCACTGCTCCTGAAAAAGCGGAGTTGTTCTCAAATCAGCTTGCCAAGAAATTGCTGTACAAAATAAAAAGGAGCAAAAGCTTTTTGTTTAATTCACTTCTTGATGTGAGGCCTAAACTTGGCTGTCTGGAGAGGCTGGATCTTGGCACAGCTTCTCAGCTGAAGCATCACCTCTTTCTCCAGGTATGTTTTAAACAGAATTATTTGTATTATGCACAGATATTACCTATAATAATACACAAGCCATATGGACATAGCTGCCTGACCTTTTTAATTACATGTTGCTCTGCCACCAGTTCCAAGAGACTCCAAATGCCCCATTTACCCCAAATAGCTGCCATTTACCAAGAAAAAAAAAAAAAAGAAAAATGTGTCGCCATAACTTCAGGGAGTTTAATCATAAAGTTGTGATTTTGGGGCATAAAAAGCCATTAGACACGTTCCTTCTCCTCAGTTAAAAAACAAAAAACATACTAAAAAAGATGGTAATAGAGTTGCACAGCTAATTCAGTCTCTTTCAAGGAGCAGAAAGTTACCTTGTAAACATTTCCCTGCTGGATACTGCTCAGGATACAGTCAGATACTACATAACATTACAATACTTTTCACAACTAAAAGCTCTGTGGCATGTTTCAAAGAGCTTCAAAAGTTCATCCTGAGAAACAAAACCTCTGTCAACAGCTGGAAGCAAACACAAGTACAAAAAACATACTACGTAACCTTTTATTGGAAGCCAGGGGTGCTTTTCAAATTAAAAAAAAAGTTCACAAACACAACTAGAATATTGCACTGAACAATACTTACAAAGCTAACATTATTTGTGCAACTGTGAACACTTTTCCTAAAGCAAACAGGCCAAAGAATTCATAAAAGAGCCAATGTGAAAGCCTAATCAAGAATTGATAAAGAGGGAATTGAAAATAAACAGTCTTTTATTGCAGTTGGGAGATGGCAGAATCCTCCCTCCATCCTTCCAAAGAAACAAAAAAAGAAAGGAAAAAGGAAATACATAGTACTGGAGCTGAATTCACACTGGAGCCCCTAAACCAGCAGCAAATTCCTCTGTGCTCCAATATTCACCTGTACACAACATTTACCTGCCTTGACAAGATCATCCCTTTCTGAGTGAGCTCTTGGCCTGCCTTGCTCAAGTGATTTGCAAGACACAAGGTCTGGCCCTCCTAATGAAACCCTGCCATGAAATTGCAACAGTTGAACTTGTTTCTATTGGCAATAAAATTATTACTCACTAAAGCACAGAAAATATAAGGGTAATTTTGAAAAGGTCTCAAGAAGTTTGTCACTGCAACACTGTAGAAGTGGGAATTAAAAAATCACCAGGTGAGTCTTAGCTCTATGACAAAACAAAACTCATCAGTTGTGTTCCCCTTCTTGATTTAGGAAAATATTTCACCCAATATAGTCCAGTGGCATCTACTTTTAGACAAGGAAAAGGTGAGAGAATGACCAAAGAAGTATAAGATATCCAAGCCAGAGTCATCTACAACTTACATGTTTATCCTCTTCCCTAAATTTACATTTTGAATCACTGATATTTCTTTCACTTCTTTCAAAACCATCAGTAAAATTTAATGGGGAGTAAATGTTTTCTAAATGTCTGTAGAAGAGTGCATTTGATTCTAATAATGTGATCCCAAAAGTTATATCAAAGAAGACAAAAATAAAACATGCCTCAGAAGTGGCCAAACCATCATTCCAAGATTTTTAAGACTGAAAGAGGGAGACAAAAGGATGCTAGAAACAGTTTTGTTTGTCTTTTTCTTCTCTCTCCTAATAAGGAACTGCTGAATACCAAGAATTACCTCTCAGATGAAAGTTACCTGCTCTACCAAAGGTTTCCAGAATTGATGCTCATTTTGACAGTCAAGGTCTATACTTTTTTAAGCTAAACTATCCAATAAAACATTCTTTTCTCAATTTATTCAATTGACATTTCACACAGCTGCTTTGGGCTGATGATTGACTAAAAGGCATGTGAAACAAACTCATCTGTGTATAAATGGAAATTAAAATCATGGTATTTCATTATTTCCTCTGCTTAGTACATATGTTACTTTGCTTAATTTCAAGAAGACTCTGTGCTTACATGGAGGAGCAGCCACTATGGAGCATCACAAAAGTGGCAGACACTGATTTGTTCTCTCACTTCCTCTCCCTGCTCCCTGTTAGTTTCCATTGAACTGTAATCCCCTGTGATTAGCTGCACCAAAACTCATTAGCAGACTTATCAAAACACAGAAGCAAGAGTGAAAAGGCATCCATAAGTTGCTATGCATCCAACTGAGAACCATCTTCAATATCACAAAAAGTCAGGATTTGATTCTTCTTTCATTTCTCAGCTACTGTGTTCTCAAATTCAGTTAGGAAAGGAAAAAAAAATTTCACCATTTAACATATTTAGAATATCTGTCTTATTTCATATGTCCAGTGGTTCACCTGCACTTCAAGAGGAACAGGACAATTTCTGTTGGTTAGGTCTCTGATTTTCCCATCTATACCAAGGAATAAAAGCATTCAAGTGGTTCAGGTACCATCTGACCTCCCAAGCTCAGAAATGCTTAAATTAATACTATGGTAAACTACATAAAAATTAAAATAACTACCAGAAGATAATCTTACTAGACACACATTAGACTTCTTAATCTAATTTTATATAATAAATATAATGTTTTATATGCTGGTTGCTGCTCTTGCCCTCTGCAGCCATCCTCTGGGAGTTAATTCAGAACATGCAGCACAGGTCAGGCACTGAGTGCTGCAGCTCTGGCAGCAAAGTCACCACCAGCTGCTGATGTCCTGCCAAAGATGACAAATTCTTGTGTGATTTGTGTGATGAGTTCCATGTTCCTCAAGTGAGCCTTGCACCCCAACAGCAAACTCAGGATGCAGCTACAGTCCTAAAGTCATACCCAAGATGGTATCAGCATCTTTGGTTGGCACACAAAACGCAGCTTCCTCCTATAATCAACAAAAACACTGTGTTTAGTCCTGCTTTCTGCTTCTTGGTTTAGGGTTTCTAACCCATGTTTGAAAGGATCAAAGGTCAAACTGCTGTTTTCTGACCAGAGCAGGAGCGGAGAGTCAGACCTCCTTGCAGAAGGAAAATTTCCTGCCTGAACACCAATCCCTGCGAGGTCTTCAGCAACTTCTTGAGTGGCACAATCAAGTTCAAAATATAAAAGATGTCACATAATGTTACTTGATTATACTCATCTGTCTTGAGTTAACTTAACTTGACCCAGTTCCATGGGGACAGCACTGAATGATGTCAGACAAGCTCACCTCGGTTTGGCTTTTTTTTTCCTGTGACCAAACAACTTCTTAAATTTGCTCACTATGCTATGAGAGATGACAAAAAAATAGGCTTAACCCAAACAAGTGTTTTCCAGAAAAAGGGCCTTGGTCAGGCACTGCAGCTTTTACCAAATTACAATTATTCTGCTGAATATAACATTTCTTAACACCATTACATATCGTAGCACGTTTAAGTATTACTCAAGACAGAAGATGAACCTATGTGATTAGTGCCAAAGAGCAACTGCCAAACAAAACCACAGCAAAATATTCCCCTTCTGTACCTATGCTGCCTGAGCCTCTAGTTTAAACACCAATAACTGGCTTAATAATCTGGCACTTTTTTAGTCACTGTCTACAACCAAAAAGATTAGAAAGTAAGAGGATGCCTCTTAGATTTATCTGAAACATATCAGTGCCCTTACATCCTAGGGAGATCAAGTCCAATTCTCATGTTTAAACTCCTTGCTTTTAAATAACTAAATGAACTATCAATAGGAATAGTCAAATAACCACAGGAATTTTAATCATACTTACAAAAAAAAAAAAAAGGTTTCTTAATTTACTTACAAAAATCATCTTATGAACTCTAAGAAGAACGGGGAAGTCTATTAGATACAGAAAAATCTGAACCAATTTATCCCCAAAAGTATTTAGTCTACAAAGAGTCTTTTTGACAGAGTTTCACCTTTTATCCAATAAAATGTATTTCTATGTAGGACATACTAGAATCAGTTAGAGTTGGAAGGAACCTCTGGAGTTCATCCAGTCCAAACCCCTGCCAAGGCAGGGTCACCTGGAGGAGGTGACACAGGAACACTCCAAGGTGGGTTTGGAATGTCTCCATAGGGGGAGACTCCAAAACCTCCATGGGCAGCCTGTCCCAGTGCTCTGCCACCCTCATGTAAAGTTCCTCCTCATGTTGAGGTGAAACTTTGTGTTTTAAGTTTATGGCCTTTGATCCTCATCCTGTCACTTAAGATCACCAAACAGAGCCTGTCATCAACCTCGTGGCACCAGACTTTGAAATATTTATATGCACTGATGAGATTCCCTCGGGATAATGGTTATTATTATAGTACAGCAGTAGACTTGCTACCAACTGGTTCCATAAACCAACCATCAATGCTGATATTCTGATTTAAAGCATGTCCAGGTGTCCTGCTGAACCCTAGCCTACCCCAGACAAAAGCATAGTCATTCTAGGAGAGAATTTAGGAGTTATTCCCTCTAGCTTTTCTTCCTTGCTTTACCAAGGACAGCTGTGTTTAAATATCTGGTGGTTTCCAGCATAATGGCAGTAAAAAAACCTCTGTGCTGCCACCACAAAGCATCAGCTATTTTAGCTGGCACGTGCACAGCAGAACTGCAACGCAGCAGAAAACCATGAAGCCAAGGTTTACTGTCACATTTTGAAGGACAGATGGGGAGAAAGGGGCTTTCCAATCACATCTTTAAAAAATAAGGGGACAGAAAAATCACAGCGAGTTAAAGTGAGGTTTGCAAAGTTGAAGGCAATCAACAAGGGAAAAAAGAAAAACATACAAGAGGCTAGCAGAAGCTGTGAAATTTAGCAGTCCTCATCTCTCTGCACAAACAAGTTCTTTCATGTACTCGTGAAACCACAGCATAAGCTGTGGAGAGCTGTGCAGGATTTAGCCCAGCTCCCTTTCCCTTCTCCTCTGTTAAATCCACATCTTGAACCCCTAACCAGCACCAAAAGTTATCTGTACTTTCCTCAGAGATCTGCTGCTGAAATGACCAGGCTATTCCCTCAAACAAACTGTTCTGAACACCACCAGCACCAGGGGACTGACAGCAGGTGCCAGTGGCTGTCAGAACTTTAATTCCCCACCAAAAACACATGAACGAGGCATGAGAACAGAACTCCTAAGAGGGGAAACAGACATTCATGGCATTAAGGAAATCTGATTATTCCACCTGCAGGACAGGGTTGGTTGGAGTGTTTTTACTTTTTTTATCCTCAAAATGACTATAAGCTAGCTTTAATACCATGTCCAACTGTTTCAAACTAAAAATTGAAGTCCCTGTGAAACATATGTCTGCGTACTAGCTTCAAAGTGCTCCTTTTCACCCTTCCTAAGAACTAAACCATATTTGACTGCAATTCCAGACTTTTTATCTCCATTCCCAGATGGTAACCTGGGTTTGCCCGAACACTTGCATGCAAAACCTAACGGAGCACGAAGTTACGATTTTCCACATAGACATGTGAAAATTACGCCTTGCAGAAAAGCAGCTTCCTCTCAAAATCACTTTCCCATCTTTTCACCCTCGAAATACCACCACCATAAAAGAGGGCTTTGGAAAAGGCAGCTCTCTGCTGTGCCTTGGCTAAAGTGTAGAATTACAGGGAGCACAAGCCAACTCTCCAGGCAGTGCACTCAGCTAAAGTTCATCGTCTTAAGTACGTCAACTTTTTGTTTGCTCCAAGACGGCGACCGTAATGTCAAGGTCACTTTTAGGTCTTTGAAGGGAGCGTCAGCCCTCAGCCTGCAACACATCAGGCACTACAGACAAACAGGAGGAATTTTACTTTCAGCCTTTCTCTAAGTGGTGCTTTTCTTTTACACAAGCAGAAAAGGGTCAAAAATAACATGTAAGGTTTAAAGTGATGACTTCATGGCCTACAATGCATGGTGATGCAATGTTGGTGACCAAATCATGCTAAAATAAGCTTGCCATATGATCACCCTGGTACTCTGCCCACTCAAAATGCTGATCCCCTTTTCAAGGGAAAATTAAGGAATTACCTCTTTAGGACAGGGAACCACTTGACCAGAGCTGTAGTCAGGGTTTTCCCCTCAAAGGTTCTGGTGTAATTCCAGTACGGAAGTGGAGCTATAAATACACTGAAGGGGCAGCTACATGGAAAAAGGTTGGCATATTTACGAGATTGACTTAGGAGGGCAAACTCTGTCCATTTACAGACAGCAACCTTCACAGGATTTAGAGTTTGAGCGTAAAATTTATTAAAAGTTTTTAAAAACATGAATGCTGCACTTCATTCCTACACCTTGATAAAGAGGCATCCTGTGAATGTGAATGAACACACAGATATGGAGAATTAGCCAAAAATACAGTCCATGTCCAATCCAGCAGGGAGGCAGAACTCTGCTAAGACCCATCACGATGTTGTCTTTCCTTCACACAAACAGGATTTTTGACACTGGGAACCAGAGAATGGGTTACTCCAAATATTGTTTTTAAATTTAAACAGTCTCATTTCACAATTTTGCTGGCATTTAAAAAAACCTCCCAGAACAGTTCTTGGAGAAGAGGCTGCTAATCGCCAACAGACAAAAATAACACGGTCACGTTAAGATCTGTATTCACAGATTCTCAAATAAATCTGAAGCTTAGATGCTAAAAAAAAAAAGAAAAGAAAAAACAAAGTACAGGGGAAAAATAAAGAAAAGGGGGGTTGGAAAGGAAGAAAGAAAGGAGAAAAAAAAAAAAGGCCCAACATTTTGTCCCAATTACACAGATGCCGCGAAACAAGCCGGGTGCCAATGGGAAAGGGCTCAGGCAGCAGCGATGACTCCTGGCATCACCCATCCCTCCTACGTGACCTGACAGCCTCCCCGGCGGCCCCGCAGCTCCGCTGTGCCCTGTCACGGAATCTGCCCGCTCAGCAAACGCGCTCCATTTTCCTGCCAGCAGCGCCGTGTCCGCTCCGCCGCAGCCCCTGCGAGCGCAGCCACCGCCGAGCAACAGCGGCAACAACTTCGGCAAACACACGGGCGCTTCTCGCACAACTCTCTCGTCTTTTTTTCCAGCGAGGAGAGCAAGGGCAGAGCTCCCCGCGGCCCAGCGGGAGCGCTCCCGGGGCATCCCCGGCTCCCCCGCCAGCCCCGGTGCGATCCCGCCGGGAACCGGGGCACCTCCGCCTTCCCCGGGATCGGGCACCAGCCCCGGGACGGCAAGTGGTTTACCTTTAAAAATACAGATACACCGAGCCCGGACCCAGGGGGAAGAGGGGAAAACTCCGCCTCCTCCCTCTCCCGACTCCCTCGGAAAGGCGATAAAAACTGGGCTGAAACATCTGACCGCTCGGCGCCCCTTTTTTCACGGAGAAAAAAAATAAAATAAACGAAAAAGAAAAAAAGAAAGGAAGTAGGAATAAAAGAAAAGGGAAAAGAAAGGCTGGGGAAGCGGCACGGGACGTGCCGTGCAGAAGTCCCGGCTGGAACGGGGCCGTGAGGGCGGCTGGTCCGGGCCCGGCCGGGAGGGACCGCGCGGGG
>VXBR01002164.1:142662-154145 GCA_013400215.1 Cisticola juncidis | reverse complement strand
AAAAAACAAACCAAAAAAAACCACAAAAAACCCCACCACCAAAAAAAGGGGAAAAAAGTTTAAAAAAGCCCTTTAAAATTATCCAAGCCATTCACCATCTCTGCTGTGGGTGCTTTCAGTCTCCTCCGCTCAGTCAGAAAGAAATAATAATAACAACTAAATAAACATAATCAATAAACAATAGACTATTAAATAAGGAATAATAATAGTGCACTTTTTAATAAAAATACCTGTACGAATTTTTTAAAACTTTTTTTTTTTCGGATTACTAAACTGCAGGTTCTGGAATGGGATCGCTGCGTTGTTTAGCCCCAGTGCTCTTCCACTGCAGAGAAATAGTCCCCCTAGTGTGCCTCGGCAAGAAGGGAGAACAACGATGCTGCCATTCATCCAGGGATAAGTGAATTAAAAATTACAAAGCAGTGGTTGTAGCATATAGGGGCATTCGAAGAAATAACAGGAAAAAATAAAGGAGGAAGTGCAGAGGTGTTAAAATCTGTGTATCAATTTCGACATAAATCTTTTCATTATAATTATGACATTATGAAGCATTACCAAGCACTAAAAGAAAGATCATCAAAGAAGATGATTTTGCCAAAAGCATTTGAAATAAGAAAAGAGGGGAAATGCCGGCCTTTAGCAATACTCAGAGCACTCAAATCTGAGCATCCAAACCATCCTTGCATGAATTTCACCAACATTTCCTTCCTCAGTGGGGCTGGTGGAAAGAGTGAAAAAGTGATTTGGTTGGTAAACATGAACTCAATTTGCCGATTTCAAGCTGGATTTCAGTGCAACTCTTTAGTTTAAACCACCAATGCCATTGTTTAAGAATCTCAGGACTTGAGATTATCCAAGTGCCAGATAAGACCACAAACTTTTCCAGCTTCCTTTAGAACCCTGGAGACGATTTAGTATGTGGAACATGTAGAGTCAGTGTGAACGAACTAAAAATGCCACCGGCATTAGGGCATTGTGACACGATCCAATGGTTCATTTGAATGCCATTAATTAACCCGTGCCTTGAGGGCCAATCAAAGAAAAACTCTTTTGGCTTGAGCAGTCTCCATGGAGGCACCAACCAAACAAAGTTATCTGGTCCAGAGACACAAGATTGTCCCCGAGGTCAAATTTCAAAACATTACATTTGTGTTCTAAAACACGCTGAAAACAGTGTCAGCCTGGACTCCAGCAGAAGTTTTTGTGTATTTGTTTGTCAGTTTTGTGGAGGGGTTTCATCCCTGTCATGTAATGATAAAACATACACTGAGGAAAAAAGAGTTAATGTCCTAGTGATGAATAATAAACAATAAAGCTTGCCTTTTAGACCATACTTAATTATTGAGCCTAGTCACAAGCCCCAAGAATAGACATAAAATGTTTTTATTGCATTGTGGAATTGAAGAAAACATAATACAGCAAAGCTCAATTTCCAGATGTTAAGATGTTGTCTCAGACTGCTCCTTTCCTGGTCATGGCAGTGGATTTCCTTTTCTGCTCTCAGCCATTTGAGTTATCCCTCCACAGTCCCACAGCCTGCACTTCCCATCTCAGGAGGGGGCTGTGCCTCTTTTTCTTAGTGAACAGCTAGAAAATCCAAGGATATTAATCCTGTGGATTTCTGTGCATATCCAGCCACAGTTCATAATTTAGATATCCCGTATTAGGGTAAACTGAAGCAATTAAGGCTAATGAAATTCATAAAGAGCACAATATTTAGGTCTGACTCTTAACACCTGCATATTTACAACTGTAAAAGTGTCTATGAAGAGAGTGATGAAATAATTGCAGTCAGTTCCTCCATGGAGAAAAAAATTTACACTCAGCCAACTTAGGCTAGGGCATAATTTGCTGGACTTAAGGATAAAAGTCACAAAGAGCTCTGTTGAGAACAACTGTCTGAGCTACACTTGTGTCCTGAAAGTTTAAACAACATTTAGCATGCCTCATTTTGAAATTCTCCTGCAATATGGTTTGTTCTTGGAAGAACCAAACACCCTTCAGGACTGGAACCCTGTGCCAGGACATGACCACCCTCTCCCCTCTCTTTGTCCCCTCAGGCTGTTCCTTGGGAAGCCTGGAAGATAAAGATGTTTTGAGCTCAATTATTTGCACTACAGAGTCTCTGGTATTTGAGTACGAGGCCTTTGAGGAAGGAGAAGGAAAGAGGATTTGTTTTTTCTTGGAGGAAAGGGTATTTTGCCTGGTTTTCACAAGGATGAAAGTCTAAAAAAAGAGGATGAGTCCAGCAGAGCAGCTCGAGAAGAGAGCTCGGAAGGGATCCATCCTCTGCTCACAGCACCAAATCCTGGAATGTTGCCATTCCTGGATCCCATCAGCCCTGGCCACCTGAAGCTGAGCTGTTTGAGATGTTTGAGATGTTTCAGACCTGCTGTGGCTGGACTCTGTGACAACCTGCAGAGCACACGATGCTCAATAAATAAAGCGCACCTTGACCAGCGAGGTGATGCCGTGGTCCCTGGAATTTGGTGACCACACACTCCTGGTCACAGTGCCAGGACCTCAGGAGGCACGTGCAAGGTGCCTTCATTCCTCCACCAACCTCGTGTTCCTCCACAAGTGCATTCCAAAGGGTTTAAATGGGTTGTCCAAAATTTTGGAGTCGGCTATTTCTGTATCTTGCCAGATAAAGTAGGTCATGTGGAAATCCATTTGTCTCTGCTTTGCTTGCCAAGTCGCCTTGACGAAGGAAACAGGAGCTGATAGAGGAGGAGATTAAATACACATGGGTTTGCTTTCAAAAATACAAATGATGCTAATTTCTCATGCAAATAGCTCAGGAGTTCTGGGCTTGCATAATAAGATCACTACAGCTCCCAGCTCTGTGTTATGTTTCTAGCATGAAAACCTGTGCACTCCTCTCTGGTTTCACCTTGCAGCCACAGACAGCTGTGGCTCCTGATAATGTTCCCTAAGCTTTTCTATGCCCCTTTCTTATATCTGAACAAAAAATTTGTACTTCGACAAAAAAAGAACCAAATGGTCTAATAAAAAAAAATAAATTGATTTAAAAAAAAAAATTGTGTGTCAGTCTATATCCCAAAACATCTTTAGGTGTTTATGTAACAATGAATCATTGAAACAAAGAGAATTTCTTTTAAGTTTGCAAACATCTGCATTTATATATTTCTTTTCATCTCAAACACTTCCATTTTCATTTCAAAATTATTCCCAGGTAAATTTAACCTATGTAGTTATTTTGTGGATGTCATTTACTGTTTCTTTCAGACTGTAGTTATTTCAATTATTTGGCAAACAGATTGAGGAAAGTAAATAAAAACAGATATAATTAAAAGAGATGACTGTATGTCCACATATTTTAGAGTTGTTTACTGGTTGTTAAGCTACTTCATCTTTTTTCTGTGATTACTTTTAATATAGGCAAATAAAGGCAAGAATGTACTGCAGAACTCATACAAAAAAAAGGAGCAGTTTTCAGTTCTGCAGGTATAATACATTGAGATTTCCTTTGTGTATTCCATGGAAAACTCTCATTCCCAATGCTGGAGTGGAAATTCACTGGTCAATGTTTGTCCTCTGTTTTTTTGCCAGGGGATCAGTTGACTGCATCACTTCATGCAAGGGAATTTCCCTTTTTTTCCTAGGCTAGTCAAGGAAGAAGGAGCAGGCTGGCTGGCCACGCAGAAACTTCCTCAAGTCTATGCTGTTGAAAAAATAATCAGAATTTCTCCCTCCGTGAGGATGATACCTTTGCATCTGTGTACCTGTGCTGTGGGGTGGAGGATTTTGTCACATGCAGTGGTGCAGTTTCTCTCTTCCTAGCCCAGCTCTGGCTGCATTTACAGCAGTAAAAAAGGAGGTGCCTGATCCCATCTGAGAAATGCCCAACATGAGCCAAGGCAGTAATGCTGACAATAAGCTAAAGTCTAATTTGTCACATGCATGTGCAGCCTTGATAAAGACCCATTTACAATGCAAGCAAAGGTTAAAAGTGACTTGGAATCACTTCACGTGATAAGGTGAAAATTATTATAACCTCCCCTGCATCTTATGACCTTGATTACTCTTATATACATCTCCATCTCCATGGAGCAATCAGGTTCTTTAGTGCAAAACACTGAAATTTACACCACATTTTAATGGTTAAAATTGGTTTTGTTTGCAAGGAGATGTTCTGTTCTGGGTAAACAGTGAAACTCCTCCACACTCTGGTCCAATAAAGCACCATTTGAAAATGATCCAGCTTCTATGCTAAAATTTTCTGGCTGAATATTGAAGATCATACAAACTGTACATAGTTCATATTTTCTTATGAATGTATAATTAGAGATTCCCATAAAACAGGTTTATGAAATGGGAACTGCTCCTGACTAGTAATGTCAAAGTTGTTCCAATGGCTTATTTTCATTAGTTGCAACATCCTGTAATCTTAATAAGAACACAGTGCCTTAAATATCCAATAAAAACAGAGCATGAAACCATGAAAGAAAATTATTTAAGAGTTCTATTGATATTAATGGTTGGCAGTGATTTTAACATTATTCTGTGAGAATGTGCAACATTCCCAAAACCACATGCATGCAAGTAAGGAATGTGTATTTATTTTAGGGCAGGTGGATGCTGTTATTAGTCAAGCAAAGAGAAAAACAAGGCAAAAAAATCAAAAGTAAGGATGGGAGAAAGTAAATAGAGCTGTAAACTGAAGGGGGAGCAGTATTTGTATTGCCCATGGGAGGTTTTGTCTGAGGTCATAAATTTTTTGAGGTGGGGAATGCCTTTCTGCCCTGCATTTGCATAAGCAACCAGAAGAGATACACTTGCAAATATACATATTTATTCTACTTAACACAGTGTAAAGCCCAAATGCAAGGGGACTGTAAACTTAAACCACTAAAAGATTCAAGCTCAGCTATAAATCTGCTCTTACATGGCCATAAGTCTGTGCTGCTGTTTCAAAGCAGCCCCAGCCAGAATCTCAGCACATAAGAAGAAATCCCCTGCAAGTTGTTGAAGCTAAAATAACTGAGGTTATTTTGCACTGTACTAAACCAAGGAGGAAAAGCACCCGACATGTTTCTCAAAACTACATGAAAAGAAAGTGTAACTTTAAATAAGAGACAATATCATGGTGCAAAGTTTGGTCTTTTGGCCTAAACAAGCTGTAACTCAGCTTCTAACAATTGCAATTTCCTAAGTTGCTCTGAGGAAAAACAGCAAAATGAGAAAGGAGGATGCTGTGTTTGCTATTTCTGGTCGAAGTGCCTAGACAGCACCAGAGATGGGGAAGTGAAATTGCCTGGGACAGATGGATCCCACATTCAAAATATTTCAGAATGTGGCTGGAATGCCTTGGATCACATTTTAGAGTCTTCCGTTTGGACTCCCGGTTGCTGCATGGTGTACCTGAGTCTGTTTGTAGACACAAACATGACCTGCACCAGTTGTGATCAAGCTTTTTTGGGATTTGTGACCTTCAGCTGCAGAAATGTGGGCTTGGTAGGGTAAGAAGAGCAGCACCCCCAGTTTGTTTGTAGAGAGGGAACCAAGAAACACCAGGCAGCTGGGGCTGCCCTTCCTGCAGGGCTCTGCACACACCTGATACAATCCCAGAGCAGCTCCTTGCACCAGCATTCACAAACCATCACTGTCCAAGGCAGATCTCCCACATCAGCAAGGCCCATGGGAATCAGCAGCACAACTTTGACAAAACCACACGGTGTAGATCAGCAGCTTTCTAAGAAATCCAAAAGCAGCTTTCTAAGAAATCTAAGAGTGAGCATCCCTTTGATTTATAGATCATTGCAATTGGATGGAACAGCACTAAGGTACATGTTTGAGTGTATCTATAACCAGATTCCTGTAATCTGGAGCATTAAAGAAAGAACTTTGCCCTGTACAATCTCCTGGGCTTAAAAGCCTTTTCAGTATCTGCAGGTAGAATGATTTTAGAAGGCTGAAACAGTCAATACTATTTATTTATGGCTTTTTCCTACACTGAAACAATTAATGGAGGTTTGCAAAGCCTTTGTGCCTTATTGTTATGGGCATGGAGAGCTGCTGGTGCTGATGCAGCAGTGCAGCTTGTGGGAGGGCAGCCATGCATCCATGCAATGATGCACAATCCACATTTCCTTGGAGGTAGGGAATGTCCTATGGGATAATCAAAACTGTAACTGGGCAGAATTGATGCCAAATAATGCCCAAACAACTGAGTGCCAGGAGTTGTAGATAAATGTGATGTTGTGCATTGCTTTTTGTCATTTATAGATCTTTCCACACGAAGTAAGGCAGTGCTAACCACTGCCTTTTTCCTCAAACAGAGAGAAGAGAGGTCGTGCTGCCTTTGCATCCTGATTTTCAGGACTCCTCCTTCTGTCCCTCTGAATTCCCTGTGCAGAGCTGGAGGAGCTCCAGGGCAGCTTTATGCCACAGCTCCCACTAGAAGGTGAAACAACTCTCAGGAAGGATTGACCAAACCCAAGGAGAACAGGAGGCAAAGGCAGAAAACCCCTCACAGGATCTTGGGATCTCAGTGAGGCCGTGCCACAGTGGCACCATGGGCATTAACAATGCCATGGTAACTCCTGATTTAGGATCAGCTCAGACCCTGGCACAGCCTGGGAAGTTGTGGGTGCCCCATCTCTGGAAGTATTCAAGGCCTGGTTGAATGGAAGCAGCTCTGGGCAGCCTGGTCAAGGGGAACCTTTAAGGTTTCCTCCCATTCAAACCATTCTGTGTTTTTACAATTCTCTCCATGCACAAATTACCACTGTAGCAGACACAGCTTCACCCACAGAAGGGTTTAAAATTCACCCCTTATTGCCACCAGTTGTTTGTGCACGCTGGCAGGGCATCCACACACACTGCAAACACCTGGTGCTGCAGGGTTCCACAAGGGAAGGGGAAAATCTGGGGAAAATGCCAGAGGAGAAACATCTTTTTGAAGAAGCAGACAGCTCCAGGAAGCAGCAAATCTCTCCTCTGAGCTTTGAAGTGGGTAAAACCTGCCAGAAACATGTGAATATCCATGGGCCAAGATTGCACCTGACTTGAAGAGGGATAAACACAAAGTGCTGTATCCACAAAATAGATGCATTTCTCCCTGCTCAGCTGAAATTGCTCTTTTTTTTTTCTCATTCAAGTCATCTGTTCTTTTAGGTGAAAAAAATCAGCTTTGGGCTTTTTGGAACTGACTCATAAGAGGAAAAATCTGACATAATAAGGATTTTCCAATGATAATCCCATCATTAATGAATAAGCACTCCTATATAATTTTGGAGAACTGCCACCATTAGGAAATCTGTTTTCTACAGAAGGAAGACTATTCACTGGGAAAGGAAATGTCAAAGGTAATTATTTTGCCTAAATGATCATGACTGTTTCTTTTGAAAAGCACTATAGCCATTTCTGACATGGTCCTTGAACTGAGTGAAAACGTAGCTGGAATATCACTGAATGGTTTTGAGTATAATTTTCTATCTTGAATTTTTATTTTAGATCATCATTGGGATTGAAAAAATGATGCTGTCTTGTTTCTTTCTTAAATGTACCAGTCAGGATCTCAGAGCTCCCCAGTGCCTTTGTTCTCCTATTATCACCTGAGGAAAAACTTTGGAAGAGTTTAGTTACTGTGAGGGGAGAGTAATTTTCAAGCCCTTTCAACACAGAAATTTCTGCTTAGTACAAGCATGCAAAGTAATTAGCAAATATTCCTGATGGGAGATCATTTGAGACTGTCTCACAGCACCTATACTAGAGACCTCATTAGCAGCAATGCATTTAGGAGCTCATTAATTATGTGTATTTAAAACACACAACTGAAGAAGTGATAGCTTTTAAAGCCCTACCTGACATTTTTCTGCTAGTGACACTTTCTTTAACTTTAAAAATTACACTTCATAAATTGCCCAAGGTTTGTATAAGTTTTTTAGGTGTATTCTCTCCATGTAAATTAATGAATCATGTTCCCTTTTAACCTGGGGAACAGGAGCAGATCAATTTATCACCTGCATCCAAGTGAACTCAAAACCTGGCTGCATTTATATGGAGCAGCCCTGGGTCTGCCTGGGCATCCCTGCACCCCTGAATGTCCCCAGGAAGGAAAAAGGGTGAGGGAGAGGACAGAGAAATGGACCCTTGAGACTTCTCTGCACAACAGCAAGGGATGGCAGTGACAAGGAATGAGGCAATGTCACTGCAAAGAAAATCCTGCAATAATAAAAACAATAATGGGTTTCTACAGTCAGACAACCTGAGATTCTGCAGAGTGAACACAAAGATGTGTCTGCTGCACTTTTCTTCTCCCAGAGTTTTTCCTGTTTCTCCCATCATCAGTTTATAGGTGGATGCTTTGCCACAAGAAGCCAGGGAGGAAGATACCTCCAGTGATTTGTACATCAGATGACACCCAGAGCAGTCATGTGCAACAGAGCATCCCAGCAGACATCTCTTTGAGCCTTTATAAACTTTTTGACTCCTATTTCTTGACTAGAAGTGGGAAGAGACAGGGCAGATTCTGCTGTAGGAAGAGTTGCAAAGCAACCAACTCCTTTGTCATTTGCTTCCCACCCTCCTCCTTCTGCTCAGCATCCCCAGTGCCTGTGAAAGTGTACCCAACCACAATAGTAATGACAAAACCAACAAGAAATAGAAACTCACACACAACCCTGTGAAATTATATAAAGCAAGGCAGAGCTTTGGAGGACAGAAAAGAACAAGGCCAGAATAAGAAGCAGATGGGAATGCAGCTAATGGAGAGGAATATGTTTCTGATATGGAAAGGCAGCCTTGCTAAATTTTTGATCAAACATATCTGCATTTTCAACAGAAACCAGAGACAGGGTATGAACCCTGAGGCAATGTGGCACAAGAAAACATATTTTGCTTAGGTGGTTCCCAAGGGTTATCTACCTTGAACAATCAGTGCTGATCACTGATTGTTCTCTGCATTTGCTTCTACAACTCTAACGTTAGTGCCTGAAAGAAATATTTGTCATAACAAATCCAAATTTTAATTTCCATGAAAGAAACAATAAATCCTGTCATAGTTTCTGAATTCATGTGCATAAGAAAGGACAAATTTTTCTGGGACAGGATTATATTCCATTTCTTTCCCTGCACGTGCAAATCTGTCCATTTCCAGTAATGAGTATGGAGTTGAAAACCAATATTTGTTGCCTAATCTTATACTTCTGTCTTCTTCCAGGGGCCTTGGCATCATTTGATTGCCCCAGCTTCCACTCTTCTCCAAAAAGGTCTGAGATTCCTTGGTTGTGGACAAAGTTTAGAAAGATGACTCCTAAGCCCCATATGGATCTATAATTTATCATTCAATCAGCTTTTTGAAATACTTCAAGTTAGCAAAGTTATTTTCCCACACATTTCTTTGCCTCCTCTTTCATAATTAGGGTGGGAAGGAGAAAAGGGAGGAAGGCACAGAGTGGAATTTCATTTCACTTCTGTGTGAGCCATGGAAAGCCTGGCAATGGAGACCCCTTCACACACACAAGGGGCAGGTTTGGCACCTAAAGCAGAATCAATCATGGTAACAATTCACTGAAAAACACAATGAAATGAGATCCTTAAATCTGACAGGCCCTGATGCCTAAAATGAATTAAAATGTATTTCAGTTTGTGCAATAGCACTCACTAGATTTCTCTACCTCCCTCAAAAAAAATCCGAATTATATATATATATATATATACATGTATATGAGGCAGCTCCCCATTAGCCAGAGCAAAAAGTGCTTTATATCTTTGGACCTTGGTTCCAGGACATTCCAAATTCTGGCTTTTTGGCCCATGGTATGTGGACTCTTTATGGCTTGAGTTAATCTAGTGGCTGGATTAAAGCCTTGTTTTTAAACCTGGGAGCCAAACGGACAAAGAGAAATCCAAGAAGAAATTGAGCAAAACATGACACGGAGGTGAAATCCTGTTTTCCACACGTAGGGCCAAATGTGAAGTCAGTGGAGTGGCTTTGAACATGCAGTGGTGGAGCTGAAGGCAGGATTTGGCCCTTGGAGCTGGGGATTACTGGCTTTGGAAGAGAATTCTGCTCACTCCGTTGCAGCTTGGCTCTGACAAAATATCACTTCTGGACCTTGTTCCAACAGGACAGGAATTATTTCAAACAATAATCATTATGTTTGCATAGCTTAGGGTTTCGCTCAGTTATAAATACATCTTTTAAATTAAATTTCCCTTGGAAAACAATGATTAAAGGAATGAATTATTCCTTAAACTCGGGGTATTCTTGGTGAAATCTGGACCTTAGGGTGGGGTCTATTGAGCCCAAACCACAGCTCAGTTTTTGCCATGACCACAACAATGGGATGTTCAGTCTCAAGCAGAGATTCAGTTGGCCTCACAGTTTCCTTTGCCTTTCCTGTAACAAGGCAAAAAATTCACAGGCAGCAATGGCACAAAATTTGTTGTTTTTTTTCTCTCTCCCTGCTCAGTGAGGACAGACAAACCGTGGCTTTCAAAACACTTCAACTGTGGACCACACACAGCCTGAGGTTAACACCATCACTGTTGCTTTGTCAGGCCTTTCTTGTCTGCTCTGCAAATGAATTGCTTGTTCCTTGATTAAATAGGATTTTTTTCCAGTAGCTATCTCCCCTAACCTCAAAATTATCTCTTTCCCTGGTGAAGAAAGACCAGCTGTGTACTCTCTTGTCCCTTTGTGAAATGGCAGAGACAGCATTTCACCAAGGGATGTTGTAGAATGTTCCTTGAAGCTCTCAACAATAAATCAAAACTCCATATTTTTCCTCTTTTTGGGGCTGGGGACTGAGTGTATGGCACTCAGGCTGTACTCTGGTTCCCCCAGCATCTTTAACTTTCAGAAAGTAAAGCCTGACTTTTCTTCACAAAATATTAAATTTTCTCTTAGATTAATATCTGTCTATGAGATAGAAGAACTCATGAGCTATCTATGAGATAGATGTCTAGAAAGCCTTTCTGCTTTCTGGGATTTTTCAAGGGATGAGCAGGGGGGTTATCTAAAGGAAAGGTTTCTGACTGTGTGCAGAGTACCTGTCACTTAATGTATCTTTGGCCACTGTCAGCATTTCAAAGACTTCAGAAGTTTCCCTAGAATATCTACAGGACTATCAGGATCTTCCCTTGTTCAGTTTTCAGCTCACTGCTCCTGTGTTCATATTGCCTCTCCTAATTTTCCTAGGACTGAGAGAAATAGTCCCTGAGTCCAACTTTCACTTTTTTTTCTCTGTACAGTAAATTTTCTTCTGGTGCAGTCTTTTTTTTCCTACCCTTCCCTTTGACCTCCTCTTTTCTGTCACTAGTTTTGTTTTCCTAACTTCTTATTAGCCCCTCACTTTGAAGCTCTGCCCAGAAGGACTGTGTTAATAAATGTACAGTCATGGTCTAATCGAATTTAGATGTGATTTCTTCCTTTTGTTGACTAGCAGGTGATAGTCAAAGTTTCCTTTCCTTTCCTTTCCTTTCCTTTCCTTTCCTTTCCTTTCCTTTCCTTT
>VXBR01002164.1:123784-141842 GCA_013400215.1 Cisticola juncidis | reverse complement strand
CTTTCTTCCTTTTTCCTTTTCGCTTTCTTCCTTTTTCCTTTTTTCCTTTTTCTTTTCCTTTTTCTCTTTGACAATTCTGACTAACAGTCAGCATTTCAAGCATATATGATTCAAAGGACTGACTATTCCAGATAAGGTCTGTGTTTAAATAGCAAACCTCAGCAGAAAGCACACGCAAAAGAAGCTGTTAAAAACTGACATCTGTGCTTTGCACGGGTGTGTGGCTTCACACTATTTTAAAGTCAGTTTTCCAGAGAAAAAATGATCAGGGAAATGTGGGGTTGTACTGTTAAAGCTTCCCAAGCTGAGGGGATGACACCTCCTCCAGCAGCACCCAGCAGAGGAGAACCCAAAGGAATTGTCCCTCCTCTCCATTTTGGGAGCACACCCTGCTGAACAAAGGGCTCTTACACAGTGGGATCCACTGTCCTTTTGTCCCTACTGGGACAAAACAAACCCAAGCAGACTCCTAAGAACAAATTAATCTGTGTGTATAATCACTGGTGAGGAGACTTTCCCCTGCATGACAAATTGCCCTGGGGAAGGCACAGAGCCAGGCTGCAGGGACATGTGCTGTGACAGAGCTGAACCAAACACGTGGGGAAGGAAATCTGGGGACATCTGCACCCAAATGTGGACTCCTCTGAACTTCTGCAAGCAAATGATTAATGCCAGAGTATTCAATGTGAAGTTCCTGTGTGAGGGAAGATTGTATTTATAGAAATTTTATGTATAGATGTACAGATGTAGAGCAGAAGAGCTGTATGGAATAGTGGGAATTTCTTCTTCTCAATTAGTTGATATGCAGAGGAGCACCACAAGAACAACAGAGCAGAGAAGAGAGTTTGTTCTTGTCACACCCAAGTGGAAAACACAGTATATTTCTGCTAAGAACAGAGATAGTGTTAAAATCCTACAGGACAGGAGATGCTGCAGAGGTGTCACTGATGGCCTCAGCAGAAACATTCATGGTACAGGAGGTCAGAAGGAAAAGTCTGGATCTGCAGGGCAGACACCTGCTCCTCGAAGGAGGAAGGGAATTGTGAGGGCTTTGAGCCTTCCATTTCCTGCTGGGAACTGCAGATGGATCACAGGGACAGCTTGTGGCTGCTCAGTCCCCAACAGGAGCACCCTGCACCCAGCCTCAGGAGCCTCCAGGCTGGATCTTCTCTGGGAAAGCACCAGGCAGGAAGAACACACCACAGAGATTGCTGTGAACAGAAAATTGATCTCTCCTGGTCCTGTGCAGGTGTCTGGGGATGGATGAACCTGCTGGGTGAGAGGAGATGCTCTCCCTGAGGAGACAGGAGCAAAGGAGTTGTAACAACTGCAGGAATTCTTTGCAATTCTGTTCAGCAGACTGAACATCCTGTGCCTAGGAAGTGAAGTGAAGTGAAGTGAAGTACAGAACCCAAACTGCCATCCCCTGCAACAGAACAAGAAATGCATCACCAAGAAGGGCAGGGAGCACTGCTGAGGGCTCTGAAGCAAGGGGTGTTCAGCAAACACAACCTCCAGGAGTCTCCCTGAGCTCATCCTTTCCCTGTTACCACAAGGGCACAAGTGATGGCATTAAAATGTTGTGCTCTTCTTTTTGTCATTAACACAACACAACAAACACTCCAGTCAATTAAATCAGATATCAGGAGCCATCTCCGAATCCAGCAAAACCTAAATTCACATGAGTTATTCTAAATAAAAGGAGAAGGCAAGCAAAGAGTCACTGTCAACAGCAGATTCAGCTGGCTTGGAATCATGTGTGGCCAGCCAAGGATGATGTTCCAAAGAAACTGGGGAAAAACAATGTATTCAGCTAGTTCCCCTTACAAAAATTAGAGTTAAAATAAAAAACATGACATCCCAAAATCCCCTGACAAAAGGCTTGCTTTTTCCACGGGGCCTGATGAATGTGAACTACAAGAAGCTAATGCTGTTGAAAGGAAGAAAATTGGATAATGTAAAATGTGGTGCTGGTAAATATCCTTGTGTGCCTTCTGGTTAGTAAAATAAAGAACATTAATGTTAGCAACAGTGCTAGAAAAAAGTAGATCATTTCCAAACCTGAGCAGCCACAGGTACATACTTTGGTTTTTTTAGATATGGCAATGGAAATAACTATAAAATATTTGTCACAGCAAGGTGGGAGGGGACAACCAGAGGAAGAAAGAAGGTTTGTTTGATAATGCCTATAATCAGAAATATTTGTGCAGCTGACATAGAGTACTAGGGAAGGGCATAAGGGAACTGAGGAATATGAAAGGAAAAACAAACACTTATGGAAAACACATCTGAATGTGAATGTAGAGAATTCAATGAGTTACCAGTTATTTGAAAAGAAGGTTATTATGTCATCACTACATTTTGTCTGCACACTCATCTCAGGCTGACATCCATGCCATAAAGAGAAGCAAGGGAGTAAGCACTGTCAAGTCTACATCCAGTAGCCTAAATTAATTTTTAGGAATTTAGATTTTAAGATTTTATGTTTTAGTTTCCACCTTCCTTTCAGTAGCCACTTAATCTGATAAAGTTTGCCTGACAATATTTTAGCTTTCATTTAAGGGGTGGTCTTGTAGTAGAGTCATTCTGCAGTCAGGTAAATGTGGAGAATCTTAGCATGAATAAGCAAACTGAACCTATTTAAATATCTGTATCCTTAGTGGATAAAAGCTCCTGGCAACCATTAAGCAAAGGGAAGGGTTCTGCCTGTAAAGATTTTTTAATTTCTCACTTCTTAAGAGATCTTTTCCAAAGGCCTCAGTACATCTCTTGCAAGCAGTAGAATGCACCTTAAAAAGCAGTGTTGTAATAAGCATCTATCTAGTCTGGGAAAACAGATCATGTTTTTAGACTTATTAGCAAAAACTATTAATTAATGCATTTTAAATACTGTTTAGCCTCTTGCATGAATAGTGACAGGAATAAATTCAAAATATTGGTCTTATAAATAGCTAACATATTTTCTAAATGCTTGACTGCAAGCTGAATTTTTCTTTAAAACTGATTAGTACGTGTTACAAAATTATGGAGTTTTTAATCTGAAAGACAAAACAGATAAGGCAGGATAGAATGAAGGAATAATCTGGAAAATTCCAGGTTTATTTGTGTTTCTCCCTCCTCCCTTCCTCTGGCTGCTGGTGGTCTGCAATCCTCTGAGATCTCCTGCTGATGCAAATGCAGCAGGGACTGACTCCCCCCATCCTGGCAGGGAATCCACTCCAAGGGCTTCTCCCACTTTGCCCCTGTAGAAATGGCTTTATCACTGTCCACAGATGAGTTTATTGGGAGGCAAAATCCCAAATTACATAAAAATCTAATGCTTGTGGATAAGAAAATACATCAAACACATCTGGAAGGTGCCTGGGTTTGTCCAGGAGGAGGCTCTGGAATGTGGATGTGGACTAGGCTGGGCCATTATAAACTTGAAGAATGTAGGTCAGGCTCACTGCAAATCTGTTATCACATCTTTTTTCCAGAAACAAGATGAGAACATTTAAAAAATAAAAGACAAACTAATCCTTTGGGTCAGTCATTGAGGTTTGAATTTTGACTCCAAGATCAAAGTCCATCATTTACAGTAAATGATCTTTTATTCATGTAGCGAGGTGTTGATCAGCAGTTTCTTATTTTCCTTAATCCTCTCCCTTCTGCACTGCACCAGAAGAAACTACTTTGTAAAAAACCCTTTTTTTCTCTGAGTGTCACACAGCTTGAAAGTTCAGCCATGGTGGATGACCCTGCTCGCTGATGCTGTGACAATGTCTAGGAATGAAGGCTCTTAGGCAGAATTTTGTAATGGTATTTCCATGGATTATTGCCACTTTCATGAGTTTGTGGTCCCTTGAGCAGGCCCCTCTTGCTGCCTGCAGCCAGGCAGATTCAAGTTCTTTGCTGCCCAGAGCACAGACTGTGATTTTCTTCCTAGTGCTCATCTCTGAAGGTATTGGGCAGATGGGAAGGGACCTCTTAGATATTTTTTGATAATTATATTACACTTATTATCATTCCAGCCTGCTCTTTGCTCTCCAGTGGGTATGCAAGGGGTGGGGAATTTACACAGACAGTGAGGCAGAGAGACATTTCCTGATCCTCCTGTTCATGGAGCTGCTCCTCAGGTCTCTCATCCCAATTTTGTATAGCTTGGATGTTCCCTGCAGCATCACCTCTCCCAGAGCAGAAGCCCAAGGCTGCCTCTTGTCCAGCATCTAAGAGAGGTGTGAGTGACAACAGCCCCTGAGAGATGCCAGTTCTCCAGAAGTGATTTTTGAGGCCTAAATCACCAAAAATCAAGATGTTTTTGCACATTGAAGGAACCAGTTTCTTCTCAAGCACCAACCAGTAACATCCAAGTGTTCTAGGCCAAGAGGTTCTGTACCCCAAATTTCTGCAGACTTCAGAACAGCAGGAATTAGGGGTGTGCAAGCCAAATTCCTCAAGTTCCCTATCAAAAACTTGACTTTCTTGTTGAGCAGAAATTATAACAAGGTGTAATTTGAGTTTAGTGAAAATTTTGTGTGCCAATAGCTTTTATCCTGTGTTTTTCCTTTTCCTCCCAATGATAAACACTGCAGTAATAATTACAGCAGCAGAGTGGATATTAATCTTGTCTGCAAAGGGCTTCAAGAACTGAAAAATATACCTGAGCCATTAGGAAGTGAAGGAGGGTGTAGTTTATTTTAAGAGGCATTTATCCAGCTCCAGGTGGTTGGAGGGCAGAGCAGAGCTCTCATTCCTGATGTGGGTGGTCTGAGCTCTGTGCAGGGGAGTGGACTGCACACTGGGAGAAAAAAAGCTGGAATTTATTGCTCTTTCTCTTGATTCCTTTAAGCAGAAGTTATTAATGGAATATGTGCAAAGGGAAAGTTGCTGGTAGAGCTGGCAATGCATAGTTTGAATTTACTAAAAGGTATTTAAGACAACCTTGGGAGAAAAAACCACAGAGAATAATTTTCAAATTAGAAGTAGCTGTGGGGTAAGGACCAAGCTCTGAAACGATTCTGAATTTTGGAAAATCTAGATCCAAATCTTTTGGGCCATGGCAAGCCATAGTTCTTGTTTAAAATCTTTATTTTGCATCCCCAGGGGCCTTCCTGTTCTTGTTTCATTTACAGAGCACAAGTGATTATTTAGGAGGGGCAGGGTAGGCATCTTCCTCTGGTGATGGCACAAGAGGACCCCCACTATAAAAGGGTTTTTTGGGAGTGCTCAGTGCTGTAATTCAGCACAATCAACTCTCTGGCTAATGTGTCCCAATCCATTACTCATAGGCAAAAGATTCCATAATCATTTACTGATTTTACAAGCAAAGTTTTTCAACCCCATTTTAATCTGGAAAGCATTTTTCTGTCAAAGAGAGGAAATGTTTTTATTCCTTTAATTTAAAAAGTAAAAATAGTTGTACTTTCACTCTCCATGGAACATTTTACCTGAGTTTGTGGTGCACCAGAGATGGGAGAAGGTGCAGGAATTCTGCAGCACTGGAAAAAACTGGACCAAACCCTTGTGAAGATCACTGAAAAAAAATCTATTTTTAGTGGCACCAGTCCCATGTATGACAGAACACAGCTTGGGCCATTATACCTTCAAGGTCACTGATGACAGCAAATAGAGAAAATGAAGAAAAAAATATTCTAGAGCAGCTTGATTGCAGGGAGTGAATAGGAAAACAACATTTTACATGTAATGTACACTTAGGGTGATTCCTAAGTCAGGTGTAATTAGTCTAAAAGGTTTAACCTACTGAAAGCAAGTTTAAGGTTGGAATTTTGTTTAGAAAAATAGAAAGCAACGTTACCTAAATTTCTGGAGAAAAAGCATTTTCAAATATATTATATCTAGTATTCTTATTTTTTTTAATGAAAAAACATTTCCAAACAAAATTACAGATGGACCAGGGGGCACGTGGGGTCTCCATCCTTGAAGATACCAACTCCACACAGCCCCTTGCTCACCTCTCCCTGGGTGGGACAAGGTAAAAAAATAGGAAAAGATGTGTTTTGTGCTAAAGACAAATTAACAAACAAAACCAAAGCTGTGTGTGTTAAGCAGAGCAAAAATAAAGAATTCATTTAGCACTTCCCATGGACAGGCAGGCGTGCAGCCATCGCTGAGGAAGGAGGGCTCCTGTTTTTGACATGGAATTGTTAAATTTGGTGGCAAACACCCCCAAAGCTCTCCCTTGCAGCTCCTTTCTCTGGGTTTTATTGCTGTGCCCATCGTGTGTCCCCTCCCAGCTCCCACTGGAGGGACAGTGAGGAACAGGAACCCCCAGGGCTGTGCCAGCTCTGCCCAGTGGTGGCTCAGACATGGGGGTGTCACCAACACTCTTTGGGTCACAGCTAAAAAAGAGAGCACTGTGCAAGCTACTAAAAGAGATTAACTCCATCCCAACCCAGTGTATTGTTCTTTTTATTACTCTAATGCTTATCTTCCTCAACTATCTCCTGATGTTGAGGAGTTATTCCAGCATTTTTTATATTTTTTATATTCCAGTACAGTTATTCCAGCATTTTTTATTCTGCTTAACAGCTATTCCATTCTGCTAGTTCTGTAATTTTTTTTTTAGTGATTTCTTTCAGTGAATTGGATATATCCAGCAATTCTGCAGTTGTAAAAGCCTCTGCCAAGAGAAACCCCAGAGCTCACAGGCTTCACACGTCACAGCTCCAGCAAGAGGAGCTCTCAGCTCCTGGCTCATTTCCATTCTCCATTGCATCCCTATAAATCAGGAGGAGCTATCTCAGATTCAAAAGGTGTAAGTGGGAATTGAAACTGGGTTTAGGGTGATTCCTTCCAGCCTGACCCATCCTGTGCTTCTGTTACTTGTTATGCTAACTAGAAATGGTATTGTTTAGGAAAAAAAACTAAAAAAGGGAAGAAAATGAGAAGGCACTCAAGGGAAAACAGAGAAAAGGTAATTGGGACAGACAAGGGAGAAACAAACATTAACAGGAGAGAATATTTAGCTCTGGTTTGTAGCAGTGGAAAGCTGCTGGATGGCTGAAGGCAACTGGGACACCCCAAAGAGAAAACCTCAGTGATTGCAGCTTCCTCCTGTGGTTTATTGTCTGATTTAATGTCCTGAATGCATTAAATACCACAGGCTCAACAGCACAAATGTGCTTTAATGAACCAAGGGTCAAGGCAGAGGAATGCTGAGGAGAAGGGGTGGCCTCAGAGGGTGTGGAAGGGGGAGATGGATATTTCTGTGTTATTTCAGGGTAAAAGGTGGGAGAATTTGTTATTTCTGTGTTATTTCAGGGTAAAAGGTGGGGAAATGGTTATTTCTGTGTTATTTCAGGGTAAAAGGTTGCTCTGTGTCTGTGTATGCACAGCTTTGCACACTACAGGGTTTCTGGGTTTATCAGCATGATTATAAAGCTCCATGAAAAAATTTTAGATGGGCTAGGCAACATTAAAGATGGTTTTAAACTAACAAAACAAAAGGAAAAAAGGATGGTAAAAGGTGCAATCCATCCCTCTTGACAGAACCTTGTAATATTCAGCCACAGAAAGAGGGAGCTTAAGCTTACAATAGGAGTTTTATCCCAAGATATTTAATTCAGATTTTTAATGTACCTTTCTGACAATCTTGAGAAGATTGTATGTAGAATAGTTAGCAAGAGACTTTTTGCAATTGGGACTTTATGAGATGTCAGAAATAAATGTGGGGAAGACTTCAGAGATCACTGGGGTCTCCAGCTGAGTCACTGAAAAAACTGTGAGCAAATACTCTGGGAACCACTAAGTCCCCTTAGAGGCTCTGTGCACATTTCTCATTTGCTCTGCATGCAAAAGGAGCTCAAAGAGGAGCTCAAAAATTCCATATTTATGAAATCTGAATTCACTTCAGAATATTTTAATAACAATAATAGCTTGATTAAGATCTAAGTGAAAATACGAAGCTCTGAAATGAGTTCTTTTAATGGTAGATAATTCTCCCTTTTGAAGCTGTGCCTGGAAAGGAGTTAATCCTTGTGGACTGAAGAACACAACGTGCTTAGGAAAGGCCTTTTGAATGGTTGGAAATTTCTGCAATTTAATGAATTGTGCAGGGCCCACCCACACCATGAAGACAGCAAATATCAAACTCTCAAAGCCAGGTATTGCCAAAATTCAGATTGCCTGTACGACTGCTGCTCAGCCCCTTCCCATGCAGGCTTTGGGGTAAGCTCATTAGTTTTAGGGATATAAATTATTCTTGTACAGCAGAGTCTCACACTTAGTCCAGAACTGCCTGTTCAGGGAGCTCAGTAGCTGGAAGATAATTAACATTTCCAATTTTGCCAGTGCCTTAATTATTACCCACCTGAAGCCTCCACAAACCTCTGATTCCTGTGTGTGAAGGGAAGAAGGTGGGATAATGATCACACCCCTGAAGAAGGTACCATAACACAACACAAGAGGACCAAATTAGGGATGCTCAAAAGAACCTCAAGAGTTTTTGAACATTTCAGAACTTCCTAAATACATTTCATCTGATGATTTGGTTTCTGGATGTTATTTGCTGGAGTTTTTTGGTCTGAAGACCCTTGTGACTACAAGCAGCACCAAGAACAGAGCTAAATTCTGATCTGCACTGCTCACATAGGATTGATCAACATATTAATAACAGTAATTAATAATAACATAACATTATATTAATAACAGAGATGATTTACAGTGGGGTTATCCTTTCCATGTATATCCTGTGAGGAAGTAGAAGGAATTGCCAAGCACCAGCAGCCCCAATCTCTCTACCCACATCCCCTGATAAAATGTGTGATCACAGAGGTCCAAGCTGGCTAAATGCTGATCCTTGAGGTCTGATCTGGGATCACAGCTTCCCAAAATCCCTAAGCTGAACCAAAATTTCACAGCCACTGAAAAAGGGGAATTTGCTCTCTCCTCCATCCCCATCCCTTCTTCTCCATCCTCCTGCTTGCACAATGCAGTTTATATCTCTATACATTTTTGGATTTCAGGCAATGATTTCTGCAAGATGTATTATCTCATCACTGGTGTCACAAAAATTTGTTTTTATAGGGATTTATTCCTTGGCCACCTCAGAAGGAAATGATCTAATTACAGACTAATATAGTAGGATCATTATTATGTTAGCTGCCCAAGCCTTCTTGTTATAAAACCCCTTTTTGCATTGTCTGTAATTTGGCAGTTTTAACTCTGTGACCAGATTTCTTTCATCCCATGAGGCTCCTTCAGTCTTTCATTTTCTTAAATAAAAATTTCTGCCAAAACCCATGCTAATTTCCAAGCACACATCTGAAAAGAGAGATGCTGTTTTCCTGACACTAAATCTTCCATAGGAAAACTCTGGCCCACACAAAGCTCTGAGTAAGGAGCAGCAATTTGGAGTGCAGGGGGAATTAAAGGATTGCAGCTTGAAAATCAAAAGAATGATGCAAAAAACTCTGGAAAAACAGTAGTTTGCACATGTTCAGTAGAGACTGCCCAGAACTTTGCAGCATCACTCTTCAGAGATGCTGCCTGCAATGAGCACTCTTGACTTCACAAGGTTTTCTGTGGCAGGAAGGTTTCCAACCCAAAACCACAAACAATTGTTCCTCCAGATTGGGCTCTCTGTGTGTGTGCAGCAGATTTAAAACCCTGAGCCTGCTGATAAATGCTCTTGCTGTTGGTACAATTACACAGTTGGATTTTATTTGTTTGCACTTTTCACAAGCTTAAGAAATTTGGCATAAAATCTCTCCTTAAAAAAAAAAATAACAGTATAAAACCTATGCAAAGTGAGTATTATTATCCCATCATACAGATTTGCATCTGAGATATGGGAAGTTTAAAACCAAATGTATCCACTGGGTACAGCAGATTTGGGGTATCCAGCCAAGCAGTAAAATTTAATTTTTCACTTTATTTTTGAATTTTTCTGAGCACATGGCTTGACACAGCTGTAGCTGTGTATTTTCTGTATTTTCTGTCTCCTGTTTCAGGTATTAGAGTCAAGAATTCAAAGAATTGGGAATGTACAAGATAAAAACTACCTGAGAAAACCATGGGGGGAAAAAGTGATCACCCACAGCCCCCATCTGACCTTGCATTACCTGGAGGATGCAGCTGGGATGGGGAAGGGACTTCCTGACTCAAGACTGACAGAATTATCCTTTCAGCACAGAATTTCTCTAAAATTACTCCCCAAAATTAATTATGCATACTCATTTCCCAAAAAGTCTTTGGTCAGACCTATTCCAGTGTCAGCTTGGCCTTTCTGAGATTTTCTCTTGGGTTTTTTTTGTATGAACAAAAATACTATGAAATTATCAGTTTATCTTATCTTAAAAATGTATAACCACTGCTCAGTAGTTAGGGCAGATATTTGTACAGCAAAGATGTTATATAGATACAAAGATAATGATTTTATTAGATCAAACCTTTCATTGTGATGTACTAAAGAGCAATTAATACCTTTTAATTTGGAAGTTTAGCTACAGAAATCACTCTTACCCTGGGAACTTGTGCACTGGAAACAGCTGATGACAACTACATGCAATGTTAATCACATTATTAAAAAACAAGCAGAGGAAATAAAATACAATATTTTCTTTTAAACTGTTGAGAGATTATGACAAACACACTGAACCCCTTGTAATGAAGATAAACACAACATCCTCTGAGTGCTCCTGTGCTTACAGTTCTTACAAATAGCACATATGATTTGTACTTTTATCACTTTAAGTGTGCTCAGACCTTTTTCTCCTAATGAGAGATTCTATGTGTGGTAGTTGGGAGCAAAACAAGACTAAGTTAAATACACTCTGTCTGTCTTAAGTCAGAATTTCCTTGTATTTACGGATTTATATTAAATCCCTACGGTTATTTTAAAATTGTTTTCAGTGTTATTTTATCATTAATCTTATTAGAATCCAAAAATCTGGCTGCAAATGATTGCTTTGAGGATTGGCAAACACATTTGGACAGCTTGAAACAATTTATTGAAAGCATGTTGCTTACTTAAGAGAACATGCTGTCTTTACATGCTGTTGGTAAGAAATGTTCATTTCTTGGATTTCCATTCTATTTATGGACTCTGAAGACAGGAGAAATATATTTTAAAGTGCACCTAAAGGTTGCCTATGGTTTTAGGATCTCCTTATTTGAAGCTCAAGGGATCCTCCTCATCCATCAGGCTCTGCACACAGGCCAGGCTAACACGCCTTTGCAAAATATTTGTTCTCCTCTCCAAAGGAGAAACATGGGACCAGTCCTGCTGCAAACTGGTGAATTATGGTTTAATAACAAGAAGATTTTCATTTCAGATCAAGGGAACAATCGATTTTGGCCAAATATATTTCTGTGAATGTAGTATGTACAAGAAACATTAATTTATGGTAATGCTTACCATACTTTTCCTTACCAAATACTTACCATCCCAAATTTCCTTACTTTTCACCCTGATATCTCTGAATCCCTATAAGTCATTTGTCATTTTAACTCACTTGTACATTCACATAACTCCCTAAGATGAAATATCTTGTGACATGAAATATCTTTGCTGTTTTATGGGTGGTGAAAAGGAGGCACAGCCTGAGCACACCAAGAAAAATAAAACTACGAATCCCCAAATGGTGAATCCCAGGAAATTTCCTGTTTCCTGTGTGCAGTGGAAGCTCCAGGGCTGGATTTCCTCCCTGGGCATCACAAACCTGAGAGCTCCAGCTCTGTGTCCTCCTCTCTGCCTCCTGTGGGTGTTTCACCAGCAGGACCTGGGGACAGTCAGGGACTTTCCCTGATTACCAGCTAAGGCAGTGACACAAACAATCCATTCCAGATTTATGGAAAAATAAATCTTCACTTTGCAGAAAACAGCTTATTTCAGATGTCATTTTTTAATTGAGACCTAATCCTTACTGATTTATATTGCCTAAATAAAAGTTTTGAGACAGTTTATGCGATTTTCTCCTGCAGCTTTGTATCCTGATACTTCTGCCATCTATGCAAACACAGAGGCTTTTCACCTCTTTCTAATTTTCTGATCTTCCACTGATCAATTAACTCATCATCTGCATTTCCCTAGAACACAAAAGCCCAGAGTTTTTCACTATGAATGGTTTCTTACCTTGGGAAGGGGAAGAAAGGTAGGATAGAAAATTCTGCAGTTTTCAGTGTGTGCAAAAATCTCAAGCTTTTAACAGATCCTTCAGAGGATCTTCTAGCAGAATGGAAGAAATTTATTGACTTTTATTGGGAAAATTTTGCTGCAGCACCTTCAGGTCAAATTTGAAAAAATAAAGTAATATCAATTTCTGTATATTCATCTGCCTGGTTAGATGTGAAGTTCTGCCTGTATATCTGTCAGCACTCAAATTTCATACAGGAACAAATACAAATCCTTTCTCTTGACTGAAGAGAGGAGGGAGCTGGCTCACTCAAACTCAGCTAGAATCCCACATTTCTAGCTTGCTTTCCCATTTGGTCCCTTGTTTTAAATTAACAAAGGCAGGATCCAAAAGCCCAGCAGTCCAAGTTGACTCTCCTATATTAATACTTTTTTTTTGTATTATCCAGTTTTAAATGAGGAGAGTGACATATTGTGCTTAGGCATTCAGAACAGCTTCCTTTTAAAATTAAATATAGCTGTCTTGTAAAAAAATTCAACTTTGGAAATGTGATAGAAAGAAAGATTTCCCCAACCACAAGTACACATAGCTTACAATCCCAGCCAGACTTCAAAGCTCTGCCTCTACACCCACACCAGGGTCTTTTTTATTGCAATTCTTTTCAAAAATAATTAATTGCCTGCTAAGTGGTAAATGAGCAGTTTACATTTTCCCCTTTATCCTTCCTGGGGCAGCTGACACAATGTTTAGAGCACACCTACAGCTTAACCAACAGAGTTTTGGCCAGGTCCTTCCATCCCAATTTCCCAGGGATAGAGGTGTGAGTAACCCCTGCTTTTTCCTCTTTTATTGTAAAGCTTCCCATGTTCTACTTAAAATCTCATTCAGCATCTCCTGCCAAGAAACTATTTCTTGCTTAGACAGTTTAGCCATGTTTTTGTCAGTGCTGTGCCTCCAGAAATGTGAGATTTTGTACAGAAAATGGCAAAAACTCTGCAATATTTGCACCTCTGTGTCACTTCTGCATCCCCAGTTGGACCCGAGCTCCTGGATGTTTGTTTGCCTGAGTGCTTGAAGATGAAATTCAGCATTTTTGAGTTTTATTTTTATTTCTCACTTGAAAAGGATCCAAAATCTGTTAAGGAAACCTAAGGAAAGCTTCAGCCATTTGTTATTTACTCACCTACAGCCAGTAAGAGACAGATTGTGGTCCCAAGACCATCAAATTTTTAAAGATCTTTTAAAAACTTTTAAAGTGGTCAGGTTTTCACAAACTATGTTGGCAGCATATTTTTGTCTGGTCAAAGCCAACTGATCTCAATTACTACCAAGTAAATAGAGAGTTTATTTTCTAATCACCTTGTTAGGTCAGCACTATCCACTGATATACAATTACTTTGATACAGGCACTAAAAATAGTTCACCCAGATTCTTCTTTAAGGTCAGTCCTGGAAATTTGTGGTTGCTGTTTAAATTTCTGTGAGCTTTAGGTCTTTGTGGAAAGCCACCAGCCCAGCCCTCCATCCATCAGCTGTGGAATAAACCTGGGGAATGTGACCTCCTTTGTCAAGTGAATACTTCAATTCTCCTCACATTCCCAGTTTGTGCTTTATGGTTACTGAAATTTAAAACTCCTTTACAAAGCCTACTTGTTGGTATGAATACTCAAAATAAAGAGAAATGGAGCCAATTTCATCCTGTTGACTATAGGTTATTTTAGACTGCATTAAGCATTCCCCCAGGTTATTTTATGAAGTGTTTTAAATAAACATATTTTGTAGGTTTTATAAATTTACCTTATTTTCTTAAGACATTATGGTTTTCTTGGTTTTCTTTTAATTCTTCCTGAGTTTTCTCTGTATCAATTATTATGGGAAAGTTGCCCATAATAGCGTTATGCAAGGTGATTTAGGATTCTGTTCCAGGAGCTTTGTCCATGTACATAACTATTTTCCTTCTCAGTGGTTAATTCCTTCTTTCCTGGCCCTGATCTGAAATTCAAGACCTCTTTCTCCTCACCCTGGAAATCCATGGAAACTCAACCCCCACTCCAAGTTTGCAAGATAAGGCTCCATTTTTGTCAACTTTACTCCTTTCACACTCACAGTTGTCTTGCTTGGATTATATATTTGGTATGCAGTGCATGTATATCAATTTTATGCATTATACTGAATGGTTATTCACACATTTTCTCACAAAAGTCCCAAAAAAAGGAAATGACAAGTTTGGAAAGATACCATGCTCAGCAAACAGTTTCTAAAAATGCTGACAGGAGCTTGGATGGGAGATGAGGGCTCACATGCAGAATAAAAACCTGCTGTGCTGAAGGGCACACCAGTCCTCCCAGTAGATCCCAGGAAGGGACTGAGGTCCCAAACAAAGTTTAAGCTTTCCTGGGCAGATTGCAGTAAAACATTTCAGTCCAACCACCAGCCAGCAATCCATTTCCACTACCTAGGTCATGGCCAGGCAGGCAGAACAAAGTGTTCAAGGAAAGCAAACACCTTAAACAGACTGAAATGCTGAATTTTTGCTGAATAACAAATAAATTGATTCTTCATGGTGCCTGGAGGACACCACCCAGCTCTGGCTTGGCTTTGGTTACTGTATAAAGAATCCCCAGGGCTCAGGATGGTTTCAGAACTCACATGCTATATAAATGTGCAGCCTCCCTCCCTGAAGCCACATCAGCAGGCACTAGAGATGAGCAGCCCAAAAATAATATTTTGGAAAGAGCACTGCCAATCCAGCCTTCAAGAGAACAGATTTCTCATTGGCTTGCCTTAAGGTATTAAAAGTTATGATATGATTGCCTGGAGGGCTTTCTTTCCCTCCTGGTATTGTTAGCTTGTACTTTGACTAATTCTGGTCTGCTGTGAGGGCCTCCATCACTTCCCAGACAGAATTCTGGTTTCAATTAGTGCATTTAAACATCTTATGCCTGGGCTATAGCTTTTTCTAAACCTGCAGTTTTCTTCTGACACCCATTCAGAACTGGCTATTCTATTTCTTCTACTCACTTTTCTCCCCCAAAATACATCTGCTTGGCAAAAAATATTTCCCTTCCCTGTGTCCATCATTTCTAACTGGTGCTGCCTCTTTTGTTTGTTGTTTCCACGAGGCACAGTCCAGAGAGGAGATTAAGTTTACTGTTCACAAAAAAAAGCCCTAAAATACCCTAATGCAAAGCCACTGTTGGTCCTGCTCTCCTCAGGACCTGCAAGCCACGAGGCCCCTTCCCATCCCTCAGTGTGGAATTATGGAATTTGCCTCCTTTGTGCTCCTATTCCAGAGGCAAATCCTGTTCTAGGGGTGCAGACAGGAGCTACTGCACAGCCCTGGGGGAAAGCTGAGGCTCAGAGCACCAGTGAGGAACTTTTGAGGAGAAAAAAGCACAGCTCTGATGATGGGTTAGCAAATAAACCCTGAGAAATGTGTTAAATATCAGAGCTGGCTGGGTAGGGGGAAATACAGATCCAGGATGAAGGCTGCAGCTTCAGGAAGGTGCTCTGGAAGGAAGGAGTGGGTATTTAATAGCTGAACTAAAATAACTCCCACTTCACTGGAGCTCAGGGGGAACAGGACTGTGCAGCTCAGAGAAAAAGGGAACTGCTGGGACACCAAATGCAAAGAGGTAAGAGTCACATTAGACAGACAAGTTTTACCTTAAAGCTGCAGAATTCCCTTAGTTTGGGACCATCCAGAAAACCTGAATCCACCATTTGGACTATATTCTATTTAAACCATACTATTTGAACCATACTATTTGAACCATACTATTTGAACGATACTATTTGAACCATACTATTTGAACCATACTATTTGAACAATAGTACCCAAGTGATCCAGGATTTCCAGTCTTTCCCAGAGCACCTCAAACTACCCACAAATGGCCTTTTAATGCTGTGTGAGCACCACAAACCCTTTCAAACCAACACTACTGTATTATGAATCTGTTACATCCTTAATCTTGAAAAAAAAATACCCCAAACCCAAAATACTGTAAGAGGAAGAAGGAGAAAGAGATTTATTACATGTGAATGCAGATCAAAACAATTTTCTGTGCCTACAGGTGTTTGAGAAAAAAACACAACAAAACCTAACTTTCAGTGAGGTGTCATTGATGAATGATTTATGGGCTGTTTGTGTAGAAGTACTAAGCACTTAGTCTCATCTTGATAAATCAGTTCAAATTCCACTGGTGCTATTAATAAATCAAGAGCAGGTCAGCTCCATTCTTAATGTTATTATTGCTGTGCCTTCTGCCTGCTGATGAGAGTTGTGACATTTTCTTCACACCTCAGTGTGAGACAAAGGCTCCTGTATCACCTCAGTGAATTAATTAGCAGCATTTTGCATTCCCCACTCTCCTCCTTGCAGTTCAGCTTGCTGAAGGAACATCTTTAACATGAGAAGGATGAGGATATGGCACTGGGATCAAACTGAGCCAAAGGAACATCCAGCCCTTCTAGAAATGGAAGATTTCCTCTCTTTTTATGCAGTATCCTCCTCCCAGCCCTTCCCTTTGCTCTCCAGATGTGCAGGTCACCCACACCCTTCCTTGTGCTGACACCAGCACTCATCCCAGTGGAAAGTTAAATTAATGCAAATTATTAGCCCAGCAGAACTCGAGAAACCCCAACAAAAAACAACAACAAGACCCAACACCCCACGCCACACTGGTTTGAAAACAAGCCAGAATATCTGGGGGAACATCCAGCAGAATAGAAAGGAATCTAAGGGCTTTAAATTGATTTAAATGCAGTCACAAATGCCAAAGCCAGCTCAAGGTGAGAGGAGGGGAGAGGACAGTATCTCCTCTTCCTGATAGCTGCCAGTTGCTAATTTGGCTCATCCACTTATGAAACTTTATCTTAAGTCTCTAGGACACATTAAGAATCATTAAAACTATAAGTTAGTCTCATTTTTGAGTTGGTCTAATTAGTTCCTACACACAACAATAATTCTCCACATCTTCACTGTGCTGGTCAATGCTCAACAGCAGAAAGGGCTGGTCATTGTATTACACTCAGGATTTATTATGCATCTTAAAAATAGTCAACTTATACTTGTAATATGAAACATTCTTAAGATGGCACAAGAATTAAATTTTTTTCATAATGTATTGATGAACTCACACCTTCTCAAACACAAGCAGGTTCTGGTTGGTGTGAGAACCCTGCTCCTTAGAGAGAAATTTTAAGGATGTGTGACACAGAGAGAGAAAGAGAGAGTACAGATAACGACTGAGAAGAAATAGTTTCTACAAATTCATAGAGATCACTTCAAAGAGAAGGGGAATTGAACAACATACTGAAAGATACAGTGGAATTTAGAAATCTTAATACAAGTACTGGCACGCCACTCTGAGGGCCTTTTTCTGATTAGAAAAAAAAAGACCACAGTAGTTTAAAAAAAAAAAAAAAAAGAATTTTGACAAGGTTATGCACTAATTTTGCCAATAACACAATTTTATATACATAAAACTAAGACCTTAAAACTACAGATAAAGGTGTAGTTTTAGACATTGCCACACACGTGGTTTACAAAGTGCTCACAAGGCACACACCCAAAACCAAAGGGCTTTATGTAAACTGCACATTTCAGCCCCAAAATCTAAAGTGCTTATTAAATTAAACATTCAGCAACTTCCTATCTCTGCATTAATCAAATATTAAGCAGACTCAGGAATAAGATGATGTGGTGCAAAGCTTTATTCCCACGTGTTTAATCTCCCCTGAGAATTCACAAATGGTTGAGGCATGACCAAGATTTGCAGGTGTTTAAAGGTTTTGGTTCTCACTTGGCAGCTCCTCCTGTGGCCTCAGAGCACCTTGCAAGAACTAAAACTATCCCATCAATCACCTCTATTTCCCCTTTCCCTTTCCTTTTTCCTTTCCTTTCCTTTTCCCTTTCCTTTTTCCTTTCCTTTCCTTTTTCCTTTCCTTTCCTTTCCTTTCCCCTTTCCTTTCCTTTCCCCTTTC
>VXBR01002164.1:96244-123687 GCA_013400215.1 Cisticola juncidis | reverse complement strand
CCTCTTTTTCCTTTCCTCTCCTCTTTTTCCTTTCCTCTCCTTTCCTCTTTTTCCTCTCCTCTTCCCTTTCCTCTTTTTCCTCTCCTCTCCCCTCTCCTCTCTTTGCTCTCCTCTCCCCCCTCCTCTTTTTCCTTTCTGCTTTTTCCTCTCCTCTCTCAGGGTGTGATCTTGGTTCTTGCTAATGGAAACAATCACGCCTGGCTGTCCTGAGTGCACAGATCATTGTGGAGGACAGGGTAAGGCTCAAACTCCTGAGCAGAAGCAGATGGAACATTTATTATTGTGGTTCTGCACATACAGAGTGGAGGGTCTAAAGGGTCTGGATGCTGGAGCAGCATCCCTCTGTGCTGGGGGAATGTTACAGAGCAGGAAAGTTATCTCAGGCATTCTCCTCTTCTCCAGCAAGAAAGTGAGCTCAGCTTTTGTCCTCTGTTATTATATCTGGAGTTCCCAGTTAAACAGCAATTATATTTAAACAGTTTTTAAATTATATTTAAACAGGAAAACATGAGGAGAAAAGAGCATTATGTTGTTCTGATTGCTTTATTTCCCTGCTATTACTGCTAATAAAAACGTACTCCATGTTTTGTGACACAAACACTGTACAGCTTTGTCTTGTAACAGCATATATATATATATATAAAATAATTAATTTCAGTAATTATCTCTGGCAGCTTTCCTCCCTCATTTACTGCTCCTCCCCAAAGGAGATTCACAACAGGAAAGATCTTATTTTATATGTGAACATGAGATAAAATTCATCAACTGCTTTGAGTAAAGAAAAAAGATCAAATCCTCAGATTACTTTATCAGACAGGCTCCACATTCTTCAGCAGCTGTAGAAGTCACTAAATACTTCTTTACTCAATTATAAAGAGTGATAATCTCTCCCTCTTGCAAAGATTCCTGTTATTATTGAATGGAAGCTATCAGTAAAAACAATGCAATGGGAAAATACCAGGCTCAGTAGGAGCTGGCAGGCACCAGACATAACTGTGGGAGGGACTCCCACAGTGGGCCCTGGCTGAGATATGCCAGTTATGCATTCTTATTTTATCTTTATTGGAAACTGGGCTTCTGACAAACACCCCTCCACCATTATTGAGCTAATGCTCAATATTGGGCCATTTTTTTGCCCAATATTGAGCATTATTTTGCAGCTGCCAAGCAAAATTATTGCCAAGGGAGGTTTTTCTTGCTGTTAACCAAAGCTAATTAGTAATTGCTACTTTTATTTTGTACCTTTAGACCAGTATTTCTCCTAGAAAATCAAATCCAGCACCACATTTCTGACCTGTGAACAGAATCACACCTGAGACCAAGCTGGCCTCACTTCTTCACTTGCTGTAGGAGAGATGGATTGAAAGGAACAAGTTGAGCTCCCTAACATCTGCTCAGCAAATGCTCCCATAAATCAAAATGCAGAATATGGAGTATTTGCCACACCCTGAATAGCAATAGTCATGCAAGATGAAGAGTGGAGAGAAATCCTGGACTTGCTGAAGCCCATGGCAAGACTCCCATTTCATTTCAGGCAGGCCAGGGTTTTAATGCAGATTGTTACCATATGGTAGATTTTAAGACCAACTGACAAATGCAATTAAAAGCAGGAAAGAATTAACTGTTATAACAGCTATAATTGAATTAACTGCATTCACATGACCAAAACCCAATACACAAAATACATTTATCTCCCAGCAACACCTATGAGTACCCATTTTCACTTAGAACTGAAATTCCTCTAATCCAGAAACATTCTCCCCCAAGCAAGCAGATTTTCCACATCAGCTTGACTTTTAAGCACAGAAAGATGCTATTTTTAATGTTAATATAGCATATTTAAACATGCTATCTTATGCATGACTTAGACCTTTTCCTCTTTTTTTTCCTATGAATTCTAATAGAGAAGATTCTGTTCAAATAGCCAGGATAAAAATTGGGAGGTAATACAGTGGTCTCCTAAATCCAAACCAAACATCAGCTAATGCAAAAGGCCTAGAGGTAACACTACAACTTCATGCTCAGCATCAGAGTGTGGCTGCTGGGTTTTTTTCCTTAACTCCCTAAAAATAATTTAATAAAGGCATTGCCTCCAGACAGTTATTCTTAAATTCATCCAAGACTGAGATGAATTAGTACAGCTCATACTTCTCACAGTATGATTGTTTCAGATTGCCTGCGTGTTTAGGAAGATTAATATACATAGTTACATTGTTAAAATTCTTTTGTTATCCTAAGGGAGAATTAAAACATCTTTTTCTGCTATAGGCAGCATCTTCATGCTGCAGATGGAAGGTTAACAGTTCAGTCTTGGGCAGACTCTGTCACCAGGCTGCCCAGGAGTCCAGGACACAAATTTGAGATACATTTATTTATTTTGAAATGTATTAGTAGGTCTGGTTCTATTTTCTTATTGTCTCCATCTAATTTTCTCACAAAGTGATTAAAGGGACTTCTAAGCTGCTGGCCACAAACTCCATTTGACATCTCAAGGACAAGTGTTGCTAATGCAGAATCACCCATGGTGACTCCACAATTCCAGCTTCAGTAAATACCTCCTGTCCAGCCTGGCTCTGAAGCAAGGGCAGACCCTAAAAGATGATTAATAAAAATTATATTTTAGCCATTACTTCTGTATTCTATTTTAGCCACTGCTAAAATTCTATTTTAGCCACTGTAAGATTCTGGCTACATAAAAAGAGGCAGGAACCACCTTGATTATACCACACCACAGAGATATTTAGGATACTTGTAGCATCAGCACTCAGCCATTTATCCCAATTCCTGGCAGAAGCTGCTCCAAGAGGGATTTTGATACTTCCACATCCAAGTCCTTCTCTCAGCTCTTCAGTGCAAAGGAGACACTGCAGTGCTGCTGTGCCTCCAAACTGGGGTAAATGTTAGTTCAGCATTTCCTGCAGGCTCCTGCTTTGCATTCTTTTCCCCAAAAAGTATTTATGGCAGAGCTTCAGCCACAGAGTGACTCTGCATTCCTCAGCCCAGTGCCCCTAGCACAAAACTTGAAGACAACACCGAATAATTTGATGGGAATGTCAACGAATGCATAGCAGTGTCATTAGTGCTCTCTACTGGATAAACACATAATTACTCCAAAATTAATACAGCACAGCAGGGACCTCAGCAACTAAGTGGAGCAAAGCTACTGGAATTTAAATGATAATGCTTGGAATAGATTTATAAAATCTTGTTAAAACTTTACATAAGGACGCAACAAAGGATGTACAGAAAACAAAACACAGCTGAAGTTGCAATGCTGATCTCTGACAATTAGAGAGAAAACCAGGCAAGACTGTACAAGAATACTTGAATCAGGGCAGTTTAAATCAGAAATATTCCTTCCTGTTCTTCACATACTATATCCATATGCACAGATGAATTTACAGCTAACAACTGTGAAATGCAGTTTCAGAAACTCCTCTGCCCTCAAAAGCAGTAATACATTTGGAAGCCACATTACAATTTGCTCACTGTTCATAGCCTGTAAATACAGGGCAAGCTTCACCCTGGCAATCAGACTAAGCAGTGGAACTTATTTCAATGACTCCCAGATGAAGAAAATGAAGTCAAAGTTTCTGTCACCCCTCACCATCACCACCAGTGTCCATGGCTAAAGGTGATGGATGAACAGAGCCACCAGCCCCTCCACCAGCAGAATGCTTGTGCTGCCCTGGAATTCAAAATTATTCAGAATCAAACATAAAATACCTCAATTGGCACTGAATCGTTGATGGTTTGAGCACCTGCAACCACAAACCTTTGAATGAGAATGAGCCCTGATTCACCTTTGTGAGAACCTCCTAATATTGCAATTCCTTTAAAATACCTGGAGCAAACCTATCCCTACACCACCCCTTCTATCAATGCCCATACAGATTTCTTAGCAGGAGTTCTTACAAGTGCTGAAAACACAGAAAACATTTTACTGTAGCTGCTACTTGCCTGAATTTTTAAATGCAGAACTGAGATTGTACACAGTCACTTCTTATATAGATACAAGTTAACTCTAAGTTTTCTAATTGCATTTTTGTTACTCTTTTTGATACATTTGGGAATTATGTTTATCACAGTAGCATTTGGAAGAAAAAAAAGAAAAAAAGAGGGTTGGGTACAGCCCTGTAGTGACCTGAAAGCAGCATAAAAGATGTATTTGTGTCCTGGAGAGGTGAGCATCACTCAGCAAGGGACATGAAAGAGGAGAGTGGATGTGAAGAGGAAAAACAACACAACACTGCTGAAAAGCCAGAGCAGGAAACATCCTGTAATCATGATTTCCACCAAATTTGTTTAGGGGAGGGTAAGATAAAAAGGAAGCCCCCAGGTGGGCAAAGTAGGTTAAAACCACTACCAAACACAGAACTGCTGAGAGAACTCACCAAATGTCGATTTTCTCTAATTTGTGATACCACAGTTTCTCTCAGCCAGGCAGACTCTTGGCTGCATCCCTGCTGTTTTTCATGAGGCACTTAAATAGGAGGTGGGTAAAGAGAAAAGTCTTGCTAAGACTGAGTGATCTAAAAAAATATCCGGGGTGAAGGAGGTTTCAGGGACAAGGCTATCTACAACCTAAAATAATACACTTATCACATCAAGTTAGTTTAATTGTCATTACACACACCCACACCTCCTTATGTAAGAAATTGTGCAGGATCCTTTAAAAAATGGGAAGACTACACAAGAAAATGGTTCAGAAAAATTAAACAGCTATTTCCAAAAGAGATTAAGTTAAAAAAGACAAACTTCAAAATATTCAGTTTTGTGTAAAAAAATTGCTTAGATAAAATACAGAGGGCTAGGCTGGGCATTATGTCTCAAATAATAAAAACAAAAGTGGTCAGAATTACCTTGACCAAGTGATTGCTTTACTTTTCCCACATTTTTTCCTGATGTATACGTGACAGGTGAAATTGGTATGGTTTTGCTTAAACAAAGTAAATTCTTGTTGGTCCCAAAAAGAGTAGGAAATCCACAGCTTTGCATACCCACACACTCTGAAGTTCTTGCTTACATTTCTTTCCAGTTTTCCTTCTCAAAAATGCTCTGCTTGTTTTCCTCTCATCAAATCCTCTCCAAAGCTGAGCATTTATGCCCATTCCCAGAAGAGGAGCTGGGGAATGGGAGCTGCTACTCTGTAATTCATCCTGGTTTTTCCCACTCAGCAAATCCTCAGCACCAAATAAGCTGGAGATGAGCTGAGCTCAAAGGCAGCCTTGTCAAATAATCAGTTAAAACCTTGTGCTTGAAGGGGCTCCTGACTTGTGGCTCATTCTGCAACCACAGCTGCAGAAATGCACAAACTCCACACTGGATTTGCTCCCCAAAAAATGAGGAATTGCAGAAATATTCTGCTTTTTGATACCTCCAATGAAAGGAAATGGGTTTAATCTATGACTACACTTCAGCCTGTGAGCTGTGAACAGAGTGTGCACTTGATGCCAAGTGGACTAATTGCATGAAACTTCTTCTTTAAAAAAAAAAATCATCCTTACAGGTCTTCTTTCACATCAAACCCCTAAATTCAAAACACAGACCAATTGAAATGATGAAATCACCCACCTAGCTGCTTGTTTATACTGCAGGCAGCTCCCCTCCCCAAGGAATTCTGCATGCCTGCAGAATTTTCATGGTCTGGGCAGTAGGAAACACCTCTTGCAGATCTGGGATGTTCAAAGCACAACAGCTCCTACTGGAGCCAAAGCACTTATTTAAAAAATAAATAAAAATAGTATTATGTTAAAGCTTGATCTGTCTTTTCCCTTGGCAGTTGCAGATTCCAGTTAAAGCAAAACTGAAACAGCTCAGGTCAAGAATAATTCTTCAATTAGCCTGAACAGGACTTGGATGAAGGGGAGGTTCCCATGATTTTCTCCTCAGAGGCAGCACCAAATTTAATCCAGAGACCACATAAAGGAGCTGCTCCTAATGCCAGGGGGAGCTGTGGGCAGCCAACTCCAGGAGATTCAACTTCAAACTGCATTTTCCAAGGGCAACCCAAACCTTTCCCTTCCCTCTCACACAGTTCACCACCCAGCAGTAATTCAGATTATTCACTGTTTGAGTTTCCTAGGTGTTCCTGGAGTGCAGAAAAACAACCAAACCCAAAAGCTTTCTTTCAACTTTAAATCTGGGGAAACCCGAGGAAAAATACAGCAAAGTTGAAACAGCTTTTGAGAATCATGTCTTTATTTACAGGAGGCCTGAAGGTTTCTGTGCCATAATTTCCATTTTCATTGAGAAAGGCTGCATTTTAACCAACTATGATGTCCTTGATTATTTAAACAAATTGAAATAATTTCATCTTCTTTGAAGATTGAAGTATCACCAATTGAGGAGACAACTCAAATGAAACACTTGCATTGGAAACACACAGGAAATCCAGATACAGTTGGACCATGAAGAGTTCTCAGATGAGTTATTTTCCATGTTTTTGTGTGAGATCCTTCAAGATGAGATTTACAGGTCAAATATACAATTAAAAAACCCCAAATCACCACTGTTGTATTTTACTAGAACATCTATCTTGCCTCTCCAGCCAAACACATGAAAACTTACGTACTTTGAGACACCTTTTGAGGCATTTAAAATATATATATTGACTTCTTTATGCAGCCCAGCATATGTACAACATAGCCCCATCAATTTTTAAAAACTGATATGAAATACTATTAAAAATTTATGCCATTTTTACAAGATTTAAAAGAACAGGCATACTGCAAAAATGGTTTCAACTGTAGTTCAGTAAAAGAAACTCCAGGAAAGATACAGCAAGAAAATGATAATTTTTTTTCTGAGAAGCTGAAGACTAAATATTGCAACTCTTTAGTGAATATTTGAGAAAGGGCAAGTCAGTTGAAAAATGGGAGTGACCTTTAAAGCCAAGTACTAACACATCCCTGTCTTTGGCAGAGGACATGCCCTCCCCTCCAAACTGGAATTTTGCATTTCTGCAAAACACCTAAAGCTGACATCTCTTGTTTTTGTCATTTAATGCACACTGTAGGAAAACAAACAGTGGAACAGTTCACAGCCCTTGGACCAAATTTTCTAAGAACTCTGAATAAACAGAGAGCCAAAACAGAGTCATGCAGCACAAAGTTCAGGACAGCAGTCTATAATCACAGATTAAATATAAATAGATATAAAACCATAATTATAAACTGGTCACTTTTGATACCTGTTGCCATCAAGTTAAAACTCTTTTTCCAAGACTAGACCCTAAAGAAGTGGTCTCCATTTGGGTGCAAGAAGAAAGTATATTTTGCAGAATTAACAAACAAAAATTTAAATAATTTAAAAATAGTCTTTATTTCACTTTTCTCTCATAGTTTTTCAATTTCTACTCCTGTGTATGTACATAATATATTAGTATAGTAGTACATATATTATTTATAAATTAATAAATATACATATAGTGTGTGCACACAGTTTTTAGTGACATGGGTGTGCAATTAGAAAGTTTGGAGACCACTGGCCTCGAGGATGCTGTATGATACTACAGCTGCTTGCACAATCACACATCCTGTTGTTAAATTCATTTTTTAATGTCCACCTTCAGTACTCTCAGCAGCATATTTTCAATATGCCTACTGAGATGTTTCTCCTTCACAATATAAATGGATATTAATGATACAGTGGAGACTTTGAAGGACCAGGCTCAGATAACACAAGGCGCTGTTGACAAAGTATCCTTTGGTGGAATAAAGTTACAGCAGTGAAAATGAAAACAATCAGATTTTTAGATTTTTAAATCAGATTAGAGCCACCCTGTCCTTGCTGCATTTGTCCCACTTCAGTACCAGCTCTGCTCCTTCACCCCCTGCTGTCCCCTCTTCCCCACGGAAACTTCCCGAGGAACCACTCAGTGTTGTCTCATTTGACATCTCCATTAAAGCTCTTTTACACCCGATTCCTAAAAATATTATCTGCACTGGAAAAAGAAAAAAAGAGGGAACCAGAAATGTATATCCTGAGTCCACACCCCTATCTAGAATGCTGCAGGTTTTGAAGAGGATTTTCTGTTTTAAATAAGGAGGGCACACATTGCATTAAAACATGCTCATCTGCTCTTGACTCTGGGTAGTTTTGGTGGTTGTGCCTTGGATCTGGGGGCTTTAATTCAAGCAAATTCCCAGTGAATTGGGGGAGGTCACATCACACGCCACAGCCAGAGCTCACAGGGACAGCCCAGACAGCAGCACACCCATCTCAGTTCTGTCACATCTCTGATTTAACAACATCTCACTCATCACTCTAAATTCAGATTAAGCCAAACCTATGCTGACTGGCTGCAGGGACATGAAAGCCTTGGAGATTGTCTATTCTGATCTTATTTACATCCTAGATCATTTGCTCACCCTTTGAAAATATCTAATAATTTCCATTTGATTACAGCCTACTGAGGATACCAAGTGCTACAACTCATTGCATCTCATTGTAGGTTGTCACCCAAGAAAATCAGCCCTCTGTTAGAAACTGAGCACATTTCTTTAGATCACAACTCCTCCAAGCTTCCACTTGCCATGATTTGGTAATTTTTATGCTTCATTCCCCTCATTCAGAAACCAACACCACCCAAAATGGAGCAGCTAACTTTTGTTATGTCACAGTTGAATATTCCCTTTATTTACCCTCGAGTCTTCGAGCCTTAAAAACAAAACTGGCAATGTGGCAGGACAGGAAACCCAACAGGAGCAAAACTCTAGGAAGGGATCAGAGGGGACCTCTGGTTTATCAGGTCTAGTTGCCTATGTTCAGACACCACTTTGCATTTCATTTTTTTCATAGACACAGTTGGCTCTTCCTTCAAAGCAAGGCTCCACCCAGAAAGGCTGTTCCAAAATTGGGAACTTTGTTTCTGATCTAAATTTCATTTACAGAAAGTTTATACCCACTTGATTTTGTTTCAACACTCTCAGCGCTTCTGCCCTTTGCCTGTCACTTGTACAAAAAAATTGTTGTGACTCAATGGACAAATTAACTGCTACAGAATGAAAAATAAATTAAGGCTCATCCATGAAATTAAACTTCCAGAGCATAGAGAAGATAAAAAGATTTAACCTTCCAGAAAAGGGAACACAGGAAAAAAAATGAAAAAAAAGCTAGCCAGAAAGTGTGATTTGTTTAGTTATCCAAAGAAGCCTCTTCTCTCCTCCTCCTGGATAAATGGGCTCACAGACATTGTAATCACTTTTTACAGGGGACACACTCACAGAAATCCACTGCAATGCTCCACATGAACAAACTGTACAAAATTAACAGCACAGAAGGAAGTTAATACAACTCCAGTGACCATTAAAACAAAGACCAAATCACAGCCTGGCTTGGTAGAAGCAAACACAAGTTGAAAAGACACCATCCTTGAGCATAGCACAACTGTGGCTCTTTCATGAAAGGAAACATCAAAACCCCCAAAGTTTCTGAAATGGTCTTAAGCATTTTGTATCTTTCTATTGATTCAACTTATAAAACATATTAAGAATGGAGCCAAAAGGTAAATAAATAAACCACTCAGCATTCATTCACAAGCAACAGAAATCAGAGTACCACATGTACATTTTTCTCTCATGTCCAGAAGACAGTGGCATGCAACACCATTACTGGAACAATAAAAAAGGTGCACATTTTAAAGCATGAAATAATTCTCCACTTCCACTAGGATTATTGAAACCTTCCAAGTTGGGTATCTGTGACTCACCAGCCTAGGACAGCTGCAAGCAGACTTGCAAAAAGGTATCCTGAATTTTAAAATCTACTCACAAAACCCCAAGCAAATGCATTGACAGAAGTCAACAAGGTGAAAGAAAAGTTATTTTCAGTTTCAGACATCATTTTGCACCTAAGCAGATCCAACCTGATTGGCATTGTTCCCACATAAATTTTCCATATTTAACATCTAATTTAGAACAGGCAAACAAGGGTGTAGAAAGCCTTCTAAGAGCTCATGAAATAAATATGGTTCAACAGGTATATGAAAGACATACTGCACATTATTTTTAGGTAGGCTGCATAATCTGTATTTTTACTGTGAGAACGTAAAAACAAAATTGACCTCTACAAAATTATGATTTCATGTAGAGTAAAATAACATGCTCCTGTTTCTACTCAATAGGAGTTTAAAATTAACAGTAAATTGATACAGAGAGAGAAAATATTCCCATGATAATGCAAAGAGTAGACAGCTTTTTAGTGTGTCCTCAGTCTGGGAGAGAAAAGCCAAATTAACTTGTCTTTTAAAACATTTTCAAACCAGAGCAAACTGGCAGAGAAGCCTAAAAGGAAATAAAACCCTTTCACAGAGTTTCAAAGCAAAGTGAACTTTCAAAAAAAAAAAATCTCATCCAAGTACAATGAAAGAGAATGTTCCTGGGCCAAGGTATCTCAAACTGTCACAGGAAAGCTTGGAAAATATTAAAAACCAAAAAAATCCAAGTGAGCTGCTCCAGCTTCCTTGAGTAGAACATCTGAGCCTACAGTAAGCAGCATAGTTTTAGTGATAATATAAAAATAGCTTGCAAGCTAAGTTACCTTTCAGACTAAACTCCATATATTTAGAATTCTATGAACAAGACTTCATTCTCTCAACTTATCTCATGCTTTCTTAAAGTATTTTCTAAGAAATCTGTTTATTTTTATACAGTTGTGCTAAAACCTGCAAGGTCTGCATGCTTTTTAAGGACACACTTTGCCAGCTAATAGAATATAAAAACACAGCAAAACCAGTGCAGAATTCTGTAAAAATATTTTAAATAAATTTACACTTCACTCTGAGATTACTCAAGAATCAACCACTGGGTTCAACAGTCTAAGTCCTTTACTTCTGTTATGCTCATTGCACATCAAAACCAAAATTTCTATTTTAGCAGTCAAACACTGCTCCTTAGGCAGAATCATTTTCAAAAAAGAAAAATAATCCTGAAGTCACAGGAAACTTCTCACTACCAGCAAAACCCAAAGGCAAAACTTCCAAAGACTCTTGTAAGCAAAGATCCTCAGCAAAGATCAGTACAGGCAGCTTTTCTGTGGCCTCACACACATGGCTCTGTTTTTATGACCAATTTTAACTCAGCAGTACAGGCCATGAAAGTTATAGATCACTAGGTATATATATTTTTTAATCAAAAAATAAAGGGCAATGCTTACTGCATTTCAAACAAACAGATTTTCACTTCTGGAAACCTAAAAGTTTTCTATAAATGTCTTGATTTCTAATGCTGACAAAAAATAATTGACTACTAAGACATTTTTCTCAGCTTTTGCAGCCTCAGAGAGTTTTAGTTACAGTACTGCAAGGCACTACAGAATCTCTTCCTTTCCAATCCTCAGTAGATATATTCCCTGAAATAACTTTAAAATCCTCAAAACAATTAGAAATGCTACAAAGTTAACAATTTCTATTTAAAAACATTGCTCCTACACAACATGCACTTTTTTGGATAACAGGTTAGCAAATATTTATAAATTTTCTCTTTTCATTTACACTGGAAATGGACTGAATCATTTTTAACCTGGAAAGTACTGTATCATGTCACAATTAAGTTATTGCCTTCATTACAAATTGCATCATCTCTGAAAATCCACAAAGGTATTGTATTTGAAATATTATTGAAAATAAGCAGTGGGTGAGAAGCTACAGATGCAGTTGAGCCCATCCAAGAATGGGTTTCCACATAAAGCAATACCAGAGTAAAAATGAACTTTCTTCATTCACTGGATGAGGACAAGAGAAACTGATGTAAGTGCATTTCAATGTCACTAGCATTTCCTCCAAAAAAAAATCTTAATTTTCAGGTTTTTGGGCAAGCATACCTTACTATGAAAGCAACCGAACTTTTAAGAGGTAGAGATTTTTTTTTCCATTATGCGCTTATTTATTTCAAATAAAACATAACAAAAAACCCCCACAATCTTTGCTTTTTGGACAAGGATGGAGTCTCAAAGCCTGGTACAACATCTGACAGAGTTCAGCACTTTATTTGTCCCCAGCAGTGCGAGGCTGCTTTGGAACCAGAGCATTGCAGGTTGTGTTGGTGTTAAAAGACCAATCTACCGACGGTACTGAACCCGCCCCCTCCTCCTCCTCCTGTGGGCCCGCAACTGCCCGGGGGATCGTTGTCATCAAATCCATTGGGTCGGAAAGAGCAAGAGGCTGAGGCAGCTTGAAGTGCTTGAGTTCGAGCACTAAGCTCTTGCTCCTGAAATGAAAGAGTAAAGAGAATTAAAAAATAAAAAACCAACCCGCCGTGTCGCGCCCTTGCTGCTAAGTTCTAGTGGACGGCTTCAAGTTCAAGATCCACAGCCAGTCTAAGATGGAGAGTTTTGCATAAAGTGAAACAAAATTAAATCAACCTGAGTTCATGCTAAAATTGTATTCTGAGACTGCTGATGAGCAGGCTTTGATAAATGTTTCATATGAATTTTCATCCTAGCAATTTTCAGATGCTCTTGGTCGCAAAGTTGAAAGGTAAAACCTTTACATCAACATTAATTAAAGACACTTTTTTATTCCACTCAATCAATTGCATAGATTAAAAATACACTCAGATAAAAGGCCAAAAGATGGACAAGCTATCCAGCATCTATTCACTGCAGCTTTTCAGCATTCAAGTACATTGCTACGCTATTACAACTTAGAAAGACTCTGCAACTCTCAAGCACTTCATAAAAATCAGATTCAACCACTGGAAAATGCACCTGCACAAGTGGAAGGAACACGAAAGCTCTGCCTCCTGCTAGCTGCTTTTTCAGCTGAATGCTCTTGGGGCTTCTGGAGACATCTAAGCAGGGGATGAGCACTGGTTTTTCCCTCATTGGACACATCAGGCACTGCTTTGTCTGTGGCCAGCTAATTCAATAAACCCTGCAGTAATTCTGTGTCTCCAGTAAACCTTTCTCACATTGGCCAAGAGCTTCAAAAATTGAGGGGGAGAAGGAAACTGTTGGGTCTGGAAGGCCAACAGGAGAAGACAGAGGATCTGGCAACAACCTGAAAGTATTCTTTCATATTGCTGAAATTTCATATTCATATTTCATATTTCAAATCATACTGATAGCTGCCCTCACATGCCACTTCATCACCACACACCTCCCTAAAGGCAGTGGCAGCAAACTTTAAACCAGGGTTTTATTAACTACAGGGTCACCTTCACTTCTTCCTGACTGTGTTACACCACCACAAAAGCACCAAACTGAAGTCTTGTCCAAATACTTTCACAGATGCTAAAGTATTCCTTGTGAGTTTAAATTATTTTGCCCTCTTTAAAAACACAGCTTAAGTGTGAAACTATTGTACACTACTAAGGACTGAAATGCACACTCATTTTCAAAATTATGTAAGATATTTGGAGGACACTGTCCACACAGATGTGCTGGCCATATTCCTGAAGACAATATTATTTCTGCTATATTATTACTGCTATTTCCAGCAGTATGTAAAGCCATGGATCTGGCTAACTCTGACACACCAAAAACTAAGTAAGTTTACTAGCAACAACAAGGAAATATTAAAAACTCACTGGTAGTAGCAGAAATCAACTGCAGATCTTGATTAAAATAGCATAAATAGCCTGTTTAGTTTAAAAACTACACTACCAAAGTGTTGAGCTTACAGCACTGGTGTTTTTACCAGCAATAGCCTTATTCCTAAAAGTGTTCAATGTTTTCAGATTGTTAATATTTATTATATTTATCCCACAAATACTACATTAGGTCATTAAAACTAGACAGCCAATACTGTTCTTTGGACTCAGAATAAACAGAGCACTCCCCCTCTTGCTTTCCACTTGTTCCCAGATATAGTTTTAAAATTTGTTTTAAATGGAGTGGGAGCTACCCATATTGCAGGTTTAGTTATTTATACTGAAAACATTTATATTTACCATGTAGTTAACTGATATGGAATAGCAAAACAAAAGCAGTAAGATACAGAATTCTTTGGAACGTGCCTTCTAAAAATTAAAGGCTTTCCCAGCATAGGAAAACGTATTTTTAACTTGGCTGGAAAACATTAGTTTAGAATTCTGAACCAAAGTGAAATATGGCATCTTCAAATTAGAATAAACTAATTCAGTGAATCATTCAGTATTAGCATTAATTTGAGAAAAACAGTAACCAAGCACGTGCAATGAGCCTCAGTTAAAATGAGAAAAGGTCAGGAGGCTCAGAAACTCTGAGATGAATAAAACACTACAAAGACAGACAATACTAAAGAATTCAAAAGTGAAAGGTAGGTAAAGACATAGAAACAAAAACAACCCTAGAAAGCAAACAAAAATAATATGCTTGGAAAATATTTTTCATTTTGAGACGATTACAATAAAAAAATGAAAAAACCCACCAAATAGAGCAAGCAGTAATGGTTTTAAACCAAACAAGGGTAGAGTTAGACTAGAAAAAAGGAATGAATTTTTAAGAGGGTGGTGAAGCACTGGGGGTTGGTGGCAAAAGCCCCATCCTGGAAATATTCAGGGGCCAGGCAGGATGGGATTTGGAGCCATTCTGTGATTCTGAGATCAGAAATAGCTCCAACAGAAGCCAAGAGAAAGTCAAGACAAGATGTGGCAAACAAGCAAAGACAGACGGGACATAAATGCTTCAACCACACACCTTGAAAATAGCAACAGAGGTGCAATTTAAGCTCTCAGTTTTCCTGTTCATGTTTGTAAAATACCTGCAGCAGATTTTCCACAGTGAGATTTAGCTCATTTTCTTTAAGTTCAATTTACCTAGTTCTTCTAAATTTGAGTCGACCTATAACCCTTACTGGAACTGCTTAACCCATCAAAGAGCACACAGTAAAACGTATTTTTACTCCTAGAACATCCAAAAGTAGCAGCAATGCTCTAAGAAAAACATATTTAAATGTGAAGAACTCTTTTTAAACAGCAAGCAAAAGGACTGCCACAGGTAGGTGAAGTTGTCACAGCACAGGGAGGTTGCTGGCAGTGCTGGTCCCACAAAGGACACAGCACAGGTAGTGAAGGGAAAATGGAATCCAGACACCCACTTTTGGTAATTTCATCATTTCAGGTGTTCCAGCATTTGGGGAAGCAGTTTTGTAAGTAAAACTTCACTACAAATGAAAATGCACTGGTAAGAACTTTGATGTTTTAAAGTAAACTTAAGCCACTCTTAATTTAGTAAAGGCAATGAAAGTTTAAACTGTTTGAAGCTCTATGGTCTGGAATTACAAGTGGTTAAATGACCTATACAAGCATCTTTAGTCAAAGTTTAAACTGAAATGAGTTTATGCCATTTTCCTGGACATTTCCCATCTAACAGTGACAACCTTCCTATGAAACCTGTCCAGCAACACCAAGATGAAGCCAGACTGGTGATTTATAAGGTTAATATAGCAGAATACTTGAAAGCTACGTTGTTCTTTCCCTTGGACTGCCTCTTGTGAAGCTTAAGGAGACAACCCTTACACAATATTTCCATCTTACCTGCAAGTACAGTTTGTTGTCTTTTGTAATTGCATCCATGAGGTCTTTCTGTAGAGGAGGGTCTCCATTTACCCACAGGCCATTGGCTGGATTGGTGCTGAAGCCACAGGTGCTGTTCTGCTTTTTGTAAAACAGAACATAAGCAGTGTCCTTTGGAAATCTACTGGTGATTTTCTGGACTGACTGAAATGAGGTAAATGTCACTCTGCTGTCATTGAACAGAAACCACTCTCTTGGCATCTCAGTGTCCAGCTCATTTTCTACAACAGTGCAAGGACTCTCCTCTGGAAACAATTTATCCTGAGGAGAAACTAAAGAGAGAGCTGTGGACTGGTGACAGAGCCCTGAAGGCCCTGAGCCACTCACATTTCTAGCATATGAATAATAATGTCCACTCTCAGAGGATACACCAGAATGCACCACCACAGAGCTCAACACGTAGGGCACCAACTGTGGGCACGTCACCTCCTCTGCACCTGAGGGCTTCAGTTTTTTAGCAAGGTTTTCTCCAGTGTCAGAAATCTCCACACCAACAGACCAACCTCCAGAAACAACAGCCAGAGGGGATGTTGCTCTTTTCACTGGCAGTTCCAGTACAAGTGGCAGGGAAACATTGTCCAGGATTTTGCGCCTTATGTGACACTTTGGATCGTAGGAAAATCTCAAAAGAGTGAGAATGAGGTATTCAGGTTCCTCAATGATTTGCATAGTTTTTTCAGCATTCTGTAGAGAGGCACACTTTTCACAATAATACTTATTGTCTCCACTAAGGATCTCAGGTGCCAGGAAATAATTGAGTAAGTCTGTAACTGACAGGGTGTTTTTACCTACTAAACTCTGAGAAATATCCCCATTATTTTCCACTTTGAGTTCAGAAATGGTGGTATTCTCAGAGCTTGGCTCACTAGAAAAATCTTCCACAGTTCCTTCATTCATTATTGTGCCACATCCACGATTTACTTCCAAATTATTGAGAGGTGTTTCTGCAGCAGGACTGGTTGCTAAAGTGTCACTTTGCACCATGTAGTCATCTTTCACTTCAGAGTGTTCCATGCATTTTGCATCAACATTCTCTAAGGAAGTTGGAGGACAGAAAGCCAAAGAGAGATCTGTGAAAGCTTCCTCCTTTTGAGACATACTTTTGCAGTTCAAACAGCATATGTTAGTCTTTAATTTTCCTCCAAACATCTTCTCTATCAGAGTTCTTTCCTCACTTCCCATACAAGGTGCTTCAGTAAATACTTGGGATTTATGGACAGCTTCTTGTGCCTGGGACTCATCAGTCATTTCAGAACTCTTGGCTGAAGACAATGCTTTCAAAGTTCTCTCTTCTTCATGCAACCTGAAGACAAAGAAAAATAAATCCAAGTAACTGTGCTGTTTTCCAAATATTGCCACACTATTTCAGACTTTCCAGCTAAAAAAATACAGGTGGTTAAGTTGCTAGTGTCTTACACTAAAAAAATCTGTTTGTTATTTTTTATGCAAAGCTGAACTATAGAGGTCTGCACTATCCAAAACAGAGTACAAGAGGGAGAAATGCATTTATTGTGGGCCTCACTATATGTAACACAACACAATGGATATATTGAACAACAATGGATATATTGAAAGAACTGGCAAGCATTAAAAAAAACCTACCATGTTGTTATTATTTACCATCACATTGTGTTAATAAACCAGCTCTTGAGTTGACTGGTCCTGTATGTCAGACTTTGTAAGAGAAAAGGTAACTATTTGTCTACTGCCAGACTATTTCCAAAGAAAATGTTAGAATTCTGCAGCCAGGAAAGTTAAGAAACTACAGCAAGAAAACCCAAACCAAAAAAGAAACCCAAGACACAGGAAAAAAAATAAGAGAACACTATTTCACTATTGAGATAGATTTCTCCAGAAGAGGAATGTACCTTAAAGTAATATTCTTAATCCCCACCTCAGCAAGCCAAAAATACAGATGGTTATTAATAAATTTAGATATTACTGATTTATCTCTGCCACAGTTAATTTGCTTGCTTAATTAATTGGTTAAAAAGATACGTACACCTCTTTGAGACTTATGTGAACTGTATGGAGCACAGCTGTCTTCACCAACATGAAATTCCAGAAGCACAACTGAACTGCTTTCAGCAGCCACCATAAGTTAACAACAGGACCACAACATGACACCCGTGTTTAGATTTGTAAAAATGGCACATTGCTACCACCATAATCTGTTTTTAATTATGTGAATCAAGAGGGCATCCAGACTTCCCCACAGCCTGAACCCATGAAGAAAAGTGGTTCACAGACCATGCAGAAAACCAGAAAAAGAGGAATGGGATTGAAAATTCCACCCATGCAGTGGAGCTGTTATACAACTGCTCCTAAGGGTTCAATCTTGTGTGCTGAGGCTGTGGATTCATTCCCATTTATGGGATATTACCATACCTGTCCAGCAGGAATCTGAGATACTCTGAGCAATCCTGCTGGGATCGAGGGGTGAACCATGGTGGTCTGGAAGCTTCAAAGAAAATTCTAGGAGCATAGGCCTCCCTCTGTTCAAGTGAGAGAACAGGGTACACAGGAATTACTTAAATTGGTTATATTATTTTAATGTTAACAGCTGAACTTTGGACTACATTAATCCAGAGTAGCTGAATAAAATACATAGTACAAACATTTAAACAGCTTAATCATATGAAGGGAGAGCCATTAATTTTGTAGCAATCACCTCTAGTACAAAGATAAAAATAGTTTATCCTGCTGGCAAATATTAATGTTTAGTGAGTGCAAGCCATTTTTATGCATAACAGCAGCTACTGTTCTTGCTGGTGAATTAAAAACCTGTTTGTTTTCTTCAGAACACCAGTACTTCATAAATACCCATTTATTGTGAAGCTGAGCCAGCCTCATCCCCTTCACAAGTTTATTGATGTTATTCAAAGAGTACAGGAGTGTCTTGTGCCTTTCCAGCATTAGCAAAATATTTCAAACAGCTAATAATGTTCACATTAGAATTTGAACTAAAATAAAATTAAGTTTAAAAATCGCTGAAAAAGGTCACAGTTTACCCTACAAAGATACACAAAATCAGTTTGCAGATCAACTCAGGTCTTGTTTGGATTTTCTCATTCTTGCTTCTCAAAGAAAAGCTATCACTGCCTATTTACAAAAACAACAAAACACCAACATCTCCCCCTTAGAGAAATGTGGATTTCCTAAGTCCATCCACACCATCTGAGCATTTGAAGACAGACTCATTCCCATACAAAACTATAATATTTATATTTCATGTGCCCAGGAGGACTCCCATAGCATCATGTTTGTTTCTCAATTTTAGTATACAGATCTAGGCTTAAAGAAAAGCAGATGGAAAACTGACATACCTGGGTATGGGCCAAAAATGCAAAAAGATGCTGTAATTTTCTCATCAGGGAATTACAGCCATTTAGATTCAGAGATAAAACATGTCTTCTGAAACTGAAATTAAAGAGAGACACATCAGTTTCCTTGCTAGACCTCTAACAACACAGCTATCATTGCAGCTCAGATAATTACTTCAAATTGAAAGAAAGGTAAACATGTAACACTTCCCTTTAATACTGGAACTCTGCTCCAGTGCAGATATAAAATTACTGTATGGGAAGAATTAACACTGCAAAATACCTGTGTCTTTAAACATTTAAATGAGTAGGAACAGCATACAGAAATACAGTTTTTTAATACCCTTCCGGATTGTAACAAAAACATCTTTAATTTTTTTTACAATGCAGCAGTGAGCAAGGACAGTGAGGAAAAAAAGATTTATCTTTTGACACTGAGCAGAAGGATCAGGATTTTTAGTGGTTAAAATTGCAGTTTCCAGAGCTGAATTTGAACACAGCAATCAGTGACTGAGTACAAAAAAAATCCACTCGGCTGTAGCAAGCTGAGACACCCCAGGACATAGTCTGTGAAAATCAAGAATGCAGTAACTGCAAGAATTATCTGCAATGAAAAGAGCTGTTAAGAAGCACTTACTCTGTAGCCATAAAAAGTGCCTGAATAACACTGTTCATGTAGCAAGTATTTCCTAGATTTATTAGGCCTGTCTTCCCGGTCTCAGATTTCCCAGAAAGTCTAGATAAACAAGATGGCAAAGAACTGGATTGAGAAGTCCAGGCACTCTGACTGAGGATCAACTTAATCTTCTCTTCAGAGGGTTTGGGCATATCCTACAAGAGAAACATTTAACACACTTAATAGATTTTTAGAATTTGTTTCTATAACAGGTCCTGCCATTCAGTAGTATTGCATCTCCCCAACCTTCTCCTTCAAAGCTTTATATTTATTTTATATTTCAAACAGAGGATTGACATGAGATCTTGTGGTTAGCTCTTTGCTCCATGTGGAAGCTCCAAAGAATTTGGATCTGTGGAACTACAGCTTCACATCTGGGAAAACAAACAAAAAAACCCCCATTTCATGCTCTTAACAATCCTAATGTACCTTAATAGCTTCCAGAATGGGTTCATAGAGCTCTGGAAATCCTGAATAATGGTACATCATGCAGTGTATCAGCTCAGTCAGCTGCATCAGAAAGGCTGTGCTGGAAGGCAAACCATCTCTCTTGAAGGAGTGAACCAAACTGACCACGTGTGGGACAATCTGAATGGCAAAACAAAGAAACAGAAAGGTGTTAATTGCATTTTCTCTTTTTTTTCCTAATAAATACTTCATTAAACTTTGTTAGTTTATAAATGCCACATGCCAGGGCATTTGGCATTTGCAGTTTTGTTATTAAATAAGAAGTGGTTGAGAAACAACGACTTGAAAAACATATGTTATTCTTCAAACATGGAAATTTTCAAGCAGCAAAATTAATTATTCAATGCTCTCTTTAGCTCACATAGCAAGTTTTAAAAGGAACTTTATGAATTTAGAAGGTGAATGCTAAGGCTTTAAACAGGCAAGTGTCCAAAAGTACTCATCTGATTAAGGACGTTAACCGCCAACATTTTCCTTCTGTGCCACCACTAATGGTTTAATATCTTTTCTGATTTCACAGATATGGTTTTTAAAACAAACCTCCCAATGCTCCTTTAACAGAACCTAATTCTTGGACCCACGAGCCAATGACCACGTTCCTGCTATCCCTACAAGAAGGGGACTGAGCCACAGCTCCACCTAGTGAGGCAGCTCAGCTCCACAAACCACGAGCAGGTCATTAAATATAATGAGCTGCAAGTTTCATCTATTTAGACTTAGCTCAGATTCAGGACTGCTTTAAACTGGGTCAGATTAGAATCAGAAGTGTTTACTACATCTCCTTCCTCTTCTTCAGCACAGTTCTCCACTTTTAAATGCAGGAGACATTTGCCTTATGACATCAAGCAGAAATTTATTTCAAGGCAACTGACAAAGAGTGAAGGAGTATTTGTGTTTTGAGCATATTCAAAGCTTTCAATTGTGACTCAAATTTCTATCCTAAGACAAGATCAGGGCAGTGGAGAAACTTCAGATATCTCTCTTTAAAAAGATAAGGGACATAAATAAGCCCTTACTTTAAAAAGAAAGGGACATAAGGCAACTGTGACATTAAACAAGGGGTTTGACATCCCTTCAGAGCCTTGGGGACAGCTCAGAAACAACCTGCCAGGCTGTTACTAACAAATCTCAGACATTTCTCCTAATCTTTAATCTGAACACCAAGTGTGAAACACCTTGCTGTATTTAATACAAACAGTCACTCATGCCCTCCCATCTATGGCTTTAAAAATGAAATTTATTTCAAAGAGGGGTCATTAAATTGGTGACCTTTAATTTATCCATGAGTACTGACACAGACAGCAGAGCTTTCTGGAAGTGAAGGTTTTTTTGCTCTCATGAGCTTATTGAGGGTGACCAGGTTACACAGAGCAGATGATCTCAGCTCTTTTCCCAGACAGTTGTCCTCAAAAATCTACTTTGCTACCCAACTTTATTGGCCAATTTCACAGACATAAAACAGATTTCCAGAAGCACACAGTCAAAACGTGGTGACAGAAACAGGTTGATACAAGGAAGGACAATGCTGGCTTCCAGCTATAGGTGAAGTGGTTGGATCTGGAAGCTGAAAAGGCTTCCACAGGAACCTGATTCCAGGATCTTCCACCACACAAAATCCAATTCTGCTGCTCTTTACCCCCATTTCAGAAATCACACAGTGAGCCACATTTCAAAGCACTGCAACACAGTTACTTAGCAACTCACCAAATGAAAAGCTTCTGGAGAATGCTGGAAACTAAGTAACATGTGGGAAAGGACAGCAAGGGCACCGGGCCTCACTAGAGGAAACCAAAGTCGATTAAAGACCTGAAAAAAGCCACATTTATTTCAGTGAATCTGCAAAGTAAAAACTCAGTAAACACAAAAATGAGTCTTCAAACACACAACCACTGAAACAGACAAAATCACTACATGCAAGTGACAGCTATAGATGTATTTATATCATATTTGCAGAGTAAGAAGACACTGAATGTTACAACAAAAAAGATGTTACATGGTTCCATCACTGGTAGCAATTCCTTTCCCTGTCCCTCAGTTCTGAATGCCCTTTTCCAACGTACCAGCTCGATCTTGAGCAGAGTGACATCAATGAGGATGGTGAATTTCTGGACTGCAGCCAACCCTTTCAGCAGTGCAATCACCCAGGTTTCCACGTGCTGAGCCAGGGGCCAGGACAGCCAGTCAATCATTCTGCAAGGCAACAGGAGAACAAAAATATAAAAAAACCATGCCACTAACTTTAATCTCAACAAAAAACAGATCAGTACTTTGCTACATGCTTTTCAATAGGACTCACAATAAGTAATGCAGGAAAGTTAGGCAAGTGGTAAATTAATATTATATCTCCTTTCCTCAAGATGTTAAATTCAAACATTTATCCTGAGCAACATTTCCATCTATCTTCTAAAACAGAGAATCAAAACCACAGGTGCAAACTGTTTTTGTCTGCAAAGAAATAACCTTAACCTAGAAAAAGACCCCACAACTCATAGTTCAATCATCTTCAAATCTTCCCATCCCTGATTTTTAGGCTTGACATTTTCAGCAGTGTCAGCAACATCTGCACAGCTGATTTAAGTCTCATCACAACATATTTTGTTTTCTTTACTGATTAGACAAGTATTCTGCAGAGCCCTACATCAGAACCACTATTCTAAGACACCTGACTGTTAATTGAGTTAATGATTTGGAGAGCAGAAAGCAAAGCCAGAAGAGGAGACAGCAGTGAACTTGCAGACCTACTTGAGACTGTCCCAAAAAGCATCAAATCTCAGACCTGGTAGGTGAATTTCAGGTATTTTGGTTGCATTTACTTGGTTTCTGCTCTGTTGCAATCAATGACTTCATTTCAATACAAAGGCAGATACTAGGATGAGCCATGATGACCATGAATATAAATAGAGGATGCTTTTTTGGGTTTGACTAGATTAAGAGAATCTTAAAAGCCTCAAGAGGACCTTGTGCCTCACACCACCCTAAAATCAGCAGGTCTTTTACCCATGTATGTGCCTAGTAAGGACAGTATTTTTGACACCTTTGAAGAGAAAAAAAAAGTATTTATGTAACTTCACACAGTAACTTTTTTCATGAAATACCTTCTTCACTACATCAAAGAATCTGGCAGCTCAAGTGTGAACCCCTCAGATTCGGAAAAAAAACCCCAAAATAGCAACAGAAGGTCCTCAGACTACCTGGCACCCCCAACAAATTACAAGTCTTTTGCAGGATTTTTCTTTTTTTTTTCCCAATAAGACAGAGCACCTGGTTACGTTAGGAGTTTTTCCTCAGCAAAATTTTCAGTTTCTCTTTACAAAGACATTTGAGTTGAAGTGCAAAAAAGCATTACACTTGTCAGGATACTGAATACAGCCAGTCCATTTCCTCCCAGAGTTCTGAAAAATACTCTTACAGTAGCCATATATCCTCAAAGAGGTTCAACAATTTTCTGCTTTTCCTCACAGGTGCTGCAGGTAAGGTTTCACAAGGCAGCTGAGTCAATCAAAAACTCAAGCCAAAAGCCAAATACCCTTTCTAACACCATCTTGTGTTTCTGTACTGCCCTCTCTGAACAAACTCTATTTATGAGTCTGTGAAATATAAGTTATTTACTACTCTGTGCTCAACTTTAGACAGTGCCACAGAAGTTACACTTTGGAAGGGAGCACCAAAGTCTCTAATTCAGTCACCAAAGCTCTGCTCAGACTGTGCCTGGAGTTCTGCATCTCCTGGGAATGCTGCAAGCCTGGTGACAGCACTGTCATTTGGGGCTCCAGACATTCCAGCTGCATTAACCTCTTCACAACTGCAAAGGGTTCCCAGAGGTAGAAAAAGAAACTGGATGCAGTTTTGAAATGAGAGTGGCCAGAAACAAAACCAACAACGTTCCACAGAACAAAACTAGAGGCTCTCAAGAGAGACTAATACCTCAAAGAGTGAGGTAAGCAAGTAAAGTCATCCTTTCCTTTCAAAAACAAGAGAAGAACTCACCCACTACATGGCTGGTGCCAAAACAAAAGCCCTCATTTGATAATAACATCTCCTACTGTAAGCAAAGCTCAGCCCTGCATTACTGCCCTAAGCAGAGGCACACAGAGGAGCTGCTCTCAAGCTACAGTTATGTATGATCACTGTCCTGATGCTGAAATGCAACATAAATGTTAAAACTACACCAACTTGAAAATTAATCAACACATTACTGGCAAATTAGCAGCATTACCAAATCCTGAATTTCCCAGCTCTGACTTAGACTGGGCACACAACTTTGCTGAAATCTCTTCAGTCAAGGAGATTCTTTTCAAGTCCCTAAACACTAAGTCTCACCCCAAATTGTATTACTAACACTGCTTCTTTTCATCATGTTTTTGACTGAAATACAGCTTCTAAACTTACTGTAAACACAAGGAATGTTTGCAGTGTGAGAAAGCCTCCAGCACTCCACCAAGATATTCAAGCACTACACTACAGGAATGCTGAAGTATGACACTACACTCAAATGGATGTACTTAAAGAAATAATACTGCAGACACTGAACTCTCAGTTTAAGGCTTCTTAAAAGTTATTGTTTAAACAATATAAATTTTTCATAGTCCCCTGTTTAACTGCATTACCCATTTTTCTACCCTTTAGTGCTCAACAGCTTCTTCAATAGGGTTAAAAAAAACCCCTTCAAGGTCTTCATCTTCCTATCACTGTCATCTTTCTGCATCACTATTATTCACATACCTGGAGACTGAACCAAGATTGCAATCTGAATCCCAGCCTGTTTACACTGCTACTCATCTCCACCACCTTTACTCAAGGTTAGATTAGTGACAAACATCATATGCAATTGCTTTTACAGCATTCCTATTCCTCTATCATTCAAAGAGCATTCAAAAAAAACCAAACTATGAGGGTTTGAGTGAAAAGGATAATAGAGGATATTCTCTGTGAAGCCTACTAAAACACCATGATGATATCTAAGCAGAAAAAAACCCCTCAAAACTAAGCAGTAAGACTCTTTCTGAGCTGTCTCCTCTTCAGAGCAGGAGATGATGGTTAATACCATCATATGAGAATGCTACCCTGCTGCTTGGAAAAGCAGGAAGGTTCATCTTCTGAAAACAAGGCCTTGTTTCTCAGCTTGACTGTAAACCCCATGAAGTTTCCTGCTTATGCCACCTTCCATAAGGCAGGAGACCTCACTTCAGATGTCTAAGAGGAGCACAGGTGCTTCCTCTTAGTTTGTATTTAACCCTCTTGATCCACCCCAGCAGAGCTGGAGAATGAAGCCACAACAGCAATGAAGGCAGCAGCCTTAAATTGAAACCACAACAGTAACATCCACAGAATCATATATATGTGTATATATACAATATATATCTCCTTAAACCTTAACAAGCCAAAAAGCATGACATGGAATACCATCTTAAAAGTTCCTCTTCTTCATGCTTTTGTGTGGATGGTTTTTTTTTTTTTAATGGAACCTAAGTAACAAACAATTTCAAGAAAGGCAAGATTAAGAAAGAGCCTCTTCCCTCCCTTGACCATGAAAACATTACCTGCACAGAGCTTGAGTCATACTTGCATCTTTGACATTGGGATCTGTGGTAAGGCTCCTGATGAGTACTGTGATCATCTGCAATGGTATGTGCTGTACAAGACTTGCCAGGGCAACAGAGGGCTCGAATGAAGTATCTGTAACAATTGAACACGACATCATGGAAGGCACTAAAAAGAAAAAAAGTCAGCTTTGTGTTCTACCCTTCACCATTGTTTAAAAGTGACAATAAATCTATCCTACATTTTGCATTCTATTATCACAAACCAAACCAAAATTAAAACGTATCAATGAAATACAGACAATGAACAACAGTGAATGACAAACTCCTTTAGTTCATTTCATATCCAAGCAAGAAAGCAACAATTTCCCAATTTCCTCCACTCTTAGCAGAACTGAGAAGCAGGCTTTGTATTTTCCTAAAAAGAAGTGCCATAAGTTGTTTTTTATACTTCATGTTAAGCCTAGGAATTTAGTGCAGCTGGAATTCCCCACATCCTATATAAACAACTCTCTGCTAACCACACCACTCAGGGCAAAATGCAATGTTCAGTTTCCCAGGTGCCTCAACAGCAAAGGCACTTTCCAATGGGAACTATTACAGCACTTCAGATTCCAGAAGTCAGAAAGGACTTATTTATAACCACATTTCTCTTACTCAGGCACTGGGTGCTTCCTAGAATTTTATATATTGCTTTGACATATATTACTTATTTGTATTTATAAATCCTAATTTGTGAAAACGTTCCAAGGAGCAAGAAGAGCAGCTTTTCACTGAATAACAGAACTGTGTTGGAAGGAACCTCTGACAATCATGTGGCCAAACCCCCCTGCCAAGGCAGGGTCACCTGGAGCAGGTAACACCCAAGCAGGGCTGGAATGCCTCCAGAGGGGGAGACTCCATGACCCCCCTGGGCAGCTGTTCCAGTGCTCTGCCACCCTCAGTTTAAACAAGTTCTTCCTCACGTTAAGATGAGACTTGTGTTTTAGTTTATGGCCTTTGCTCCTTGTCATGTTGCTGGGCACCACCAAGAGTCTGTATCAACTTCTTGGCAACAGCCTTCGAGCTATTCATATGCGTTCTGCTACTGAGAGTTTTAAATTTTTCTTAACAAGGCACCCAAAACTTCATTTTGGTATCTAATTTAAAGCATTGCACCAGGAGTTTTTCCAAGCACCATCCCGCTCTGCAACAAAATAAATCGCTATTCCCCCTCTAGCTTTCGGGGCATGGGCAGGATATAAAAAAGGGTTTGCTTTCTTGACAGCCAAGAAGTTGCATTGTGAGGAAGCAGTGGTGAAGTGAGAAAGGCAGCCTGGAGCTGACGCTCTAAGGCTTTTCCTTTTCTCGGGATAACCTCTACCCCCTCTGCTCCCGCTCACCCCCGGCGGAGATGACGGCGAAGAGCTCCTGCAGGGAGGGCAGCAGCGTGTCGGGCTCGGCCTTCCACACGCTCCGGAGCAGCGCGCTGACCTGGGTCACCTGCGACACGTAGAGGCGCAGCTCAGCCTCGCGGGTGCCCTGGCTCTGGAAGTGCGCGATGCTCCGCACCAGCTGCTGGCAGAAGGCGAGCGAGAGCTTCCTCCCGCGGGGCAGGCACTGCGGGAAGTCTCCCAGCAGCTGGCACAGGCGGGCGCACAGCGGCGGCGCGGGCCGCTCGCACACCAGGCGCAGCGCCTCCACCTGCAGCAGCTCGAACAGCTCCAGCACCGAGGGGCAGCTCATGATGAGGCGCAGCCCCGCCTGGATGTAGTCGAGGATGGCGGGGTCGCGGTTGCTCAGCTCGCCGTAGCCGCGCTGCAGGAGGCCGAGGACGAGCCCGCGGTTGAAGAACGCCTCGAACTCGGCGCGGTGGAAGCGGCCGTAGGCGTCCAGCACCTGCCGCCCCACCTGCCGCTGGAAGGGGTCGGGGCCCTGCAGCACCAGGCGGGTGCCCAGC
>VXBR01002164.1:37674-96106 GCA_013400215.1 Cisticola juncidis | reverse complement strand
GGGCCCGATCGTGAGGGGGCGGAAGGGCCGGGACGGCGGGAAAGGCTCGGAGCGGGAAAAGGGTCGGAGCGGGAAAGGCTCGGAGCGGGAAAAGGATCGGAGCGGCCGCATGGGAGGGGTTGGAGTGCGGGGAGAGGTTCCGAGAGCCGCAGAATTCAGAGCCGGCGCGGGCTGTGCCGCTGTCATCTGCTCCCCTGCGCACACAAGGTCCCGCTCCGCCCGCTCCGTCCGCCCTCACGGAGAGACTGGGGCGTGAGGCGATGGCCGCCCGCTCCCGCCCTCGGCCTGCGTGCACAGCCCGTCAGCTCATCCTGCGATGTGTGTTTATTGCTTCAGTTACCGCTCAGCCTTGCTTTAGTTATCGCTCATTTCTGGATGCTTGTGACCAGCAGCACTTGCTCAGAGAAGCCCTTGCTGTTGAGCAGCGCTCTGACAGAGCAGCAGTTAATGCTGTTGGGAGGGTGTTCCCATCCTTGTTTGAGCCTGGTGTTGCTTCATTTCTGACCCAGTTTAGCTCCAGTTTCCAACAAGCGAATCTTGTTAATGTACTCTGCATTTTCATATCACTATACATTTTCAGAATAAGTGAAAAAAATAAAAGAGTTCTGCAAATTACTAGGACTGAATATTATCATACAGTCATGGAATCCGGAATAGTTTGGCTTGGGAGGGATCTTAAAGGTCATGTAGTTCCAAATCCCTCCTGCCACGGGCAGGGATGCCACTCAGTACATCACTTTTCTCAGCTCCTTCCACCTTGTCCACACTATCTCTTTGAGAACTAGGTAACAAGAAAGGTCACAAATTGAATTAAAACCACCATTGCCAATAAACAGACTGGAGACCAAACTCCACTCACTCAAATAAAATCCTTTGAGCTATCTCGCTGGTGACATAAGCTGGGTGTGCTGGCAAAGCCTTCTTGATTTGCTGTTTCTCAAAACAAACATCTTCATGCTCTGTGATTGAGCAATACCTGTAATTCAGCATCAGGAGAGGATGCAAAATGAGCCTAATTAATCCCTGGTAGTATTTGAAGTGGAGCAGGTGCAGAATCTGAGCTGGAGCTTAGGCTGACAACAGATACTGTTGAATTAAGAGTAAGAAAAAAGACCCACAAACCCTCCAGGGACAGCTGTGAGATACTACAGCTGTCAAATAACAAAACATGAGACCATAAAGTTCACACATGGCCTGGAAACTGAGCCCTCTGTTCATAAAATATTTCCATTGCTCAATTAAACAGCTTAGATGACTTGAACTTTGCTCCTCTGTCCTTCAGTTTTCTGTTTGCTCCTCACAGATGTGAAGTCTGGTTCTAGAAACCACTGTGCAATTTCCGAGTCATTACAGTCCAGTATAAAGTGTGTTAATCAAGGGCTTTTTTACAAGAACTTTTCAAAGGTCAGAGGCTGTTACCACCAACATCTTAACTATCTAAATTGTGTTTATACAGAGTACTGTATTGGAATGATATCTAAAGGAACTACTCTTTTGTTCAGAAGGACTTTGTTGCAAACATAAATAAAAAATTAACCTTGACGAAGGTGCTAGATTGTGTGACTGTGGAACTTAATGCTTTGCCTTCTGTGGTCTGGACTAGGAGTGTTTTAATTTTCTTATGTTTACTAGTATGAACATTTTTTTTTTCTAGCCCTGTTTATGGTGAGTTCTGAAGCCAGAAGAGGAGAAGTGGAGTCCTCTCAAGATCCAAAACAGAACTCAGAAAGAAAGAAGCACTGAAATCAAGTTGCCAGTGACACATGCATGGAAAGGGACAAAATGAGACTTTATTTGGGCAGAGAATCGTGGAGAATGGAAGGAGCAAGGAAGTTTGGAGGTATGAGAAGTTCCAAGGTGCTCAGGTATATTGATGAGAAAGAGAATAAAGCAGAGGAAAGGGAGAAAGGTGGGGTGGTGAGGCAGGCTCATGGGGCAAATGATGGAGTAGCAAAAGCAGAGGGATGATGAGTGAAGCAGTTGCCACAAATAGGGAAGCAAATGTGGAAGGGCTGCAGCAGTCATTTGAAAAGCTGCAGACATATGGATGATTTTCAGGAGCAGGCAGATATGGGGAATGCTGAAAGCATGAGCAGCTGCACATTAGCAGGATCAGAGGCTCCTGTGAGCCAGGGGATCAGAGGTCTCAGCAGACTTTCCCTTTGTTTACATAGCAGTGTGGAAGGGAGGGGAGGCAGTGCCTGCTGCTAGGGGAAGGGGAACAGTCTCCCTGACAGCCTGGGACCTTCTGTCCAGCAGCCCAGTCACAGCTGTCACTGTGTAGATAAAGCAGGTTCTTCCCAAAAACCCCAGGAAGGTCTGAACATCCACAGCCCCCATAAAAATTAAATTTGATAGCTGGAGGTTGATAGTTCAAAGGAGGGTAAGGTAATTCTAGTAGAAAAGCTTAAAAATAGTGATTTTATTTGCATGCAGGTGACCAAGTATGCATGGTCCTTTAATGATTGTATTTCAAGTGATAGAGCCAGCAATGAAAAACAAGTGGTTAAGTGTTGGGATGGTTGGTTGAGTCACTGAATTGCCTGTGACCTCAGAGCTAAGACTCACCTGAACTGTGGGGGTGATCCTAATTACAACCTTGCTATTAGATATGCAATTACTAATCTATAATTATGTGCTAAATTTTAGAACACTGACTGTTCCTCTGTTTACAGTGAAATCTGGCACCTAATAGTACTAAATGCGACAAAATTAGGAATAAATTCATTCTTTGGTGAACAAAATATATATTTAAATACTTGCTCTAAGAAAGTATGTAAAACACCCAGTCATGTTTCATGTAAAGTGGTGATTCTTGTTAAATACTAATTACCCTTACTGAGAAAAAGCACAAATAGCAGCAGAAGGTTAACCATGGTGGCATCTCTGTGCTAACTCAACAATCTGAAAGGCAGGAAGGCAAAAAGGAAACTTTTTACCAAGAATCTTGGATTAAAGCTACTCTGTCAGCCTCACACACGAGATGAATTCATTTCATAGATAAGGGGGTCATCCTAAAGGCTCGTGAGGCTCTGGATGCCACATCTGCCCATTTCTTCTGCCACCCACGTGAGCCAGTCTGGCATGCTGGACCTCCTGCTGCTGTGCAGAGGTGTCCTCATGGCATATCCAGGGAAATGCTTCTCCCTGAGAGGCAGGATCCCACACCTCTGCAGTGAGAGAGCACCACGTGGCTTGGCTGTGTGCTTGCAGGACTGTCACCATGAGATTCTCCTGTTTTTTTGAGCATTCATACTAAAGTAGAAGTGTGCACCTTCTCACGCTCGTTCATGTAAACAAGGAGATCTCGTTTTGTAAATATTGCCATTGTTTTGAATTCCTTCTCCAAGAGAAGGTGAGGATGAATCACAGTCCCTTTGACCAATGTGGTTGAGAGGTGGGAATGCCACTCTCCAATCTATGGTCACCTTGCTAAAAGTATATAATAGCAAGTAATAAACAAAGCAGGAGATTCTGCCTGCTTTCTGCTCTCCCAAATTCGTGGCTCCATGTGTCTTTTCAAGCAAGGCTCACAGCAACATCAGACTGCTAAATGTAGTGTAAGACAGGCAGCAGGAGACAGGGGAGATGAGGAGCAGGCTTCTCTTTCCAGTCACAGCTTGCTCTCAGAAGTGTCACCATGACATGAAACTGGACCATAAATCAGGAGCTCCTGGGCACTACCTGTGGCTCTGTTTGGACTCCAGTGGTGGCAGCAAGCTGCTGAATTACCTGCAGGGGTGGTATCTGTCAGGTGCAAAGAGTGGCAACCAGGTGCTTGAGAGCACTGTAAGGTTCAATTAGATAATGTTTGCTAACTATTAATTAAGTGGTTTAAGTTTGAAAGTATTGATTAGAAGTGCCTGAATGTTGAATCATCGTGTTCTGGTTGTACACTGCCCAAAGATTCATTCAACCAATGAACAACAGGGCAGAGGTTTATTTATCCAAAAATCAAGACAGCACAGCATGCAGCCCTAGTGCCTTACTGAAACCTGTTATCATGCTGCAATTATTTATTTTTGAGGAGAGGAGCTTTCATTTGACAGAGCTGTTTTGCCTCCTGCAGATACAATCTGTCATGATTTAGTTTTGCATATATAATATAAATATATTTGCCACGTCAAGGAGCAACATCTGACTGAACGTGGCTTTATTTCTAGTTCTGTATTAGTTTTTCTCAGTTGTAAAAGAGAGATATTGCAGGGATGGCATTTGGTATTCAAGACCTGTGCAGTAATTGCCTTGAAAGCAAGGAGCACCCTTAGCTTCAGACAAGGAACTGACAATTAACAGCCGTGATTAAAGGCTGCAGTCCAGCCATGGTGGGAGATCTAGGCAGACTCCTTAACGTTTATGTGGCAATAATCTGTCACAGCATTAGGCTGGGGCATGAAGAAAGTTTAAGGAGACTCAGGCCACTGTGGATTGTGGGGCCAGAAAAGTGATGTTTCAAAAGGCAAGGATAGCCACATGAGATAAAGGAATTGACAGTATCTACCACTGCAAATTTCCAGGAATAAGAAGCGTTCCTGTGATTCAGCATGGCTCAGATATATTTTGGCTGAAGAACTGTGTCCTGACTCAGGCTTCTTTGCCAGATACATCTGCTCTGTCTCAGTAAGGGGTTCAGCTGGTCCACTGTGGTGAGTGTATTTTGTATTTCTTCCTTTTACTCAAAAGGATAACTGGCAAATCTTTACACAACATCCTTCTCTCAAGTCTCCCTTACATGAATAAACAGTACTGCTTGTCATCACATATGCTTTTCTCACTGATGTCTTTCTCAATGCACACCCTAAAGAGAGCGAATGTACTAGCCATGGTGAAACAATGGTGGTTAGATTGATATTTGGACAATTGGAAACTCAGCTGTGCATTAGACTCTCCTTGCTGTTCTTCACTTTGTGAGGTAATTCTAGGATTACAGCAGGGAATTCTCACAGTGCTCAGGAAGGTTTAAGGTCCTTACACATTCACACACAACCCAGAGGCAATCCATATGCCAGCTTTGTGTTTCACCAGTATGAAGTGCATAACTTTTCCAAGCCCTGACAATGTAAAAAGTGAACTTTTGGTGGCTCCATATCTCCTTTCTCTTGCATTGCACAAAATGTTTGTGGTAAATGTCCCAGATTCTAAAGCAGACATAAACTCCTTTATGTTTGGGATGTGTGAGCCTAGATGTTTAAATATAGAGAATCAACTAAGTTGTGCCAAAACCCCTCAAATTTGTGCAGTCCTTTATTTATTTTGCTTGTGCAAATGCTTTCTTTGCATGCATAAATTTGCAATACAAATGCAACTTGAGTGTGTTCCTATGAAAATGTGGCATTATGTAGGATTTTATGTGCAATGATACATATTATTTTCAGGGAAAAATTTGTGATGGTGATCGTCTCTTTCAAGTACAAACTGCTCTTAAACCCAAAAAAGTGAGCCTCGATGAAGAGCTTCATTTGATAAATGATACATTTGATAAAATTCAGATACCTGCTGAGGAAATAGCCTGTTTATAAAAATAGAGTTATACATCAACCCAGCTATCTGACAGAAAGTAATAAAAGTTGATTGCCTGCAAGGTCATCTGTGACTCAGAAATTAGACAGAATACGGACTGTGGAAGTCAGCTGTGAGGCTATGGCAGAGAACAATACATACTTGATTGAATCTTCCCCAAAAGATGTGTCAAATATCACACCTTTCTCAAGAAAGGGGAGACTCAGTAGGTGAAGAAAATATCAAGCATTCTACTTTCTTGCATAGCACACACAACAGGTTTTTTGTGATGTGATAGTTCTAAATTTTTTTTAAATGTTCAGGAGTCGCACAGGCATCCAAATAGATACATATTCTAATTTGTAAAAATATGGCACGATGCTTCACTTGGAAAAGTAGCAGGTTTAGCTTAAGTTAGACTGCTGTTTCTTTTATCAGTTTTTAATGAGACACTTGGCAGAACCAATACTGAAATCCTTATAGCTTTTGGCTGACACACACAATGTCTGCTGCTTAATGAAGGAGTAAATTGTATCATAAATCTCCTATTTTTTATTGCTGTTTCTTTGTATGAGGAGTGCAAATCACCTCTCAAACTTACAGATTTCTGCTGTCTCTTTCTTCATATATTATCTATGTGTATTGTAAAGGATACCATAAAAGGATGTAATTTGTCCAAGACCAAATATCAAAGATGCTATCACATCTTCTGGTTATATATTTTATGGATGACATTTGGTGGAATAATTGAGGAGACCAAATGCACATTATCATTAAAAACAAGTTCAAAAATACATGGGGAAACCAGAAAAATAAAGTAGAAAGCAAAGTTTCACAGAATAAAAAGTTTATTCCTGAGAGATTTGTCCGTGGCTTGATTTGTGTGTATTTTAAAAGATTCATCTTATTGGAGTCCATTGATTTTCAAGTATTACAAAATCTATGCATCCTCTGAGGATCTCTGTGTACCTTTACTAGTTGTTACCTTACATTTATAGCACTTCTCTCACTATTCCAGCATTTTGACATGTCTGGAACCCTTTGTCCTGAGCTAATGAAACAAAATGTTTCAGTCTATGCCTGCTAATGTGGCACAAAAGAAATCTCATTATTTTCAGTGAGACTTCTCTAAGACTGAACTGGTCATCATTGCCTGGGCCTTTGCTGTTCTGCTGATGTGTGCAGACTCTTCCAAAGTGGAGTAATTTACTTTGCCTTGCATCTTGGCTGCTGCTTCTCCTTTTTTGGGGGGGAAGGAGGGAGTGGTGGTGCTTGTTATAAGTTTTTTTGGTTTTTAGTAGCATCCATAGAGTCTATATTTTCTCTTACTTCCATTGTGCTGTTGTTACCATTTGTCAGACTTCATCCATTTCATGGGCTGCACAACTTCATTTGTTCTGATTATTTTGCCAAAGATTAAACCTTGGTTTTCCCAGCTTTTGAGAATTTTGTTCCAGGTAATAACCATAATTTTCCTTTCTCCACTTAAGCCACCAATGGGTTTATCTGTTGTACATCAGTCACAAATGTCTCTTGACATTTTTTTTGTGTTTATTGTCTCTTGAAAAATATGCTGTTTGGTTGTTCTCACTATATTCTGATTTGCTCAGTGAACACTCTGTGTTAAAAATGTCAGACAGAAATCCCTTTTATCCTCAGTCATCCCTGTGACTGCATCTAACCTCCACTGGGTGATGGAGACACCAGCTTAGTCCCACCTGAGCGTGCCACAAATAATAAATAAAGCAATAACAAGCAAAGCAAATCATGGAGGCACAGCTGAGCTGCTGCTGCTTCTGGCACTGGAATTCAGCTGCCACCAGTTCAGGTAGCTCTGCAGTATCCTCTGTTGGGAGGTAGGCAGGTCCTTCATTGCCCAAGAAAATCTGTTTTATCAGGTAATTCACTGGGTTTCAGAGCCCACTATCAGGGTCATGGCATTGCACCTCTGAAATCTGTACCTCTTGTCAAATCCAAGTGAAAGCAGCATTTTATCCTAATGCTTGTGATGAGGAAGAGGAGGTCAGACACAGGGACATGACAACACATTCCTCCTTTCCTTGTAAATCTAGGAAAAAGTGTCTGACTTCCAGCTTGAGGAATCCCAAAACACTAGAGAAATACACTGAATAAATTCACCTAGCAAGTGAGGTGCTGTGGATGAGAAACACAGCAGATCTGGACAATAATGAAACAAAGAAAATAAAGAACATTTTAGTAAATGTGCAAGAACGTTGAATGAAGCAGGAGTCAGATGCAGACCCACCAGCACAGATCCTCCAAGATGGGGCAGCAGAAGGAGTGAGTTGTGTTGGCCTTGCACAGATATCCTCAAAGGTTTCACAGCAGAGTGAGCACATAATAAGGAGTAATTTAGCCCTAAGACACAGGGTAGTCAGAATGTACAGTTTTTATCTTCTTCCAGAAATGTCAATGCAGTTTAGTGAAATTTTTAAGAGTTCGCACAGCTGCAGTTTCATTTACCTAGTAGATTGTGGAATTTTTTGCTTTTTAAATTCAGCTCCAAAATTCAAATCCCTTGAAGACTTCTTAGCAACAAAGCCATGTATCTTAATTCAGAATATTTTGGTTTGAAATCTGTGATAGTCTTCAAAAATAAGTCCCCTTGTGTGTGATATTGGATGCACTAACTGAAATGCATAACAACAAAAGGAATAGTAACCATCTTGTGGGTTGAATAGCTGAATTATTTGTAAAAATTTGGATCACTAAGGAATTTTTCTGTACCTCAAGCTTAAAATTAATGAAAGTTACTATTATGGGATACAGAAAAGCAGTGCAGGGTCAAAAGTATACTTTGAAATGTGAAATTTTGTAAATACATTTTTATTTTGATTCCATTTTAAATTTCAGCACAGATGGAGCTTGTGATAATTCAATACTGGTGGTATTTCATCTCCATCTGAAACCAGGACCTGACATGTTCTTCTCTTACAGTAGCTGCTGAGGGGAGCTTAGGTTAATGTGTAAAATAATTGGTTCTCTGAACAGTTGGGCACAGTCTCAATCAGTTCCAGTCTCAGTATAAGATTTCTTTTAATCAGAGGGAAGTATAGTTTTTTTTCTGATGCCTGTATGCACTAAAATTGGTTGGAAAGAAAATGCTTTGAGTGGTGCAGCGTAGAAGCAAATGTTCAGTGTTATAAATAACAAATGATTATACAAATATACTAAACTTATAGAGCTTATTTATGTTGAATCATGTGTCAGGGTGTACTATGGACTTTTCTGTCCTGATTTCAATGATCTCATTCTTCTGGGAGAGGACTCATTTAAAGTAAATTTCATGCAAAGCATAAATACATATAGAAAAATAATTATTTTTCTTTATTGAAGACAAAATCCTCTACTACATATTATCTACAATATGAAAAATGAAAACTCCTTACTCATGGACCAAAACATTTTAATAAAATGAGGCAGATCCCGCTCCATCTTTTTAAAAATTACCTGGTGTATACTGACAGCTTGATATAGAACATAGACAAAAAAGAAGATGGACCCTTTTATTTATGTAGTTGTTACATATATTTGAGGGTGCCCTCAGTCCCTCTGTCTGTGTCATTAATGAAGATTTAATTAACTCTGGTCCAGTACAGACCCAGAGGGACAGCCCTGGTCACTGATGTCCTCTGGCACTCTGAGCCCTGGACCACGACCATCCAAACACCTCCCAATCCACCTAAGAGTGCACCCACTGAATCCATCTCTCTCCAGTCTGGAGAAAAGGATATTGTGGGGGACCATGTCCCAGGCTTTAGAGAAGGGCAGATAAATCTGTAACCCTTCCCTCTGACACTCTCTCTGCAGAGCTGGCAGTCTGCCTTCCTAAAGTTCAGAGGCCTGACTTTACTCCTTACTTGCCCTGTATTCCTCAAGACTGCAAACTGCCCCAATGCATGCTTGCTGCAACCTAGGCTGCCTCCAATCCTGACACACCCAATAATCTCCCTCATATTGATCACCTTCTAATCTAGTGCCATGTTCCCTCCCTTAGGGCTGGCTGTTATCTGTCTTAAGAATTTATATCTGGAGTTTTCTAGATTGTCAACAGTTTGCCATGCTACTTTCTACCAGTACTTCACAAATACCAGTGCTTTTGAAGGTAAAAGGCTTTTAGTGCTTGGTCGTTTAAAGTTTGTCTTCCCTCCTCCTAGAACTCTTACAAAAGATTAATTGTAGCCTGCAAGTTGTTATGAAATAGACATCACTGTAGATGGTGTAAATCATTCACCAAAGGCCAATTAATGATTTTACAGCACCTAGGACTCTCAGAGAATTATACTTGACCTTATTAAGTAAAGCAATTTATTTTTGTTTAGACAGTAAGTTGTCTGTATTTTAAAAGTGATTCAGGAAGAAAAGAAATTACACTTGCAGTTTCAAAGTGCTTTATGAATATCAGCCTTGCTGAAAACCAGTAGGATGCATGTTCTGAAATTTCTGAGATCCTTTTGAAAATCCACCTCCGTAAACACCTTAATTTTTTTTCCTAATGAAGCTCCATCTCACATACCTGATAAATACCTGCAAAACTGCATCATTCTCCTTCTGTCACTCATTGTCAAATTTGTCTTGATGTGATAGCTACAGAAAAAAAAAATCCAGTTTTCTTTCTGTGATCATTTCTTGTTTTTACTGGTCTGAATAATCACAGTCACCTTCATGCTCCATCTATTTGTTACCTCTTCTCTCTTGGCCCATATTTACATCAGCAATGCTCAAGAACTGGACTGCTCTTCCCACATTGTGATTTTCCAGCATGTTCTAGGGCACAGCTTGCTTCACAGTGAACCTTTCCAGCAATCCCAAAGCAATAATGCACCAACTTTACACGCCAGGAAAAAGCAAATCAACACTGCATTAACAGAGGTGCCTCTACCCAGCTCTAAGTAGGGAACCCCACCTACCAGGGACTGTTTGCCACTGCAGGACTAAGAAGAGCTTCAAATTGAGGTGGAAATTACCAAAATCTTATTCATAATTTTGCCTTTTACGTGCTTATATCCTGACAGGACATGCCATGAAAAGATGTTTCATCACAATGGAATAATATAGCATTGGAAATATAAATAGGGATTGTATAATACAAATACAGATGCTTAAATAAAAGCAGTTGGGATTTGTCTGGAAAGAATGAAATGAAACTGATTTTTGCTTCATTTGGATAGTTAAAATACAAAAAAACCATTATAATGCCAGTGACACACTTGCTAGCACAATAGAAATAATCAGGATTCCAGTTTAATGAGATATTGTAGAACGTGAGAATATTTTGAAGTGCTAATGAAAAAGAAAGAAGTGTTGTAAGTGGTAGAAAATGGTAATTGGTAGAGAGTAGCAGTTTTGAAGAATAGTGACAGTTTCATATGAAAAAGCATTGTAAGAATGTTGATTAGCTTAACTGGAACAGGAAAGATTTACAGAAAGAAGGGATTCAAAAGGAGAACAGCTTTACTTCTGTCCTTGCAAAGCATTGAGGAGTGTTAATTAAAACTGAGACAGGACAAAGCTTAGGGCATGCACAATAGCACAACTCTTTTTATGTGAAACATAATTCTTTTCATGTTCATGCAGCCAACAAAGTCTCCTCTGAGTGGCATTGACCCCCTCAGGTAAGATTGCAGAATTTAGGAGAATTCCTGATTGCAGAGCTCAGTGCCTGGTACCTGAGGGGTTCCATGGGGAAAGGGCTGCAATTCCAGCTTTGTTCCCATTGTCCTCCCTGCATTCCCAGTCACTATGGCAGGAGCTCACTGCCCATGGGCCAGGGACATTCTGCTCTCATTTGTGTAACCAGCAGCACAGGATTTAATCCCTGTGTACCTTAGCTTTTTATATGGAACTGAGAATTAGGGATTGTGATGCTTCTTGCATGGTTTCTTGCATGCTCATTTTAGAGGCAAAACAGGGAAACAGCCAGTGATAACCTGAGCTTCTATCTGGTTTTATTTATTTAAGTCTGCCTTTTGCTCACTACTCACTGACAACATAAATGCAATGAAAAGTTTGATTTCTATTTCACGTTACTTATGGTACTGAATATAGTTTTAAAATATGGTTTAAAAATACATTTAACATAAAATAAAGGGTTTTTTATTCAGAGCTGTCTGATGTCATTGTCAAATATCTTATCTTACTTGATGTAAGCATAATTAATCTCTTAAAGCTGAAGTAAATTACCATCCTAATCATTATTCTCTGGTTTGTCAGCTGAAGTTAGACCACATTTAATGGTAATGCTATGTAAAATCTGATATGCTGGGAATATATAACACATTTCTGAAGGGCATGATGATAATCAGATGTGTCTAGACATGTAAAACACATTTTTAATACTGTGAAGTCCTCTAATTAATTTCATGAGTTTTTGAGACTCATAGTAATTTATCTCAGATGTAGTGTAGGAATTAGAAATTGTATCAGCCACAATTTTTTTTCAGAAAAACCACAGACTTCTTAAAAATAATGAGGCCATGTCCTCATGTGTTATAAGCACTATTGGTGCATTATTTCCAATATTTAATGTATTCATTAAGATTTTTGCTTGTTGCAGGTACTTGCCTGTCTGAGGAAGGGTAAATTCAGCCATGGGGCAATGCAATGCATCCACTGGTTAGTTAATGGCACACTGTCCCCTGCTGCAGCCATGCAGCTGGGAGCTTTTTCAGATCATTGTGCTCCTCTCATCTTGATCCAGCACATGCTGGCTGCAGCAATCCCTCTGCAGAGTGGCTCAGGAGTAGTGGAGCAGGTCAGGATATCCGTGATTTTCCCTTGTGGCTCTGCTTGCTGGGGATATAATGTTGTCCAGAGCAGTACCAGGAAGCTGGTTGAATGTTTTAAAGTTGCAAAATGAGAGGTGCCACAATTCCAGCCTCCAGCTGGTGTGTTGGTCCTGCAGTCAGATGTCTCCATGTTGCCAGCACTTCAAACCCCCTGGTTTTCATGTTTGTCTTTCAGTTCCCCTCGCTTTCTCCCCAAAGTCTGGTGTACAACCAGCTGGCAAAACCATGGCTCTGCTGATGAATGTGTTCATCTAAAGCACTGAGGAGATTTCATTTGTCAAGCTGAGTCTTTTCCCATCTCAGTCTGGGTTTGGTGTGAGTATTCTCCATACTTCATTTCCCCATGTGGCAAGAGAGGTTTGTCTTTCTCTCTTCCTTATCTGTCTCTGCAGGCTGCCCACAGACACTGGCACTGTGAGCTGGCACAGAGCTGGCTGTGGGGGGCTGAGGGCAGTCTGTCTGTCTGTCTGTCTGTCTGTCTGCCTGTCTGTATCCATCAGTTTTGTCTCCCTGTCAGCCTGCACAGGAGCAGTGGATGACTGAGGAAAATGGGCTGTTCCATGGAAGGGAACCCCACAGGACTGATCTCTATCCCAGAGCTGTGCCAGACCCTGCCCTGACAGATCCCTGTGGGTTCCCCTCACTGCCCCAGCTCCCATTCCTAAGGGAGCAGACAACTCTTGCTGTGCTCAAAAAGACTCACCCAGAGAATAAAGGCTTGAAAATTGCTGTGACATTTAAAAAACAAATATCCATCACTGAAAGATAGACTCATGTCCTTTTTTTTCTCCCAGAGAAATTTGTAACAGCCTGCTTCTTCAGCCTGATTGCATTAATGTAACTGTTCTTTGCTGCTAATAATAATTACAGGGAAACATTACATAAAAGAAAAAAAAAAGTCTTCCTTTTAAAGGTGTGGCTTGAAAAGTTGTGGTGTGTGAAATCCAGTTCTAGCTGAGAGTGATCTGAATTCTCCTAGTAAAATATGCCCAATGTGGAAATGTGTTTCAAAATCAGGAGCAAAATATGTGACCTAGATGCCATAGGGGACACAAGGAATTAACTGGAGAAAGCTCAAAATGGTGCTTGAAATGAGCTCCAAATCTGCTTGGGGAGGACCTTGTGAAGGATTTCCAGGAGGCTCATCTGCCTGGCAGTGTCATCACCCAGAGACCTCTGTAGGGATCTAAATGCCAGCCAGAGTGCATGAACAGGAAAGACAGAGTGGAGGAGTAAACTGTACAAAATGGGCAGTTAATTTCCTGCACAAAGGTAAAATATCTCCATAGGAGAAAGAAGGAGAAAATCTTTTAGGCAAAATTGGGATGATTGGGATGAACAGATGAAAATCCTAAGAGTGATGGAAAACAGAAGATAAAGGTGTTTTCATTGTGAGCTAACATCTGCCAGCTTGAATGTGAGTGCCAAAATAGCTGTTCCCCACAGCAGACACCACATGTGAACTTTATTCTAAGAGTGGAGGTTAGAGGGGAGTGTGAATAGTTTTTCCTTTGTTAACAGGAAAACTTTGAAGCAGCTCCCCAGGGATGCTGAATCTTTCCCTAAGGAATACGGGTGGGCCTTAGCATCATCATCAAATCCATTAGAAGTTGTTTCTCCTCTCTTGAGGTTAATCTGAAGTGTGGGATTTAGCAGAGGACTGAAAAAGTTTTCTGTTTCCACAGGAGGTCCTGAGCTACAATATTCTTCATATTTGCTGGAAACAAATCACCTCTGAAGTACTAAGAGAAATTAGGTTTCTTTTCCTTCAGTTATATTGTTGTAATGTCTTATTCCAGTATTCATCCAGGAATATATTAGTAATTACTAATATTATAATACAATTATAAAATCTCTTGAGTAGATGCATGAATAAAGCCATCAAATAAGACAAAGTGCTAATAAAATCTCACGCAGCTTGGGAAATATTACCATAATAACACTTAATGAAGAATAAGTCTTACATAACAAAAATACAGTAGTACAATGAAAATAATACATTAGTTAAGTGTTATTAATTAAGGCCCTTTCCGTGAGTGTAATTTGATTATAGTCCCATTCCACTAGGGGTCAAATTGGTCCCTGGAGTGACTTGGAGAGAGTGTTTGAGAGATGGATTTCTGCCTTTGGTTGGGGCTGCTCAGAATTTTGTGTCGTGCTGCTTCTGCAGAAGTTCTGAGCACTTCTGGCATCCGTGTAAACCTGAGCTGCAGTTCGGATTCCTTCGCGCCGTGTCCCTGCACGCCCCTGCTCTTGTGCTGCTGTCCTCGGATGCCTTCTGGTGATACCAGCGCTGCCCTGAACTAGAAGTGTTTGCTGAAAGGCAGAGCCGCGCTGTGGCTCGGGGAGCGCTGGCAGCAGCAGGTGGAGCTGTACGGCGCAGCAGGAGCTCGCTGGGATGCTCCGGGTTACACACGGGTTAGCTCGGGCACTGCCTTGGCACAATCAGGGGTGGCACTGGGGGGAAAGCTGGCAGCTGTCCCTGGAGCTCGCTGGGATGCTCCGGGTTATACCCGGGTTAGTTCTGCCTTGGCACAGGCAGGGGAGGGCACTGGGAGGAAAGCTGGCAGCTGTCCCTGGCACCTTTCTTGTGACCCGCAGCACGGAGCGGAGGGGACAGCAGCGATCCTGACCGGACCCGTGAGCAGAACAGAGCCTCAGATTAGGGAGATTCCAGCATAAAACTTGCTGAGTGTGCTTGAGGTAACACTGATGCGTGTATGATCAGAAATCATTAAACTGTTCTTGTTTTAAATGCCACCTTTGTCTCCTACTAATCAGCGGGCTGACTGCTCATAACGATGGAATTGAGCTCCTTCAGTGCGGCCCCGGGATGTATTGGCTACACTCACAGGTCTGCATGTGCAGATTCCTTTTTTATTAGGTGTGTTTTCTGCCGTCTCACCAGAGTAAACAAACCATCACTTGCAGTCGTTGGATTCATTTTATGTTTGTTTGGGTTATTTGGTAATTTATTCTGTATGACTGCTGGTGTTTCAGTGGAATAGCTGTCTGAGTTCATTAGTCAAACTATGAGAAGGCTTCCTGGAGCTATCTCTCCATGCTTGGACATGTCTTGCTAGTATTAAAACTTTATTTCTTCAGTTTTACTAGTCCTTCCCACAATTTTCAGTTCTGTTAAGCCACTGCTGTCTTCTTTTTATGTACATCTCCTGTTCCACAGAAATTGTCTTATGCTGTTGAGATCTGATATTATTTTTATTGCTTGAGTAGCTCTCCAAAGCCATGGTGTCCCATAAAGCAGGTGCTGGAACTAGCACAGCAGTACATCCTGTAAGCTCTCCTGTTTTAATTCCAGTAACACAGCAGAACACATAAAAAAATATTTCATTTCCCTCCTTTATTTCATTTATGTACTGGACAGATGGATGTTTCAATGATTCTCTCACTGTAACTACAAACTCCTTTTTCTGTTCACTTTGCTGGATGACTGCTCCATTTAGCACATTCCTGAGCTTGATTCTTCATTTCCAGGCTAATTATTTTACAAGGTGCAGTAGCTAATCTAAACTGTTATGTCAAGCTGTCAATACCTGGAATCCATTTTTTTTCCCACTTACAGATACACCCAACCAAACATTCAGCAGAAAAAAAGAATGTGAAGGACAACTCTCATTCAGCTGTCAATCATATTGCTGTGTAAAAAAGGTGACAGGGGAGGGCACTGGGACAATCCAAAACTCCAAAAACTCCAAAAAAGGAGTTTTTCTTAACTCTTTCAGTTATCTCAGTGCTTCTTTGCCACAGTAACATCTGAGATCTCCATGTACCCACTTATAACAATAATCTCAGTTATATGAAATACTGCTTCAGCAAGGTTTTCTTTTTAAAAAATCATCCCCCTTTTCTGCCATCCCATATTCTCCCTGTATGAGCTTTGTGCAGAAGACAATTTGGCATCTCTCAACCAGTAATTTTTCTCCTTTTTCTCTGAGTGAGGCATTAACTTCTTTCAAGAACTTCTTTCCAGGGACTTCATGCTGACTAAGATATCTTAATCTTACCTTTGCTTAAAAAATCAGGCTAAATGATGCAGATCTCAGTATTAGCAATGAGAACTTGTTTGTCAGCCAGGTATGTGTCTTGCAGGCTGATCAAAGATTCCAACATGTCATCATGAAGCCCAGCAAAGCCTCAGATGACTTAAAGCCCTAAATTAGCATGTGTATTTGAAAAATGTATTTTGGAAGAAAATCTGAATGCAATCAGCAAGGACTATTGCAACACCATGGTTGTCTAAAACAACAGAAGTGGTCGTGATGTATCCAGATTTTGCCTCCATCACTGTTGAGGAAGAGGATGTGGGCTTAAGGAAGGCACCACTTACAAGGCAAGGAAAATTCCAGATAAACTCAAGAAAAACAATTATGTTGGACAATCATTCAATCAGGCTGCCCAGAAGTTTGTGGAATCTCTGTTCTTAGAGATACTCAGCATTGGACTGGCCATAACCCTCAGAAATTTCATCTGGTTTTGAAGCTGGGTCTGACTTCAGATTGGTGATACTTGGTGCAATGGAGCAAATGACCTCCAGAGGTCCCTTCTACCCTACATCTCTGATTCTGTGGTTATAAAAGAGCTGATGAGTTAAAGTGAGAAAGTAGATTGGGAGGATGAAGGGGTAAAGACAATGCTAGTTTTGCTCTCTACTCTGAAGTTTTCTTAGGTTCTGATTCTGTCTTAGGCTGTAACAGAATATTTAAGAAAATGCTGCTGTGTCCAGATGACTCAGATTCACAAAGCTTACAGCAGTGCAATGGCAGCACATTTTAAAAAAGGATTTTTTAAAATTATTTGCTCTTCTTAGCAGGCATTTTCTTGAATCTTGTGGAGTTTAACACTGTTAAGATGGAGTTTAACACTGTTAGATGTATGGGAATACAATCTTGAAATGCAGCAGGAATATGCATAAGGATAGACCATTTAAAATCTATCTTCCAAACAGAGTTATCTGTAAAACAAGAGCAAAGTTACTAATTACAATATCTGCTTTTGGCATGGTTGAATATTTTCTGTGGAAGAAAAACTAGATGGAAATTTTTAGTAATTTTCATAGTCAACTTCCACCTGATGACTTTTATCCATCCCTATTAATTTTTACATCCATTCATCAATCACTTCTTTTGTAACCAAATCTGCAAATAGTTTCTGGCTTAAAACTCTAAATTTTGGGATGCAATAATGCTCTAAATGGAAAATTGCAGTTCAGAGCAGAACAGTAAGAAAGTGCTGTGGTGATTATGCTGATTTCTCATGTTTGATTGTCTCATTTGCTTACAAGTCTTTGAAAACTGCTTAAAATCCTTGGGCAGAGATGATAGGATGGTGGTCAGTGGTCTAAAAATAGCACTGAGAACATGCGCAGCTTGAGCAGCGACACGGGTGATTCATGATTTATCTGATTCTTCCACTTCAAAAAATATTTTCTTGCATCTCTGCATCAACTTGCATCTTCTCTCCAAGATCTGCTGCATTAAAGAATCAGTAGAGCATAAAGTTCTTCCGTTTTCAAAATACTAGGAACTGAGGATTTTCTGGATTTTGTATTTTTAAGGACTCTGAATGAGATCTCTGCTTATATTGTACATTTGTGTCATTTCATTTTTCTTCCTAAATTATGCTGATCTAAGAGAGACTATGTGGAAAGACCTGTAGTAGTAAAAATTGAAATTATTTATGCTCCAATCAGTATTTTTCCTAAGAAATGCTGTGCAAACATAGCAGCACATTCCACCCTTTCACATTCCCTGCAGACAAAGAATATATTGCCATTCAGTGATCATTGGAAGGGAAACTCACTAAAGTGACATTTCAGTGTAAATCTATGATTTATTAAAACATTTGAAATGTTCTGCTAAATCACTCCCCTCTTTCCTTTCCCTTGTGCCTTCTCTGTCTTGTTCATGTACAGTTCCTTTCCTCCTTATAGGAAAAGTCTCTGTGCCATACAAACTGTGATATTGCCATCCATGTGGTTATTGCTTCCCTGATCCTGAGTGAGGGATGATGGCATTGAAAGCAATGGGAAATGACTGGGAGAATTTTAATTTCCTTAGTTGAACACAGCCAAATGCCAGTTACCAAAATGAAACTGCAGTGTAGCGTTTCAGGCAGATATTTATATTTATGGTTCTATGTCTGTGTTTATGGTTTAGTGGAAGGAAAAGCCAAGAGTGTCAATGCAAAACATTTATTTCTGTTTCTTTGCATAGAAACTGAGGCTCCAGCTTTATATGAGCAAGGAGAGGTGTTGGTGTCCATCTCATGATGATTCAAAAGCAAATCAGGAGCTGTCCTGATTATTTTGCTTTCTAAGTTGTATGGTTGGCCCATCCTGAGACCAGATATTGAGATTTGTGGTCAAAACTTAACCCAGAACACATCAAAACCAGTGAAAATTCTGAGTGTAGGCAGACTCAGATTTTACAGGTCATGTAATATTTTGTAATGTTGTAATATTTTATCTCACCTGACTAACCAACAGACAGGAGAATAAGGGGATTAGTGTCTAGGGGCAGGGAGATTTGCCATAGCTCTGTAACTTCTTTCATTCTTCTTCAGTTTGTAATGAAGGGAATTTTGGAGGCTAAGAAGCATTAAATGAAGAGGTCCTGTGGCCACTCTCCCTCCACAGTTTCCTCTTTGTAGAGAGGGCTCCTTTCTCCCTTGCTGCTGCAGATTGTTTTAGGAAGGCCCTGCAGTCCTGTGCTGTAATTATTGTGTTATTAAGAGAATTCTTACATACTTTTTTTAGAAGCTACTAAAATTCCTGCACATTTAGCCCTGGAGTTCCCCTCTTTGCACAGAGAGGTGTGGCTGTGTTTGATTAACATGACTGGCAGACAGAAAAATAGCACATAAAAATCAGAGGTAAACAAGGATACTTTGATCCTGTGTGGAGAAGTAGCCTTCATTCCTCATTAACAAAGCCTCAGCTGCACATCCCTGCTCCATAACAAATGAGAGTCAAAGAGATAAAATCTGTGAGTGCCACCCTGCCCCACTGAGCCCCTGCACTGCCACCACTGCCACGGGCTGGGGATAGAGGGATCCTGGCACCCTGCAGGGGCCACTCTTTATTATTTCATTTAACAATAAATCTGACTTCTGTCCTTGGATTCCTCAGCATGGGCTCTTACCTGTTCCAGCTCTAGAGTGTGGCAGCAAGAAAATCTGCTTTTATCACTAAAATGTGACTCTGATCACACTTCAAGAGTAGATTTGTTGCTGGAGTAGGGATTATTTTTGCAATCACATTTTCAGAGAACCAAGCCAGAAATTATTTAACATTGGCACAGTAGACACATTTTTATAGTGGGAAAGAATCATGTTTCTACAGTTCTTTGTGATAACAAACCAAAGATACTGATTTTGTATACCTGATATAAAAAATGAATTTCCTTTAGCATATCCCTGCAAGTGAGTGCTGTAATATCAAAAGGGAGTGTGTGCATTTTTATAATACATGAGTCAATTGGTGTTGTGTCTTCTGTTAAAAGTAAATCAAATCAAGTGCTGCTTATGCCATTCCATTTCTGAGAGTACAAACAAAATATTACTTTGAATCTCAGCAGAGAAAAGTGCATTGCACCTGCTTCTCCCAGTTCCATCAACTCCCCATGCAAGATGTTTTGACCTTCAAATTCCATATGCTGGTCAAGGTGCATAAGGATTAACCTAACTAAAGTTTCATAATCCTGTCCAAAGAGCCTGTAATTCAGGTGGAAAGAGAAAAGGGCAGGTAGAGAATGAGAAATATTTTTAATTCATAAACTAACACATCTGGGATATATCTCTTTGAGGCAATAAGTCAGGTTCATATTGAAATCACCCAGCTCTGCATATGTTTCAGAGGCTCTTGTGGATAATTACCACGTTGAACAAACCTTGAAGGTCTCTTATATGTGACAGAGTAGCTGCATGTTTGTAAATTTAATTTTAAATTTTTGGTGTGTCATTTGAAATGATTCCTATTAATGATTCCTATCCTGGGCCCTTAGGTGATGCTTTAGGACAGTGAGGTTCCCAAGGAGAAGACACAAGACAGAAGTAGAAAGTTGTACAGAATGTTTTATTATAGTTTTATTTTTATTTAATGAACAGCCCTGTTATTTAGCAAATCCAGATTCAATGTATGTAATTACAAGTGGAAAATACTTTGGTGACAGGGACCTCTCCTCTGAGAGGAAAATCCTGACCCTGTGTCAGAAGCCTCCAGGCCTGGCCCAGCAGTGAGGTTTTGGGTGAGATAGGGACTGATTTTTCTTCTGTAAATGTAGACATGAACATATAGCAGTTAATATATAAGCATTATTGCAGCATTTTGATATTACCACATGGTGCTGACAGAGTGCTTAGTGGCAAATAACATACATATGGAAAAAAATCATCTGTCATACATCTTTTTTACCACTACAATCACTTTTGTGTGATGTGGTTAGACTTTTGTATAAAGGATAATTTTTATGATCTCTTGAGGTTTTCAAAATTTTGTTCCAACTAATTTTTTCCTTCTCTCTCATGATCAAATGCTGTATTAGTATTATATAAACATTTTAAATGATAGTAATTTGGATGATTTTATTACAAATGTCTTGTGTAGTTTCTTCTATTTGTGTCTGCTGAAAGACCATAGTAGAAAAGTGATTTACTAAATCCAATTGAGAATTAAACAATATTTATTAACCATTGTTCCATGTTGCTGTTTTACCAGCAAAATGAAGTACAAAAAATCAGTATAAGGAAATATATTGAAATGTTCTTAAATCATATGGAACGTAGCTGTTCTAAGTGTAATAGGTGATGGGACAGATGGGTGAAATAAAGTGAGTTTATCTGCCAGCAGCTGCAAGTCAATTAACCAAGAAAACACGTTTCCATATTTCTATTTCTGCCAGAAATGAAAACCCCAGAAGGAAAAAAACCCCACCATACCTAATAGGAAAATGCTTGGGTTTGTAGGCCTTTTTTCCCCCTTTCATAAACCTCTGTAATCCCCTTCCATGGTGTGTGTAGGTGTTTATAAATACTGGGAAGGAGCCCTCCTGGAAGAGCTCCTGGCTGCTGGGAATTGGCTCCAGAGCACACAGCAATGTTATCAGTGCTGTGGGTTTAACTGCAGCACTTCATGCTTTCAGAGAGCAATATTCAAATGACTTGTCAGGATAAACTTTGTATTATGCATTAGCTGCTAGAAAAGCTGTTACTGGACTAGAGTACACAAAAACCCCTTTCTCCCTTTCCTGACCTCAAAAAGGTGGAGAAAAATATTTGTACTTTGCTCCATGGATTGCAAGGGTGAGAGTCTGCACAAACCTCACTTTCTTCTTGTTCTTCTTATGTTTTTGAGTGCAGTGAAGACAGTGACTCTAAAAATTAAAATTTTATGAGGCAGTTTGTAAACCTTTGAGTATTGCTACATCAAATTTATTTTTGGACTCTGCCTGTAATTCTTAGTCCATGACCCATCCAATCCAGTTTATCTACAGTTGCCTACAGTCATATTTTCCTGCTTCCAACTGAGACAACTAAATTCCTATTGATTATTTCACTGCCAAACCTCCTTTACAGAGCCAGCTGCTGCTGCTGGGACCACTTTTCTGTGGTGCCTGTAGGATGATGGCACACACAGTACAGATCCATCTTTTTGAGTTGTACAGTGAGATAAAGCTGTCACTGTTCACTTAGAAATGCTACAGGGTTTCATGAAATGCTACAGGTTACATCAGCTTGAGAACAGCAGAACCCCTTAAAAAAACCCAAAAAAAGCCCAAAACAAACTAGCTGAAAATATGGAAATGTAAAAAAAATTGCTTATCTTTTATTATCAGTTTGGAATACTTAGGGGTCATTCTTCACTGCTCTTCTTATTAACAGAAACATAGCAGTCATCTTAAAACAATGAATATGGTCTTATATCATAGACCATGAAACCATTCTTTTCCCAATAGGTGCTGTTTTAAAAAGTACACATAATCTAGACACTGCAAAAATGCCTTCTCCTCCAGGACTGTGACAGAGAAAAGTAATGGAAATTTTTCTCTGCTATGCCTTCATCAAAATACATCCAAGCAGGAAAAGCTCAAACAGACCTTCTCAGGACAAGAAAAATCTCCTGCTGAACTTAACAGTCATTCTAAGTTTCATTATTGAGTAAGGCAGGGTACAGAATTGCTAATCCTTGTGAATCCAAAGAATGTGTGAGGACACAACTCAAGGGTGTCCCTTGAGCACAGTGACCTTCTGAGGACATGGCAGGGTGGCTTCAGGAGGTACCAGCTGTCCTTTTCATCAAAACTCAAAAAAAGCTCCCTGTATTGTGTTAAAGGAAGCTTGGGAACAGGTATGTGCAATGGCCAAAGATGGAATTGTGCAGGGAGAAACACTTCACAGATTCCATGCCCAGAAAAACATAATTTTTGCTCTGGAAACACTGAGTACAACACAGAGATGCTCTGAGAGAGACTTTACTTGCAGGCTGTTGAGACAGAATTGGTGGACTGAGAGCTGCTAATGGAAGAAATAGCTGGAATAGTATGAAACCCTGAAGTACAGTAACAGGATGTATTTTCCAATGTAAAACTTTTATGATTGCTGCTTTTTGGAGTGGGATGAAATCCCGGCTGAGTTGCAATTGGCAGTTTGTTATAGCAGCTCGTCTTGAATTTCTCATGAGCTGAGAGGGTTGTTTTGGTTGGGGGTAAACAGTCCCCCAAAGGGAAGAGTGGTGCTAACTAAATCAGAAAGAACTGCCTCTTGTACTTATTTAACTGGAATTTTATTCTAATATCATTCAGTCCTTCTGACGTCCATCTTTTTTCTCCAGATAATTTTAAGGAAGCATGCGTGCTCAAAGCTAATAAAAAATGTTTTATTGAAGCAGTTTTTGTACAGAAAAAGAAATTTCTTGTCTGGTAGTTCTTCTACCATCTCCATTTTAGATTCTACTTTGAAGAAACTATTTTAAAGTGAGGAAAATTCTTTTGGAAAACATTTAGATGTCCTGTTGAACAGCTGCAGAATACAGTGCCTTGGGTTTTGCTCCTATTTAAAAAGTCTTTGCATAAATTAACAAAATGGAAACATTTATAAATTACTGACATGTTTTGACTGTGGAGTTGGGTTACAAAATTTTTGATTAATTGAAAAAATCACAATATACCCTTTTCTTCTAGCTTGTAATTAAACCACTTCATTTTCCATTCACCACTACTTCAGAAAGAAGAAATATGGAAATGGGGAGGCATAACAGCTCCTGAAATTCTCTGGGATGCCTCTTTTTGCTACAGTTTCGATCAGTTGTGATTGCATCTGATTTTGCTGTGCTTTGGGACAAATGATGAATTTGATCATGATAACCCACTTTTTTAGAACACCACCAGCAGGAAAATGTTGATTATCACAAAACTAAACCAAAGCCCATAACGTTAAATGATAAAAATCTCTGTTTTTTTGTCTGTCTGCAGCTCTGTGCACACCCACCAGCCTGACCATGGGAGGTGCAATTTTAATAAGCTGGCCAGTATTCTGAATTTAGACCGAGTTGGTTGCAGTCCCAAAGGTGGATTTACCACCAGGAGCTTTCTGGGGGCTCTGCACTCTCTCGTGCTTGGCATTTCACAAACACACACTGAGAGTTTGTGCCTGACCTAAAAAACTGCTCAAAGCTGAGCAGGGAAACACATGAAGCAGAAGCTGGAGCTGAGACTAATTAATCTAGTGTGCTGACTCCAAACATCAATTAGCTGGGAATAAATTTTAATCCCTGCCTGAGCCAGGCAGGGTTTCATTTGGTATCAAGAGGTGACAGGCTGTATCATTCATTTTCCACACTTTGTGTTCTGGGAAGAGGCTTATTATATTAAACCCTTATCTTTTTTGGATTTTGTACAGACCCAATCACCTTGTTTCTGGGAATACAAGTGAAGCTGCCCAGTTCAAAGGGTGCAAATGTTATTTCTTCATTCTTGCCACCCTTGCCAGTAGCAGCAGCAAGCACCCCAGTTTGTGTACTGGTTTGAGGTTGAAGGATGAGAAGCACAAGCCCAGTGAAGCCAGGAAGCTTCCACAGCTCCTCCTCAAACAGCTGGAAGGTTTCAAAGTAAAAAATGTGCAGCAGTAAAAGATGTATTAACACAAATCTTGAAGTCTTATATTAATTTAATACAAAGGAAGATAATTTTTCTAGAAGCATCTGCATTGGCCTCAATCTGTGCAGGAGCCTATACTGGCCTGTGAATCCTGGTTTCAGTGCTGTCCAAATCACTTCTAAAATTCCTTTTTCTGCAGAACTGGGGAATAATAGTTACTGTGCAACTGGATGTAATGTCTTGGGTTGTGAAGGGCAGAGAAATATTAACCACAGTTGGCAGAACAGCTGGGACTTGAACAATTAGCCTCTAGACACACAGATAAAGCTCTCTTCCTCAAAGCCCTAAGATGTTTTGAAGGGGATTAGTTCCTCATTCTCATTTTGCTTGGCAAAAATTGTGTGAAAGTTGCAAGATTATATATAGAGACGAAACAGCCTATAGCAGTGACCAGAATTATGTTACCTGTGATTAATAAAAAATGACAACACTGTCTGCATGTGGCCTCTTTCAGCAGGAGGAATCCAAAAGTTAAAAGCACAAAGCCTGATCTCCACCCTGCTGCTCTCTGTGGTGAAGGAGTCATTGCTTTAGCAGTGCAAGAACAGCCCTTTTGCAGAGATTTGCAAGCTCCACTTGTGGCACAAATTATCTCCCACTGCACTGGAGCCACTCCATGTTTGACCCACTGTGAGATCCAGCAGTTCCACTCCAGCACATCACTCCAGAATGAAGGACAGGAGATGTTTAAGGCTTTGGGGCAGGTGCTTTCTCCTCCTTTGGTTACTGTCTGACCTACAGGGCCAGAAAAAGCAATTTTTGAGGCATGAGCCCCAGCTTTGAAACCTGCAGGAGCTTTGCCATCAGCACCTGAATGCTGAGAGAGTCCCAGGGGGGTGAACTAGGGTAAAAACAAAGCCCTTGTGCTTAAAAACCTCTGCTGGGTTTGTAAGGTCCTTGGTCTGCAGGTGTCATATGGGATGACCCTCTGGAAGCTGTAGTAGTTCATAATTTGCCCTGAATTATTCTAGCTTTAATTTCTAGCCTCCAAAATGGCCTACAAAATTTGCCTTTGTAGAACAAAATACAAAAGCAACTATTAGCAATGCAAATTCCTGNGGAGTGGATTGCTGTTGTTGGGTTGATTTGTTTGTTTGTTGAGTTTTTTATTTAGGGTTTGGTTTTGGTGTTTTTTGCTTTTTTTCCCCCCTTTCTGTGTCTTTTTCAGCAAACACAACAATTTCAACATGTCCCTTAGTTGGTTTCTTTTGAAATCAGGCACCTTCAGCAGCTTTGCCCCTTTCTCATAGCACCGAGTAAGTGATTATTACTGACTGAGAGAGGCACTGTGCAATCAGTATCCGTGTCTGTTATGACTTGAATCTGCTGTGCTGTTTCTCTTGCTTTTTCTCTAAATAAGAAAAATCCCTGTGAAGTGGGGGTGGTGTCAGTTTTGTGATCAGATGCAGCCTGCAGCAAGATAAACATGGAAATGGTAAGGAAGACCTTATATTTACTCTCTGAAGCTTTTTGTTCAGTGGAAGATAAAGGTCACTTTAGAGAAACATGTCAAGAATTCTAGTGAGGCTGGCTGACATCTAACATAACAAGAGAACCAGGAGGTTTCAAAAGGATTTAAAACAGCAAAGGGAAAAAAGGAAATAGTCTAAAAATATTTTCTAGAAATCTACAAGTTTGCTTTTTGAATGTAAGGAAATTCAATCTGGGTCATGTCTTCTGAACTGCAGAAAGCTTCAGGTGTAAAATGATCTCTCCTCTTACTGGTTAGAGATGCAGCACAATGAACCCACCACTTTCTCCTCCCTTGTATTTTCAACCCATTGGTAAAGTGAGATGACACTTAGCAGATATTTATATGCTGGATTTCAAAACAAACATACAGCTTTAAAGAACAAGCCTCAACAGATACAAGTAATAATACCAATTGATGAATCACTTCCTGAAACCTCTGTTTCCTTTGGCATGTCTCATTCCTGCTGAAATTGGAAGAACTGGAATGTAAGTTATTATAGAGGTCACAGTAATCAGGATGTGTGAATTTAAAATGTGCATTTTAAATATTGTTTTGCCTGTATAAAATAATGTTGGCCCATCCTTTGTCTGATGCAGAATGACATTGATTTTCTTCTTTGATGGGCAAGGTTTTTGAGCTTGTGCCCTAGCAGATACACTAGATATTCAGGCAGAGGAATCTCTGATTTTGAAGCTGTTGGCTTCTTATCTGGTAGATGAATCAAAAGTCCTCTGGTTCTGGAGAGCTAAATGGGTGAGGATTGGAGATGCAGCACCATTTTCATCTGATTGACAGGAATCTGGTGAAAAGTTGGCCGTGGTCATCAGCCTAAATCAAATTAACAGCTTAAAGGTCTCCTTGCTGTTCTAATAATATCACAAAGAGCAGCACCATGACTGTTGGCAGTGGCTGCTCTTTCTCTCTGAGCATAGGTGCACATCAAAGTGACAGAGCAGGATGCCCTTTCCAGGAGCACTGGCCTGTCTGGGAGCACTGCCTGAATTGTTCCTTGCATTTCCTCCTTTTTTAAATGCAGAGGTGAGCATGACCTGCATCTCCAGCTACTTTAAAGGCCTTCCATGAACAAAGTGGATGAAGAATATGTAAGGATTTTACTTGGCACTCTCACAGGACCCTGGATAATGCACTTTAGAAAAGGTGTTTACAGCAGGTCAAGATACAGCTCAGATCAGCTTGGCTAGCATTGCCCAACTCGTAGCAGTCCATGCATTTATAATCTGACAACTGGATGATCAGATAGTGAGTTAAAATCAAATGGGCTTTTAAATCCTGCTGGAAAAACACAGGTTTATGTCAGCCAGCCATTTCCTGATGCAATGGGTACTCTGCACCCTGGTTGCTGGGATATGTCCTCCTTCCTCTAAGACCAAACTAAAATATTTCAAGTTTTAGTAATTTCTGATGGGAAAGCCAAAGCCACTGAGCTTTCCAGCTGCCAGGCCAGCCTTGTCCCTCTCTCCTGGTATGTGCCCCCACCCTCAGGTGGCCCTCCCTGTCACCACAGTGCCACCAGTGTGCCATGGCTGTGTTGCTGCACAGGCTCCTGCACCATCTCTGACCTCACAGCTTGTCCTTTCCAGCTGATCCTGCCACTTCTGCCACAGTGCCACTGCCTGCTCCTAAATCTGATGATAGGGTGAAAAAGCAATCAGTTTAGGGTCACTTACTGAAATTGAGCTGTAAAATTATTCTCTTTGCCTGTTAGATCCTACATTATGGGCATGAGAACTTGTTGGCTACATGGGACATGACTTCTCATGGTTTAGGACAGGTACCACAGCTTCACTGCCACTTCCAGGACTCCTGGAGTGCAGCATGGAGCAGCTCAGACTGCAGGGCACGCCTGTCCCTGTTTCTGGCGGTGCTTTTATTGCAGCTTGGTGCTAGGACACTCTGAAAACTGCTCTAAAAGATGACTCAGGAATGTGTGACATGGAAGAAAGAGTGAAGCAGTAGGAAGCTGCCTGCAGACACTGAAAATTGGGGCCATAATGCCTGAATGTGTCAGCAGGCAATGGTACCAGTGTGCATTTTCATGCTTTTTTCCATTGCAGATTGATAAACATTGTATTCAGTCATCCACCAAAGTTAATAAAAGATGCTGGCAGCAGGCTTTGAGACTGAATTCCTTTATTCAGAGAAGATGCTCCACAGAGGCAGTGAAAACATTCATGTCCCCTAGACACTTCTTTCAAAGTGCCTTTATGCTCAGTCACCATCTCTGAGACGTTAAAGGGCAGTTCAGTCACAATGTTTATGGAATCCTTGCCCTTTCAACTTAAACTGCCTGAAGGGAAGGCAACTAATTCTGGCTCCTTGGAATGTAAACAGTAAGAACTGTTTTTTTTAGCACCATTTTTTCCCCTCCAATACTTCTAACTAGCATTTATAATAAGTTTTTTCATTTTCTTGTACAGTATTTCTAGTACAGTAATTTCCATACTCTGCTGAAGTAGAGATTGTCATGACCAAACACTCTGCTCTTTCACAGAGCTGTTTTTATCAGTGATAACTCCTAAGTGAGCCACAGGACTGCCTTCCTTGTACAGAGGCAAGAAATGAGGAGCTTTTGCTGATTTCCAGCCTTGCACCCATCATCCTCAGGCACAGAATGGTGGAGAGTGAAGGTCCATTTCTCCAAAGCACTGACTCACTCCTCTTTTCTCAGTTGGTGCATAAGTCAATAGCATTTACTTCCTCTGTGAAGCATAAAAATCCCTGGATTTTTATAGCAGGCAGGCAACAATATTTCTCTTCCTACAACTGGTCATGTACCTAGAAGATAATCACATTCTTAGCAGTTAATTTTAGGAAGGAGAATAGTGGGCTGTCAAGATTCTCTGTATATTTAGCATCTTTGTATAGTCCAGTTTTGTTCTCGAATCGTCATTATTTGACAATGCCAGACAAATGCTTCTTTCTCCCCTGTTGAGTAACAAGACTTTCATTTGAACAGCTGTTTGCTCTTAACAAAGTGACTGTAGAAAAAAAATTCAGTCAGAATTAGTGAGGGCCAGCCTGTTTCTGGCAAGATTTTCCTTTCTGTGGTGGGCTTGTGTTTTATACAGTTAACCTGGACCCAAGCAGCCTCTAAGAGAAGGGATCTTCTCTTCTTTGTATTATTTACTGAAATAGCCTTGTGCAGAGCAGGTGGGAAGGGGAGAAATGCCCCAAGTAGAGTCTCTTGTTCCCATAAATTGTCCATAGGATTTTAGGGAATGTGGAAAAATAAATAAATACAGAATGCTGAGGGATTTTATTAGCTGAAGTCTTTTGAGAGAGCTTAGGTAAATGAAGACTGTTTTGTTCATTCTAGTCTCTGTGGAGAAGAGAGATCCAGGTCACCATTGCTCAATTCTTTTTATTGACAGTGCAAAGTGGGTATTAAAGACACCATTAGATTTTAATAGCTTTCTGTATTTGCTCAGCACCTGGTTAGCATTAGTGCAAATGGAGATATTCCTTGTTTTCTGAAAGCAGTACAAGCTGTGGCATTGTGTCTGCTTCCTCTTTGGTGTTGCTTTCCTTTTACTTTCAGAGCCACAGCTCAGGACAGATTTGACTCAATGCCCTTAGGAGCTCAACCAAAGCAACCTTCCCACAGTGCCTATGAGGAGAAGTCACCTTTCCCCTGAGGGACATCAGGAAAAACCAGCAAAGCAAAGAGAGCTCTGAGGCAGCACTTGTGGGCTGATGGTGACAACATCTGGCACCCCCTGTTGTCCCATGACCAGCATGGGGACCTGTGCTGGTACTGCCATACACATGGATGGGAGCACCTACACCAAAGCCTCCTTATTCTCTTCTAGGGCTCAAAGAAGGGATCCCTCATGCACCCCAAACACCACACAGGGACACAGGAACCCTTGGACTGTCCCATTTCATGGCTGTCTGCTGCTCATAGACTTTCCTTGCTGTGTCTTTCTCTGGTCACCAGACAGGGATCCCAGCCAGCTCTCCCTGGAGTCCCCCCAGCATTCCTGCAAGGCTTGACTCGATGGCCAGGCTTGTCCCTTACTGGAAAAGGGATGTAAAACAGTCTGCTCCCCACCTAGAGCTGTCCTAAAACATCACACACTCAGCCTGTTCATCCAGATAAACCTTTTTTCATTTTTTTCCTTTTTTAAAAATTTACATCATAGTGTTACATAGATTAAAAACCAACCAACCAAAAAACCAACCAACCAAACAAACAAACAGAAAAATCAGAAAAGAAAAAAAATCTTTCTCTTGCTGCTTTGTGCTAATTTAATCTCCTCTTACATATTCTAACCCCAGTAGTTCCTGGTCAAGGAGCTGAAACCTTGTGTTTTGCTTTCAGTATTCTCTGAGCAAAGGAGTAAGTCTGACTGACATTGAAACACAGAGGAGTCTGCTTTCCAAGAGTGAAATAGTTTATAATCCTCTGACTTTCTCAGTAAGTTCTAAGCTTTTAGCTGTTCTTCTAACGACTGCTCTGAATAATTGGTTTGTTGTTTACAGGCAGAGATGTAACTGTCAGCCTTGTTAAGGGGTAAAAAATATCCATTTTTTACCTGTATTACTGCTGTCTCCTATTTCTTTTCCAAGATCTCTAATTGCCATTCCCAGCTTGTGCTGTCATTAGTTCTCTGTGCCTTTTACCTGGTGCTGCTGTGAACTCACCACAACAGTGATTTAGGAGCTCTCCTACCTACCTAAAGTTTTGTGGATTAAATTGAATGCATGTCCCCATCTGCAAGGCTTGGGAACTGCCGTGATCTCAGTTGCAAGAGAGAAAAGCAGGTTTTGACAAGCATTCAAACTAAAGTGTCCCAGAAAAGGCTGGAAGAGACAGCAGTTAGACTCTCAAATAGTTGGAAAATAATATTTTTGGTTCCAGACAAAAGAGTTGATAAGAAGAGAGGTGAACGAGTTTTGCCCTCTGATGTGTCAGGTTTTGTCCTTCAGTTGAGACCTCAACAGAAGGGTATTTCTTCAGAACAAACTCACTGATAGGGAGAAAGGAGAGATTGCAGTATAAAGAAAGAAGAAAGGATTAAAAGGTAAAAATCAAATGGAGAAAATCAGTCTTTTCCCTTTGAACCTTCCACCAAATCCTTTGATCTGTGTGTGGAGCTGTGCTCTCTCTGCTGAGGAAGATGAAGCAATGTCCCTTTCAAACCTTTTGGTTTGTTTGTACCACACAGTCCAGTTCATTATCTCTTTTTGCTCCATCAATATACCAGGCCTGGGGCAAGGGGGAGAGGGACAGACCAGCAGTAGTTAATGCTGATACAGCTTGATTAATGTGGGAAAACAAAGATTAAACTATATTTCTGAGAGCTGACCCAGCTACTATCATAAAATCTTTTTCCTGCTCTAAAGCATGATGCTAAAAAATACCAATTGCTTAGATTTCAGCTCAGGATTATGTTTTCATTCCTGTTTATGTGGTAGCTATTAAACAATTTTATGAGGTTTTACAAGGACCAAATTTTGCACACAAGTAGTCCCACTGAGCTGGATTTCAGCTCAGTTATACAGGGGTAAGTGTAGATTAGCTCCTTCAAAGGCAGTGGAATAAGTCCAGATTTACTGTGATGTTTTATTATGACTATTTCTATGAGAGAGAAAAAAAAAAATACAAAAAAGACAAGCAGGCACTTGCTTAAACTCTCCTGAGACTGTCTGGAAAAAATTGTATTCAGGTTATCAGACATGATGGTTTGGGAGGGAGAAAAAAACAACTGTGAAGGTTTTGAACCAGCAGTCCTGAGAGAAGTCAGATTTCCAGAGATGCCAACAGGGGTTTGGTGAGGAGTGAAGGATCTCAGTGCTGCACACAGGTCTCAGAACACCAGCAGAGGAACCAGGGTGACTGCTGGGAGCAAATTCTCAGATTGTTTAGGGGAAACAGTACATTCAATAGGGAGGAAAGGCTGACATTAAAGCACTGGGTTTACTTTGCATTTCGAGTTAGCTTTATAACCCAGCCTAGCATTTCGATCACAACACACCAGCCTGAGAAACTGCTGCCTGGGAAGGCAGCCAAGAGCTGAGAAAATTAGCGAAGGGAGAAAACATTCTGTAAATGTTGAGCTTCAGAGAAGGTATGCTCCAGCCTGATATTTTTACAATTTCCTTGGGACTGATATTCATATCCTTAAAGCAGTCTGCTTTTATGTGAACAACAGTTATTCTTTTTGATGAGAAATGAAAGGTTGTGCACTCCTGGTTCCTTTGCTTTACTTCCTCCTGAGCTCACTTCTGTCCCCATCCCAGTCAGTGTTTGCAGCAGTCTGAATTCAAGTTAAAGTGACAACTCCTTCTTTCTATTTTGTCACAGACTGCAGCTTTAAAAATGAAATGTACAATGGCTGGTCTGCAGTACTGTTTATTACTAAGCTATCCTCTGACCAGAGAGAATAATGTACGATTAGCTTAGTAATAAACAGAATTGTAGTCCACTAAAAATAGTAAAATTAAAAAATTCAAGAGGGTTGTAGCTCTGCACTTTATTAGCCTGCCAAGAGGAATAGTTACACGGGTTTTTAAAATAACAACACATGCTATTACAAGAGCTTGGACAGGAAAAATTCAACTATATTGCACAAAAATGACTCAGAAGGGTGTAGTGTCCTCTGAAGATGCAATGCTGTATTTCACAGAGCTCGTGCCTACAGAAGAATTCCACTTTGGTTAACAAACAGATTTTTAGGATGGAGGTACAGGATAAGGCATTGGGGTGCTGGGTAACAATGTTTGCATTGTTTAGTATCCTGTAATAAAACAGGAGAAAGAAACTGGAAAAACGTGGCTGATCTAATTTGAATTTACTGCCCAAAGACCCTCAGAGATCTTCCCTGTAATGTAAATTTAATAATGCTATATATTTAATAGCATTATTTATGGATTATTTATCGATTATAAAAGGTGAATAGAAGGAGCCTAGGTCACACATTGTATTTTGTGAAGAGTATGAATTCCAAGTTGCATCTTAAGGGGAAACATCTGAAATACCATCTTGGTCAAATTAATTGAAAGTCTCTCCAAAGCAGTGTAGCATTAAATTTGTTTTTACCTTCTTAAATTGTGGGATTTATGCATTAAGTTTGAGCACATCTCAAAAGTTTGGCCAATAAAGTAGTCCTACTGTATTAAGAAATTGAGATTTTTTTTCAGCTAAAGGAAGGAGCATGCAAAAAGCCTGGGACTGCAGAATATAAAAGGAAAGACAGAACCTACCACTGGCACTAAAAGATTGTGCTGGCATGACCAGTGATGAGTAAAGCTTTTTGAATTGAATAGAGTAAAACCTATTCCCATTCCCATACGAATTGTAAGAAGTTGATGCTTAAACACAGCAGAATGTTGTCTTTTCTTAAATGATAAATTGCTTGGTGGTAAAGAAGCCTCATACAAAGTGATTTTATACTCCTATTTTCTATAAAATATGTGATTGTTTTTATGATCATTTTACTTTATTTTATTGCTTTCATATGGTTCTTGTAATAAATTTTCAGCCTTGTTTTTACCAGTTACTCAACTGGTAAAAATAAGTGAAAAATAAGAATAGAGTTATATGGTTGCTGAAATGACTTATATTTGAATATATATATAATATATTTTCCTGCTCAAAATCCCAATTCATTTATTACCTTAGATAGGAGACAGCTAAAACTATAAATAGAAACCCTATTTGAATGACTTTATCACTTTCTAAAAAGCCCTGAACACAAAAATGAACAATCAAGGACATGAACAGAAACACTCTTTCTACAATGAAAATAATAATAAAAAAATCAATACAGTGATAACAAAATATACTTATTTTAAATCTATAACTATGGTAATTATTATAATATTTTAATACGATTACCAAAACAAATGACCTAGCAAAAAATGAATCTAGAAGACGAGGCAGCTTTTTCTGACTGGCCATCCTTCTCTCTGCCCACAGGACACGTTTCAGGTATAAAGCAGAATGAGGTCTGCTCATATTTGATGCCAGTGGGGCTTTCCTGGTGTGCAGCAGCCCCATCCTGTTTTCCCACCTCATGTGCAGCTGCTGTGCTGCAGGTGAGCTGCAGAACCCTCGTGCCTCCTGCAAGCTGCCTGTGGTGAGACCCTGTGGGAGTCCAGGACATCCCTGTGGCCACCCTGGAGGGTTTGGGGACAGGACAGGGGGTCTGGGGTCTGTCCAAGGGGGTCAGAGCCTCACACAGAGCCCAGGAGGACACTGCCTCTGATCCCTGCCATGGCAGTGAATGCCCACAGTGTATGAAGAATCACAAGCTGAGAGAATTTAAAATAAGGAGTATTTAGTCTATCATAGAATGTAAATGTAGAATCTGGGATTTTCAGTATATGGGGTTGAAGAGACAAGCTGGAGGAATTGGGGAGTGGCCCCTGTGCTCCTTGTTCTTGCTCTCGTCCCCCATTTTCTGCTGAGTTGGATTTTAGAGATTGGTTTAGAGTAGAAATAACATGTTAGCATAGGTAGTGGGCATTGGTAAAATTCTGTCAATAAAAAGTTCATTTTGGATGTGGTTGGGTCAGGGGTGCTGTACATGAGGTGTGGGGCTCTCTGAGCCGCCCAGTCCTGCTCTGCTGGGGATGCCCTGCAGAGCTGGGACAGAACTGAGATAATGCCCCTGCCAGGGAGGCCTGGCAGAGCTGAGACAGAACTGAGATAATGAAGAATAAACAACCTTGGAAACTGCACTGGGGACTCAGCCTGTCTGCTCTGGCTCTGGTGTGAAACACTCAGGGCCAAGAGAAGACGAAAAACCTGATTACCTCGGGGAACAGCAACCCCGAGGAGAATCTCAGGGAGTTGTAACTCTGAGAAGACCCTTCTCTCATTTTTCAGTGTCTGTTCTCTGCAGGAGCCCAAAGGGGATGGAGCAGGGCAGAGCCTGCATTGGATTTTTAGACACTTGAATAAGAAAGAGATACATAAAGTCCCTGCTAGCATTTACAGTGGGGATCCCAGATTAAACTGGCCAGATGTTTTGACAGCTGTGATGGATTCCAATTAAAAGCTGGTTCTTCTCCACATGCACAACTTGAGAAGTGAGAGGGAAGGGCTGAGCTTTCCCCACAATTAGGGAGGAGCTTCCCAGGGCCTCTCTGCTGCCTGGGGAGGGTTTGGAAACCCTGCTCACACTCGTGAGGAACTGCCTGGTTTTGCAAACCCTGTTATTTAGAAAACCCTTTATTTAGAAATAAATAATAGAAATAAACCCTTTATTTAGAAATAAAGCTCTGCACCAGCCCCCCACCTAAGGTTTTCTGCTGATCAGTCCTTGTATGCACCAAACCACTGGGAATAAAAATCAAGTCTGGGACATGTAGGCTTCCACTGATGTCATTGTCATGGACATGGCTGTGGAAAAGAAGCCTCTGTACTCAGTTTCTCCTCCTTCCCTTGCAGTTCCTGAGGCCTTTGAGCTGTTCTTGATGAAAACACTTTCAGGTTGTAGAATGATGCCTGGGAGAAGGAAGCATTGCTGTGAAAGGGACATTCTTACATTGTACAAGTTTGTTACACAATTCCAAACTGTCTTGCTGGGCAGAATCCTGGTTCAGTGTGCAGGAATGAGAGCAGAGAGGAGCCTGTTGCACAGCACTGGATTTCCACTTTGATTTTCACTGCTTCTGGCCAGTGTGCCATGCCAATTTGACATGCTATCTGTGATATTTGACATAAAAATCTTCTTCAGATAAATCTATCTTTCCTACAAAGGAAAGGGTTTCATGCCTTCAGACATTCAGGGGTTTTGTCCTTCATGGAAGACATTTAAGAATTTACAGCTTCAAATAATAGCCTGAGAGTCTACAGCAAGAGTCTGGTAGATATGATGGTGTCTGCTCCTTGCCTTCAACTCCTTTTTTTACATTAAAATGGAAACAGGATTACTATTGTATGGTCCTGCAATTTAATATTTTTCAATATGCTGTGCACCTTCCAGTCTCTGTAATAATCAGAGCCCAGAAAATTAGCTGTTTCATGCTCAGGTAATCATTTTTACAGTAGAGGTGGGTCTAAATAGAGACTTATTCCTGAATCAAACACAATTGTACTCTCTTTTTCTTGCACACTGGTCAAATTTCATTGCATTTACTGCAATTGCTGATAGTTATTGTCAGAATGGGCAGAACAAACCCTGTGGGATGTTGGAAATCAGCATCCAGAGCTGCTGTGCTGAGCTGGCTGAGGAACCTGTGCTCCCTTACAACACCTGAACTCCAGTGAGAGGAAAACCCTTCACACAGAGAAGTGCAGAACCTCTCTTACAAGGAGGTCATCATCATTTCTTGGTCCTTTGCACCTCAAAAGCTCACGACAGAAAATATTTTCCTTTTTTTTTCTTACGAGATGAACCCAGTGGAAGAAAAGCACCTGCTTGTTTGCAGGCATGCCAGCTGTGCAGGTATCTGGCACTAACACACCAGTCAGAACTTGTTAAACCATTTGGCTGCTTAATACATAAGGAAAATCCCCTAAGGACAACATCTTAATTTTTACTTGTGATTTGAATTACCATTGAGCTCAGTTCCATTGTCTTTTCCTTCTTGCAGTGAAGAAACTCATGTTTAATTCTCACTTAATTTGATGGGCTTTTGATCTGTTTAATTAATCAGAATAAAAATAAAGAACTACTAAAATCTATAACCTATTTTGGAAACAATTCCTTGTGGGTATCAGAATAGACCAACAAGAGTGATACCTTGTTTCAGTTTTTAGATACCAGTGGGGTTTTTTTTGAAAGTAAGGGCTGGAGCATGTGAAGTAAAGTGGTGCAAAGAAGCAGTGCAGTTCTTCACAGCCTTGGTACAATTATTGCATTGGCAAACTTTCCAATTAACCTACAATCCACAGCTTGACAAAACAGCGATCACTCAAAGATGATGCAGCTGTCCCAGAGGAATCTAAAGTGTCTAAAGTGCTGGGTGTGTTTATCACAGTTGCTTTCTAGTGTGCCAGATACCGTTCTAAGTCCATTCTCCATCTGCATTAGTGGCTGCTTTCAGTAAAATGCACACTTGGGCTGAGTGTCCAGAAAAGCTGACAAGAACTGAAGCCTCCCCGACGTGGGGTGCAAATGCACACAATTGAGCTGCTTTTGTCTAGAAGCAGCTCAGGCAGAAATCAATATATAAGTGAGGCAGAAGGCAACTGTCAGACAATGAGTAGTTTTTGGTCACCTGCCTGTACCCCAACCCAAAATCACACACTTGGCTGCCAGTCTTGCCTGTTTTGTGAAAAGATTTTGATGGACCATTAAGCAATCCTTGTGTGAGAGCTACCAGCAGAAATCAACTTTTGTTTGAAGCAAGCAGGCTGCTGGGCTTCTCTTCAGTGTTTCTGTACAGCAAACGTGGGGAAACCCTCACATTTGTGCCTTAAATTCTAGGTTGCCCTGAAAGGAAGCACAGACAGAATGATGAGCAGCACAAGGAAACACGATGTTCCAGTTCAAGTGAAACAGATGAAACTCTCCTAGACCAGGTAATCTTTGACATTGAATAGCACATAAGGAGCAACGTATAACTCAAATTACAAAATAAGCAGAAGTTTTTTTCTTAAAATCTTTACTGGTGTAACATTACATCAGGCTTGGGGTGTTCTGTTTTTGTTACGTTTTCATTTCATACTTTACTTCTGTCTAAACCATACAAATAAAACCAGAAAAAATTGAAATATTCAGGATAGACATGAATTTTTTTTTTGTGATGAAGCAGGTTCAATCAGCCATTACTGTGTTAAAATCTTGGTACAGGGGAGGGTACAAGGAAGCAAGAAAGATCAATGTCTGTACTTCATGTGCTTTGGTGTGTCTGCACAGAATTATATCCAGGATCTCATATGTGTGGCAGGATGTTCTGATACAAACCTCATCTTTATCAAAACTGGAAGAAATTATGCACATTGAGGAATCCCAGTTGCTCAGGTGCACCTACCTTAGGGACACAGCCAAAGTATAACACTTACAAGAGTTCTTCCCTTTGTCTCAGGTACTTAAATTTCATTTCCCAAACCCCTGGATACAGCAAGGAATTTAGATTTAGATGGTGCCAGATCCCAACAAAGAGAAATCAGGAATTGGTTCTGACTCTTTGTATTTTGAAGCAAAAAAAAAAGACGGTCCAGAGTACCCTGAGGCTTGGGCTTCATTCAACTCTCATACCAGAAACCCTTCAACTATTTCTGCCATTTCTGAATGGGGAATAAATCTGATCATATTATTTGGTATTTCGAGGTCAATATCTGATCCTCTGCTAGGAAAAACCGAAATGCACGGACACTTTATACCAGCAGAGAATCACAATTTTTCTCCTTCCTCCAACAAGGAAAGAGTTGGAAAACCTCATAGGTAAAGAAAGGAAAGTAAAGTATTCAATTTTGAAGCTCTGTGAGTATGTGGTTGACAGAAGAGCTGGGGAGCCTGGGAAGTCACTGATTGCAGGTGCCTTGTTCAGCTCTCTCTATGCACAAAGTGCCAGCAGAAAGGGCTGGCAGATCCAGGAGAAACCCCCATGACAGCCCCTCTCAAACATGAACTGCAATAACTCTTCCTCTTGAAAGTCAGCATGACGCCCATAATTTATTCATCCCTAGATGTATTCCCCCATCCATTATTTATTTGCATTTGTTTTACTACTAACATTACAATTTCATAAACAGAGGCATAGAGAAGGAGATGGGATGTTAAAGACAGAGGTGGCTGCTGGACAAAGACCCTGGGCTTGCTTCTCCTTCTCCTCTGACTGCTTCCAGGTTCTGTGTGAACATAACACAGAGCAAGCAAAATTTCTCATTTCTTTGTTCTCTTCAGCAGGGTGGTGGAAATCCTTTCTGCCACCTGAACTCCTCTCTGTAACAATGTAAATTCTCTTGGTGTGATGAGGACAGTGGAGTGTAGCAAACTGGCAGTGAGTGCTTGAGAAAAGCCAAGAGAAAGGAGGGATGGATGGGATGTTGGTGCTGCAGGTCCCTCCTCCCTCCTCAGTGCAGGAGGAGGAATGAGCTCCCTTAAGGCCTGATTGTACAGCAAACAAATTTAGATTTCTTATTTCTGGTGATGAGGTGTGTGGATCCCAAGGAAAATGCAAGTTTATGTTGAAAGGAGTGGGTGGAAAATCCTGTGTAAAACACCCTCTCCTGCACAGTGTCCGGGCTGGGGGAGATGATGGGAGGGGTTGGGTTCCTGTGCTCTGGCCCCATCACAAATCCCTGCAGGGGAAGGAGGGTTGGCTTCAGCCACCTCCATGAGCATTGTGTGGAGACAGAAATTCAAACACCAGCGACACTGAGGCACAAGATTGGGGGCCACATTGCTTCCCCTTGGGAACTCCCTTCTGTAGCACAGGGCTTTTTGTAACATGCTATCAACTTTATAAAAACCATAGCAGTCTTCCTCTAACTACTGCCATCCTTGTGAAAAATATGCAGCACTATTGTAAATCAATGCCCAAAACCACTTCAGCAATACTACTTTATCTGGAGGAACCATTCTGTAGGAAAAGGACATTTCTTAAAAAAAAAAAAAGGGTAAAAAAAATTTCCTAAGGAGTCATTTTGAGCCCTTTTCAATCAGCCAGACATTCACTTCATGCTACAAAACCCACAGATTTGTTATTCAATTTCTAGGAAAAAAAAAAAAAGCTATTTTACTCCTATATAGAAGAAAAAATAAATTGCAATGAAATTACATGGTGGCATATAAACCTTTTATGTAAATCAAGACAAGAGGCTAAGTAGTTGTAAAAAAGCCCTTAGCATGAAAAGTGGACTGTTTCAGATTATATATGTCCTGGATTTTTAAAAAGACAACCTATCTGTAGCTTTGTGTAAAACAACTGCAGGTTTTGAAAAACATGAATCCAACAAAATGAAATCAAGGTCTTAGAGATGAAAATTTAATCAGGAAAAAAAAAAAAGCACTGAATAATACATGTCAATGTCATGGATATTTGAACATTTGTTGTGCAATATATGGTACACAGAGTTGTTTCTTCCAACAGGAGGTTAAATTCTGAAGGGTTTTCTGCACAGGTGAGAGGAACAGCTGGGAGTGGAGGAAGAGAAGTCAGCATCCCCTGTTCTCTCCTCAATAACTGTAGAAAATGTATTTTCCTGATTGTCCTTGCTAGGCACAAATGAACGCACAGGCTGGAGGTCCAGCAGATCTGGGGCATTGTCTGTGTATTTAGATGTGTAACCAACCAAGAAAATGAACTTTGAGACACTGTTCTTACTTGGATATCCTTACTATATTTTTTGGATTAGATTTTAAGCTAGCCTGGCTAGCTCTGGTTGCAATAATAACCTTATTTCCCCATTGTTGTCAAACAAAAGAACTAATACCATTTCTTAAGTCAGGGTAAAAGCTATGGCCAAGGATGCACCATTAGAGATCAGAACTATTAAGTGGCAACATTTTCCTTATTTCTGGACTTGGAGGATGCAGAGGAAATGTCCACATCTGCCATTTGGTTTGGAAATATTTCCCAAAATAATGTTCTCTCTCTGGGTGGTATGCACATATTGGGAGTTTATGGTTTTTGTAAAACACTTACATCACATAATTCTGCACTGGAACAGTGTAAATTTGGGTCAGTTTTGTGTGCATCACAACACAGAATGTGGAGGGACTTAAAATATTTATAGTATTGTGCTGTATGATATCTTAATGCCATCCCTGCATTTACATTTCATTTAACTGTTATCCTGCCCTTAGGGAAATCTCTTTTGCCCAAGAATGCACACTCTCTGTGACAAATAGGATCAAAAAAAAAAAATCTCAAAAAAGAATTGAACAGCAGTAATATTTATAGAAGGAGATATATCTGTGAGTTCACCATTAGCAATAATATTGACCTAGAGAAGCATTTTTTGCACTTGATTAAAACCATTATTAAGCACTTGGACAGCATATGGTAGCAAAACTTTAAAGGGAAAAATGAGCAGAATAAATACTGCATAGTGTGCTCCATTGTTAAAACTTTCTATACACTGAAAGTGTCTGATGTGTTCATAACAATATCTCAAGGCATCTGATCCCCTGTGATTCAGATTCCTGTGAAAAGGTCTCTGATCATCTCCTGTGGGGGAAGACTCAAATAGTTAAGGGAATCTGGACAATTTAATCATTCTTCAGAATTCACCTCAGAAGGTGAACAGCATTTTCCAGTGGTCTAGGAAAAATAAACCAGAAGAAACTCTGGGGAAATAAGACCAGCAGTTAAAAATGATGGGACCTTTGTCTGAAATTGAAGTTGGACAGAAACTCCAAGCCACAAGATTTGAAAGCAAATCAAAGGTGGGTGAATCAAACACTGACCTGAGAGTGAGCTTGGGTCCCTGTCCCTGCCTGCTGCAGGCTCCTCCCTCTGCATCTCTGCCTGGGTTGTGTTTTCTGTGTGCAGAGACTCAGAGCATCCAAACTGCTGGGGTGAAATCTTGATTTCTGAAAAAATTGGGAGCTTTTTTACTTTTTTTTCCTGCTTTGTAATTAAAAAAAATGTAGAAAACCTACCATTTTCCTCTTCAACATGCTTATCAACCAGCCTTGTTGCATGGTGTCCACCGAGATCACCGTTTTAATAAAAATGCCTTCAAAGCATCAATTCCACAGTTATTAATTCAAAAAGCCTCTCACAAGTTCAGTATTCATAAAAGAAAAATCTTCTTTTGGCTCACCAATATATAAAAGTAATCCTTCTAATACAGCAGCACTGTATCAACAGGAGCCAAAGCTACAGATGTAATTACTGGGTGTCACTGGCTCAGGAGTCATAAAAACCTTGACTCTGAATAAAAAAACCAGACTTCTATTAATAAATTATAACAACTACTTCTTGTAGCAAACAAACTCTGTATCTTCTTATGCTAAAGAAATGCATCTTTATGAAAAGATTAAATAATCTGATTATGTAAGAGCATATTTGTGGCCTAAAAATGTCCAGCCATGCTGCTATCACTAATCTTTACACTGAATTCTAATCAGGGTATGGTAACGAGAAGAGAAGAGTGAAATTTGAGAGACAGGCCTTGCTGACTTCCCTCTAGGCACAGAAAATTTCAGAAATTTAATGCCCAGCTCCACCACTGTCTGTCTGAGACAAGGATGTGTTTTCAGAAGTGCTCCTCAGCTGATTTCAGTGGACTCAGCAGACTCAGTTCTCTCAGAGGGAGCTCAGTTTGGACACTGACAAGAGCTTTCTGAAGTCCTTCTCTCCTCTGCTCTCCTTGGGTCAAATCTCTGCTTTCCATGGCAGAGTGAAAAAAAGAAACTCTTATAGAAAGTAAATCTCTAGACTGTTTCTTTGCCCTGTTTGTTTTTTGGTTTGTTTTTCAAATTAAAACATGGTGGGAAAGAGTTTGCATCATTAATCTAAAAAGCAAATGACTCAGGTTGTGTTTTCACTCCAAAGCAGTGATGGAGGCTTCCCATCACCCTGGGCATTCTTGTTTAAATACCTGGTTCCAAGCTGGCTTTAGAATCCTCTAGGAAGGGTTTTCTGCCTCCAAGGAGCACGACAGGAAAGACAAAGGGCATTTGATCTTATTTCCTTTTTCCAAATGCATTCCTGAACTTTCACAGAGCCTACAATTGATTAATGAGGAGATAGCAAGAAAATTGTGACAATAGCTTGCTTTAGGTGGTGCATAAAGCAATAGCAATTATATTTATTCATTCCAAGGGCATGAGCAGATTCTGTGTAAGTCCTTAGATTTTGTCACAGTATTCAAAGGAGTACCATTCACCTATTTCTGAGAGGAAGCTGTTTTCTTAATTAAGGAGATACCTGCCACTGAGAAATCACAAAGGAAGAAAATAAACCTACTAAAGAACGAGAACAGTAATTTCCAGCCTGTTTGCTCTGGGAATTTACAAACAAACAGTGGATCTGTGCAGGCAGAGGTCATAATACAAGCACAGGAACCCTGGAATCAGAAGAATTTGGACAGCAGAACAGAGTCAGGCTTGCAGCACATGCTGGTTTAAGTGGTGGAGCAGAGAGGAATGGAGCAGGCACAGAAGTGGTGGGACTGCTTCTATGTTCTTACTAATGTAACTCAAGTGTGAAAGGACAAAATACCCCTGAGTTTATACAAATTCTTCATTTACTAGTAGTATTAGAAAATAAGATTCCAGGTTTGTAATATAGGCAGTTTTCTGAAAATTTGTCGGTGCCCAACTGCAGTCAAAAAAAGTTAAACTAGAAATTTAATCCTAAAATGAGGCTCTTTTCCAGTAGATGGAATAAATCCACAAGTAGCTGTACAGAAGATTGGAAATTGTGAGGAAAGAACAGAGAACACAATAGAGAATAATTTCCCACCTCTGAATACTGCATGCTGCTCTGGTTTTTGCATTTTAAAGGATCTAGAAGAACTGGAAAGGCTCAGAAAATGGCAACAGGCTTGTCAAAGTTATTGAGGCAGGATTTGAGTTATTGAGGCAGGATTAAACAGACGGGAACCCCTCAGACTGACAAAAGGAAAGCCTGAGGGATGCAGACCAGTGAGTGACATGACAGAGTGCACAATGATTGATCATTCACAGCTCCATCCACTGCAAGAACAAAAAGATGTGAAACAGCTAACAGTATCTAAATTCAAAATAAAGCCTATGATAACAGACCTGAGGAACTCCCTTGTCTGTGCTGATGGTTTACAGGCGTTTGTGTGAAGATTGCATGAAGGAAAATCTGGTGTTCAGTGCCCAGAAACCCACTCTGTGTCAGGAATTCCCTGAGCAGGCAAAGGGTGAATGGTAGGAGAGACTCAGAGCAGGACCATGTTTCTCATGAATCTGAGAATTCAGATTCATGAGAAACAGAATTCAGATTCAGATTCAAAATTCAGCATTTGACCATTGGGGGAAACAGAATTCTAGGTTATCTGGATCTTTTTAATACTCCAATGTGGTTTCCTTATGTTCTTGTGTAACATTATTTCAGTACTTAAAGGAGCTTATAAAAAAGTGTGAGAATGACTTTTTACACAGGCAAAGAGTGAGAGGACAAGGGGGACCAATTTTAAACCAAAGGCAGAGAGATTTAGACTGGGGAGGAATTTTTTACTCAGAGGGTGGTGAGTGACTGGCACAGGCTGCCCAGAGAAGCTGTGGATGCCCCATCCCTGGAGGAGTTCAAGGCCAGGTTGGATGGAGCTTTGAGCAGCCTGGGATAGTGGGAGGTGTCCCTGTCCATGGCAGGAAATAAATGATCATTGAAGTCCCTTCTAACCCAAATCCAAACCACTGTAAGATTCTATGATGGTCCATAACAGGGCAAAGCAATTTCTACTTGCAGGCCATGCTATATTTGTAGATTCCCTTAGGGGAATGCTCTAGTGACTGTAATTAGTAAATTTTCCTACGTTCTTGGCAACAGGACCAAATATCCCAAGTTATATATTTGTAGCAATGCTGTGCATGCAATAAAATTGTAACTGTGAACATTTCTGTCGGGTTTGTTGGTTACTCTGAACATTCATCTCTGGCAGTGTAACAGGGAACTAAAGTAGTGCAGGTTACCCTTTTTTATATCCTTTTCAGGCCCTTCTGTGCTGCCAGAGCAACATGAAATGGTCTTAAATTAGTGAGCAGCAGGCTGTTCCAGCTTAAACCTGCCATTGTTGGAGAGAGGTAATCCCTGTCAGAAAATTTGATTTCTGACAGGAAACAAGTACGAGGGAGATGGCAGGAGAGTAAACTTGTCACTGTTGTGGCCCATAAATGCTGCAGAGCTCCTCTCTTGATTTTGGGTGACAAAGAAGAACAAGCTGAAACAAATGACACAGAAAAATGTTCTTTAGATTTGAGCTGTTTCAACAATAATTTGTTGTCCATCAGACTCACGAGGCTTAACTAATGCTTTGTGAACTATATCAACTAGGATATCCTTTTTCTTCAAGTATCTTTTCCAGTTCATTAGCCTGTAACTAAAATGTCTCTTGGGTAAGCTACAAATTCTAGGAGCCCTGATAAACTGACTAACCCATAGTCTGTTCCCATCTCCTCTCTCTTTCCCTTCTGTAATTCAGCAGGGTTACTCCTGTCAGTATATTTTTCCTATAAAAAGTGTTGATTTTCCACCGTCTCTGTACTTGACCTCACCCTTCCTGATGCAAACATTAAAATTATTGGGATAATACATGTATCAGCTAAATTTTGAGTTTAAAGCCTCTTGTTTAATGACTCCACCAGGCCAGTATCATAGACATAACTGTTATTTTATACAGATTTTTCGCTGGTTTTAACTCTTAAATATATGTTGTGAAAAGATAACAATTAGCTGAGAAATATAAAATACGTATTTTTACCATGATATAGGTGTGCAGTACTATTTTTGTTGGAAAGTAAATAACAAGAACTCACCTCTAATTGCAGTGGACTGTCAACATAAAAAAAAACCAAGCTTTGCTTAGCTGCCCTTCATCATGGCCTAGTGTGCAACAACAGGCAAAGCTTTTGTCCTGTAAATGCTAAGGGAGAAGTAAATCTAATATATAAAGCACAGATGCTTTCATTATCATTAGCAAGCATGCTAGATTATTCATGAAATCCCACTTAGAGAGATAAGCAGGCATTTGCCATTTATTCCTTGGTGTAATTTAACTCAACATGTCACTTTTCATGTTAACTTTGTGGAAGGTATTTTGATCTTAATTGGGTTTTTTATTAGCACATTACTAAAGCTCTGTATCCATTTGCACCCAGCACTGGGTTGCAGAGCCATCCATCAGGGACCAAACTTCATGCCTTTGGCAGGGGAAGTCCTGCAGGATTAGGGAAAGGAGTGTGGATTTAGGTGGAAATGTTTGGAGAGGACAGGATCTGTAGGGCCACCCTTCTTCAGCAGAGTAGGGAGATTGTGACACTCAGTCTGCTCCAGATGGAAGAGCTGAAGTGGCTGAAAATGAGTGGATTATAGGAAAGGAAGTGTTAACTCTTCTCTTCCTTCCTTCTTGGAAAGTCTCAGCCCAGAGCTGTGTCCTGCTGCTTCTCTTGAGCCATTGCTGCTCTGCCTGGTGCTGCTGCTCCCCACTGTTCCCATACAGAGAGGATGAGCCAGGGCCTAGACTGGAGTCCTAAAAATTAATATTTGGGGGTTTAGTGTATAACAATACACACGAGTTCAGATGGAGGATCTTGGGTGTTGTCTTTGTCCTTCTTCACTTTCTTCTTCCTCTTTCTCTTCTGGTTTGGGTGATCTTTTCTGGCTGGTCAGGGGAAGCCTTCATTGCAGACATTGAATGTCTTTAATTGAGTTATAAATAAAAATAAATTAGGTATCACCATGGACACAGAAAGAACCACACCAGGACACGCTGGTGAGCGGAGCAGGAAAAAGGGACGAGTTTATTTACAAAACTCAGTTTTATACATTTCTCATGTGGCCTGTGGATTGGAGGATGGAATTCCACCTCTCAACCCACACTGGTCAAGCCAACTGTCAATCACCTTTCTCTTCTCACCTAGAAATCTGTAAACAATGAAAGAGTTAGCAAAACATGGCCAGTGTTTATAGCAGAAAGTGTGATAAGGTAACATTTCTGACTCCAATATGAACAACCTTACAGAAGGCTTAAAAAAGTCTTCAAAACCAGGGTAACACTTAGGTGTTGGGTTTTAATTGGTTTTGCTTATAGTTTAAAAGGCCTTGAAACAAGTTTGAAGTAGCCATGTTCTTGCCTTCTTGTCTCACACCTTGTGAAACTTCAACTTAGATAAAAAATAATAAATTCCAAGACCAAACTCACATCTGTGTTTCCCATGTATCTTTATCCTGACCTCGGAGATGAAAAGAAACAACAACTCCAACAAGTCACTCCTTCATGTCAAAGGATGGCAAAATTTGCCTCCCTGTGCTGTGCTCTCCTCTCCAAAGAACAGGCTGAACAAACTGAACTCAGGTGTGTGGTCACCTTTGTGTTTTTGCTAAGGTATGGTCAGGTTCTCACATCAGTGAGTGTTCAGCTGAAGAGCAAGGAAAAGGAACCCTTCCAGAAAGCACTGTAGTGGCAATGTGGATTTATCTGAGTACCATTTCCAAACAGCAGGCTGCTTTACTACTCCTCTACACTCTGTGTCTTCTGGAAATCCTAAATAAGGAGAATAAATGCCTCAGTGCTGATGAGAGTAGATTACATCTGTGCTGAAATGAATAAACTCGGGATCTAAATCAACTCTCCCCAATTTTTGACAGTTTATTGTGTTATGACAGCTTTTTGTGTTCTTTTTTCCAACAACCATATTTACAGAAATTGTACTCTGAGATTTAAAGCATCCTGTTACATTTTATAGAAAGTGTAACAGCACAGCAACTACCAGCCTGAAGTCTGAGGGAGCAATTCCTTGATATGACAATGGTTGTTGCTTTAATCTTCCATCTCCTTTGTTTATAACAAGTCATGTCACAAGGAAAATATCACAATGCATCTGGCCAGAGAGCAAAACTGCTATTGCCACTATGTGCTGAGGTAATAAATGTCAGTGCTAAATGAAGGACTGACACACCTTGAAGAGCATTAGATCATGTGCTTCTCAGATTTTGTCAGGATTATCCCTGCAGTTATATCACTTTTCCAATTTTTTTATGATTATCTTATTGTCAGCTACACAAATACACATTGAGCTGTACAAGAAGAGTGAATGGCAAGAAGCCCTGAGGTGCTTCTCCCTTCCCTCGTGAAATCTGTAGCTTTGTACTTCAGCACTCCTCAGTTTCTAAGATTTAATATGGAAATGAGCATGAAAGAAATCCATTTCCACAGGAATAATCAAGATGGCACTCAGCATTTCCTCAGAAGGTAAAGCTCCAGTAGAAGCACTCAGCAGGCTTGAGCTCTTGGAGACTCATTCCTGGTAGCAATTCCACAGCTTTTCCCTGTACCCTGTCATCCTGCTCTCACCTTTAATTGTGAAAATGCTTGTTCATCCCCACATTTTAACTCATTAAGGAGAGGAAAATGAATGGCTAGCACAGAAGTGGTGCTGTGGTACAAACATTATCCAGTGTATATATTTCTTTTCTAGCCAGTTTCACACTCAGGTTAATTTTCTTCTTCCAGCCATAAGAGATATTTGTTTCCCTTGTCAAGCTGGGCTCATGCTGCCTGTCCTCTGAGCATGGCAGGGGTGAAACAGCTCTCAAGGACTCTGTTTAATCCACATCCAAAATTTCTTATATCCAATAAAAGTTTGGAAAAAAACCCTTCTCCTCTGGGAGGATTATTTCCACCTAAAGGAGAGCTTGCCTCCAAAATGTAATATACAACCGCAGTCTCATAGTTCCTACATAGTTTTTTTTCTTCTCACTTTTCTTTTTTTCCTTCATTTTATGTACTTTGCAAGAAACCTCCTCAGGCAGATCACTGTCAGAATGCAAAAGGCAGGAAAAATAAAACATATGTATATTCTGGAAGGAGATTTTAGGGAAATCCTAAGGAAAACCAGTATTTGTCCCAATTTACTTTGCTGCAGGAATTAACATTTCCACAGGAGGGAATATCCCCCAGATTCCCTTGGCAAAGGCTGCTGGACAATGACTGTGGAAGGCAGCATTCACCTCCTGTCTTGGAGTCTCAATTTTACTCCCCAAAAAATGGACTGAGGTTGATTTGGGGGGTTAAAATCTCTGTGCAAAGCACGTGGAGCAGGGTAGGACTCAGGGAGGGGACAGACACACGAGGTCACACTGGCCTGAGGATGGAGCACAGCTGCAGCTTTGGCCTCTGCCCTGCTGTCCACCCCCTTCTCAGCTCATCCCTCACTCATTTCCCAGCCCACAAAACACTTTGGCTCCTTGGATCTTGTTTTCTGCTGGGTAATTCTAAAAGGAATGTGAGAGGTGCAAGGTAAATTCCACCAGTGATTGGTTGGAAGGCAGCTACAAGTGCATCTCCTGCAGAGTGGGCGAACCCTGTTCTTACTCAGATGCTGCAGCTTCAGAAAACTTCAGCTGCATCCAACACAATTTCTCTGAATTTGTCACAGGGAAAAAAAAAATAAACGATTCTGACACAAAGCATCAAATGCAGCTAACTTAATACTTCTCAAGAAGATGCACTTTTAATTATTTCCTGCTTGATTTACAATATATGTGTAAACCACTTGACCCTGCATTGTCCCTCAAACTAACAGGGAGGAAGTGGTTAAAGAGTTATTAACACCATCTACATTTGCTAGAATCTTTTTATAACCCTGAAGTTAACATTTTGGCAAATAATGCTAGCTAAAGACACCCTCCCCCAAACAAAAAAGCCCCCAAAGTCATGAATGCATTGTACTGTAATGGGTTTATACTTTACCTGTGGAAATTACCTTTTATTAAGTAGACTTAACAAAAATAGTGTCAGTCACATAGGTCAATTTACCCTGAAACAGCTGAAGTAATATTTATTCTGAAGACAATTATCTATAGGCAGTGAGCCAAGCAAATTTATGCACTGGAGTTACTGTTATGTACCTACCAAAGGTGGTTTTTTTTTTTGAGAAAGATCAAGAACAAATGTTTTTTCTCTAACAAGATGTGCTCTATCACTGTAGCTCTCCTCTCTGTGTGGTTCTCCTCCAGGACACAGAATCCTTGACATTTTTGTGATAGCAGCAAAATATTATAAAGTTGGCAGACAAATACATAAAGCATAGAGAGAAATATTCTTAGTGTCAAGCTGCAGAAAGAGGTCCTAAAACTACATGAGAGTAACTACATTAAATTCAGAGGAATATTTGCACGTACCAAGATGACCTAGATAAAAGGCAGGAAGAAGCAGGGATAGTTCTTGAAATCAACCCTCTGCTAACCAGAGAATCTGACAGATAATAATTCCCTGATAAAAATGGGCTTGACTTCTCATATGACCTTAAACACGACTTTAATTATCTTAAATGTGTTCCTCTTAAAATGAATAATAACACTTTACTCTTGTCTGGAGTCTGTTGGTTGAGGATTTTAACTTGACCTAACCACTCAATTAAAGGCCAGACTGTCCTGGATGTGGAGAGACAGGGACTCAAAGGAAATCTGGTTCCTTCCTGATCTTTTATAGACCAGCAATGTCCTGTGATTCTGCATTCTCCTCTTTGAGGTAATCAACTGTGAAATGGTACAAAAAAGGAGAGTTTCCCTTGACACTTACCCAGACTTAATTAATTTTTCTTGGTCAAAATAAGGAGGACAAAAATCTTTATTTATACCCTGAAAGGCACACAAATATTGAAAGACCCATTATAGCCAGGCCCCAAATGTAACTTACCTTGTGACCTCAGTGAGGGGTATTACAGCTATTTTACAAGTGGGTCAGATCCATGCAAGTTAAGTGAAATTCTCAGAATTTAGTGAAAGGTCAGTGACAAAGATGGAAATAACCCCACTGCCCTCACCATCAATCACCATATACTCATTATGTTCATTTGTTTAATTTAGTTTATGGTGCAAGGCAGAAAATATTTTTAAACACAGTGGAAAAAAACAGACCCCAGCCAGCAGAAGAGACAACCCACTTTAAACAGTGAGCATCATTAGCCTTAGGTAGCTGATTCATGTTACACACAAATTTTTACAGGACAGACAGGGTCAAAATCCAAAATATATTAAAGATCAGGAGATGAGAAATGAGGGACATAATCAGCTAGACATATACTCAGCTCTCCAAAATATTCTTTGTGTCACTCTTTTAAATTGCAGCACAGGGAAAAGGATACACCATTAAGTGGTGATGATTTCAGATTAAGCATTTACCCTAAGACACGCTGCAACATCATACACAGACAAGAGACTGCTATTTTTGAATGGCATCAAATTGTGAACTGAAGCACAGTGGGTAGGAAAATATTGCAAAGGGGTTTGAAAGTGATTGCTCATCTGTGTAGTAAAATATATCCTCTTTAAAGCCCTGCTGTGACCAGTATAAAATGATCAGGGGTGAGAGCCTGCATGTGGTCTGCCAACGTGTAGGAAACAGAATTATTGTCCAAGGTAGGGCTGTACATCACAGTTACATGAATAAGCCAATACTAAATGGTGATAGAAAGTTATCCTACAAGTTAAACTTTTCTGAAATCAAGGTGGCTGTGATTTAAGGTTTTCTCTGATTAGAACAGGGGCCAGCAATTTTCAAGCAAGGGGTGTCAGAACTGCAGTTTTCTTTTTCAAATTAGAAGAGAAGTGTGACAGCAGGAGCTTGGCAGAAGCTCAGCAAGAGCAAGAGGGGTTTTTCCCTTCAAGAGATGAGATGTTGCTAATTAGCTGAGCAGTGGTGTCCTACCTGTGTGGCAGGCAGAGCTCTCTGGGACCACAGGAACCACATCCTGCAATTCCTGCAGCATCCTGCAGTACCTGCAGCATCCTGCAGCACCCTGCAATTCCTGCCACATCCTTCAATACCTGCAGCATCCTGTAATACCTGCAGCATCCTGCAATACCTGCAGCATCCTGCAATACCTGCAACACCCTGCAATTCCTGCAACATCCTGCAATACCTGCAGCATCCCTTCACCTGCTATTCAAACCCCTTTGCTTGCTGACTTGAGTGCTGCCTCACGAGTCCCTGATTTTGCCAGTCAATATTTGATGTGGTCAATCTGCTTGTGTTGTCAGTGACGTCCTCTTGATGTATGGATGATGTATGGTGAGGGAAAAGTGTGCTGGGAGCTTTATGTTGTTTCTCTGGGGGAGTTCCCCAGAGGTTGCTCTACAGGAACATGAGAGGTTTGGAGTGTCAGGGCATCAGGTTTGCCCCAGCTTTAAGTTTTTGGTTAGCACTCATGTCAGGAATCCACATAAAAACTGTGAAATATATTAATCCAGGTTTTTTTCTTTTTACATGAATTTTGCCCTGAAAAAAATATCAGGATACAAGTTGAAGGCAAAAAATGCTGCTAAGCAGGGTAATGGACTTGCACAAAGCATTCCCTCAGTTGTCAGCTGTACCTGTCCTATACTTGCACCATCATCCAAGGCAAGAGGGGATAGCCTGCAAACAGAAAAGAATGCAACTTCCAAAGGTCTTTTTTCTATTTTCAGTCACACCTTATTTCTAAAATTTTGAACATTTTATTCAAGCTCTAAACCCTGTTTTTTATATGGAAGATATTATCTGTTAAAGCTTCAGCTTAAATTATTTTCTTTAGTTTATAGTGTTTACTCTTCCTCAGACAAGTGTGGGATCTTCTTGGGCTCCTCTTGCTGTGAATTCACAGGGTATCCATTAAAGGACATTTATGCATCTATAAAGGCAGATACATATTAAATAAGAATGGAGCTCTCATAACCATTTTATCAAGCTACCAATGACAAGGTATCCTATCATCTTCATCTTGCCACTTCAATCTGGCAGGCATCTGTGAATTTTCAGGTTTTTAGATGTTGCTCATCTTCAACCAGCTGCCACAAACGGAGCCAAAATCTATTTCAAAGGAGAGTGTGAATTACTGTGTGAACTACTCCAACAAAAGCACTGGAAAGCTCTCAGGGCTTCATATTCTATTGCATCAAATCTTTTAATTTTCACCATGCAAATTAAAAAAAAAAAAAGCTGTCATGGTTTGAGAGGAAGTTGTTTTCAATATAATATGATATAAATAATTACATCAGTGGAGGGCAATGCAAATGTGAACTTGGCTGCTTTCTGAAAAATTATCCTTTTGAAAAATGAGAGAATTGGGAACAGCTGGCCATTGGCAGGGACACTCTTTTTTTGTAGGATCTGCTATCCCAGAGGACTGTTTTGTCTCTGAATGCTGAGGCAAAGGGAACGTGGGATTAAGTTTAGGACAAAGCCAGATTCTCTTGAGTTTTTGGCAGAATTAAAAAGGGCCAAGATCAATAATACTCTTTTTTGTAGGTAGGTTATAGTTACAGTTCTAACTTCTGAGAATAAGACTGGAAGTCTGAACTATAATTTAAGGGGGTGGTTGTAGGGGAATAAAAAGTGCCATGAAATCGTTTTAGGAAAGGGGTTGGATTTTGGGATTTGGAGGTTGGAGGGGTTTTTTAAAGGAATTTTCTTGACAGATGTTTTGGTTTTATTAGGTTTTTTGGGGGAAGCTTGGGTATGGGTTTTTGTTTTTTTGGTTTTGTTTTGTTGTTGTTGTTGTTGTTGTTGTTTGTTTTGGTTTTTTGGGGTTTTTGTTTGGTTGTTTTTTGTTTGTTTTGTTTGTTTTTTGTGGGGTTTTTGTGGTTCTTTTTTTGGGTTTTTTTTTATGGTGAAGAGCAACAAAATACTTTAAAACAGGTCTGTTCTGGCAATGCACAAACCTTCCTTGAAATTCAGCCTACACAGAAAATGTGAAAAAAAGCACTGGTGAGATCTTGTCAGCAAGAAGGCGACCACGTATTGCATCCACTTCAGCCTGTCTGGTGACTTTATTGTTTCAGACAGTAAACTAACTGCTGGCTTGCCCTTTCACCTTCTGTCCCAAACAAGTATTGCTGAAAGATATTGAAGTGTTGTTGCCTTGTGAGATAAAATCCAGCAGTGTGATTTTTTGGCAGAGGTTAAGTGTCCAACATCAAGTAACAGGGCATTTGGCCTGAAAAATGGCATCCAGTACCAGTAGACCTAATAAAAACTGTGGCTTCTGCCCTGAGCATGGGTCAGCAAAAGACCCCTGAAGTCTGCAGAGTTTGTACTAATGGAACTGCTCCAAGAATTTAACCATTTATCTGGACTCTTTTAAGCCTTGCATGCCATGTAGTCATTTATAGTGGTGCAAAATGAGCAGAAAATGAAATTAAAACTCGTATCTCTGGGGTTTTTTGTTTGTTTGGTTGGTTTTTTGGTTTTGTTTTGGCAGGTTTTTTTTAAGCAGCAGCCCCCCAGTATTTATTAGTGCACATGTCTGTCTTTCTTGGCAAATCTGATCCAGATTTGGTGTGCACAGCTGCACTACTGTCAGAGTGGCCAGAGAACATGATACAGTGGTTATACAAGCCCTAAGAAATGATACCTCACATGGAGGCTATTTCAATAAAGTCTCTCCATTAAAATGTTTGAAACAATAGACAAAGCTTATGCTGTTCAGCATTTTGTGTCACTTGACTATGCTATTTCCAAGTTCACATTAGTGATAAAATCACATTTTCTGTCCTTTGGAACTTTGCTTCTTTTCCCTTGGTTTTACACAAAACTTTGCACAGCAACAAATGTTGAAACTGAGAGAAAATGCTATTGAAAAAAAGAACAATAATAGTGTAATAGTGCTTTGTCTGGGATTTCTACAATTGCCTTTTTCCTGGCAGTGGGGCAAGAACTGAAGTTATTGTTCAGATTGATGATAAATTGTTGCATGTTTTATCCAACGTTCAGAAAAACATTAGGGTTACTTTGTTACAATCATTCCCTACTTTTACAACCAACACAGTAAATATTGCTAAAATATAAAGACAGCGAATCCATCTGCCTTTCAGCAGGAGGTGCAATCCAGGCAACATAAGACATCGTTTTGGTTTGGGATTTTTTATTATTTGCACTACCCCCCTCTTTCATTTAGCACACAGTGTGATACTGTCTCAGCAGTTCTGTATTGGTTTTCCTCCATGTCTTTTGATGAAAACTCTGTTATCATTTCAGACAACTGAGGAAGAGTTTTCCTTTGACATTGCTTCCTTCTGTATTTGGTAAATGGTATTTGTCTCATTTTCAGCTTCACCTCAATGCTATTAGTTGTGCAGCTCTTCCTCTGCTGGGTGTTGATCCTGCAAGATGTTTGATGTTGACACAGCCTCAGTGGAGCCACTGGCACAATCTACTGCCCACACACAACACCCTGCAAAGTCAGGGTTTGATTTGTTCTGTGAGTTGTGGTTTGCAGTTCTCGGGGTCATCATCTCCTTGCTTCTTCTGCAGTCGTTCTGTAGCTGCATTGCAATGTGCATGTTTGGTATAAATTGCAATATTTAGTTTTAGCAGGGGAGCTTTTTGGCACACGTCCATAACAGTGTGAGTAACAAGGTGTGAGGCACGGAGAGCTGAGCTGAAGTTTACGGTCACCAGTTCTGTTGAGAGCCTGACACAGTGCAAGGATTTCAGTTTTGTGCAGTAATCTGCAGTGACACTTATGCAGGAAGCCCCACCAGTCAAGTTCAGTCCTGCTAGGATGTGGTTTTTGCTGATTTTCATTTCGTGCTTTAGGTTTATTTTCAGTGTCAGAAGCATCCTCTGCTTTCAGGCAGGGCTGTTGGTTCCAGCAGGAGATGACTTTAAGGGGTGGCAGTGATCCTGCACTGATGGAGGAAACATTTTTGCTTTCATTAAGATTTTAATTTTTGATTCCCTAGTTCTTTGCAGTTTAAAAGATGGTATAAACTCACCAATCTTTGCTGTGCTGTGGTTAGTATGAAGAAGCAATGCAATTATCCCATGCAGTTATTCATACCAACTGTCCAGAGAACGAGCAGCCTTTGATTTTTACCCCAGCTCTGCCTTCAGAGGTATTTCACTGCTTGGGAATACAGAATGATTTAGATCCTCTTCATTCCCTCTTTGATTCTGAGCCTAAATTTAACTTCTCTGCCTGACACAGCCCTGTTTCCTAACAAGGTTAGCATGACAGCCCCAATTGTGTTTGGTGTACATTCAGCCCTTTCCCTTGGTAAACTGTTACACTGAATGCCAATCGAAGATAACACTAAAAGAGCTTCTTGAAAACAAACCCTTTCTATCCATCAAAATGTGATCTGAGCAAAGGCCTACAACAATAAATATTTGCATTTCTTCTTGCTTGGACCTTTGCCTTTCCTTGAAGATTCAGTAAATTCCTGTCTACCTTGTTATTTCCCCCTGTGCACTGGGAGACTTTGATTGCTGGTTAGAGCTTCTCCAGCAGAGAAGTTCTACTCCAGCTGCTGACAGGCCTTTAAATCCTGCTGCTTCTTCTCTACCTGGAGTTCTTCAATGATTCATTGATCTCTTTGATCCCAGGCCTTGGCCTGGGTATAGCAAACCTTGCTGGCCAGACTGCATCTGGTTAGATTGGATATGGCTGGCAGAGCAGGGATATTCTCCAATAGCTCCACTCATTAGCCTTAAGTCACCCACAATTAAATTGCATCTTTTCTCCCCCCTCATCTCCTTATCCTGACCCTTTTCCCGTAAGTTAGGGACTCTTGATAATGATTTCATATTTATAAGGTGGAATATAGGACATTATACATGGGAGTTGGGGAGATAGCAGAGAGGGAAACTTCAGAACCATAAGTACATTGATTTGGAAAATGTTGGGGGATAGTGGGAAGATATTAATAATAAAACTGCCATAATATGGAGGTGTTTCATAGTAATTTTTCTCCTTCTACTACAGATGTCTGTTAAAAGCTTCAGATGCTACTTTCCATATACCAGAATGAGCTGAATTATACAGTCAAGTACTTTATTAGGTCAGTGTCTTGTCTTCTAATGGCTCAAGTCTGCATTGCTTTTTTGAGAATACTTTTACAGCTTGCCTGAAGCTTTCTGATACATTTATTATGAAGCACAGGTAGAGGTAGGCTGAAATTTTCAAGCCTGAGTGGATGCAGTTAGACACCCTAAATCCATATCTAGGCACTTTAGGAAATGTGATTTTCAGAGGTAGGGAGCATAGAAACACATTTGAAATCATTTTGAGCTCAGTATTTTTGAGCATTAGATACCTTTTTTATGCTTAAATGTCTTTTCAAGCTCTGAAAATTTTGACTATATGACAAAAGAGAGCTTTAGACTATATATCCATTTTAAAACATTCCAGAGCTGGATGAAACTCTGATTATTTAATATATATTTTTCCATTCTGACATAGGGCAGATTTCTGAACAGCCATTATCCAGCAACATCTTGAGTATTAGCATAAGACTAATCTAAAAATCAGCCTTTTTCCTTCCTGTGGTCTGCAGTATGACTGGCTATACAACAAAGCCTTGCCCAGGAAAAAATGTTCCTCAAGACAATATTTTGGATAACTACTGTTAATAAAGTTCAGTGCTACACATGGTCAAGGTTTTATTACTAAAAAAATAAAGCAGGGGCTGTAATTGCATTTTCTTCCAACTCTAACAGAACATCAATTTTACAGACTCCATACTCAGTTCTGAACTTATACAGGACTTTGGGATTGCTTTCATTTGAAAAGCAACCACAAACTAAACCTCCCTAGTATTTGGTTCTTAAGGGAACACACAGAAAGGCACAACCTCTGCAATTTGCACAGGGCCAAGTTCTGCAAGGTCCCTCCTCACCACCAAGATTGTCTTTGGTGGCAGCCTGAGCCTGCTGCTGCCAATTCCTGTGCCAGATATTTCCTGCTATGTGTTACGCTGTGGAACATTAAAAATTTAACAGGGGAGATTGCAAAGGAACTCCTGTTGTGAGAAGCAAAATATTGTTGATGAGAGAGGCTCAAAGACTAATCTCCGAATTGAAAAGGTAGTTTAACTTCGTTATGATGATTTGTTCAATACGAGCCTTATTCTGCAAACATTTATGCATGAGTAGCTTTATATAAGTGGGTAGTTCCATCAAGCTGGGCTTTGTGCATTACTTTGTTTAGGTGTTTGGACAAGGTCAAATATCTTTGCGCCTTCTCAGGGCTTTCCTCTCACATTTGAGCAGGATATAATTCTATTTGTTCAGCTCCCATCTTTGTGTCTCTGCTCCCAGCTTTGTATCTCTGTTTTAACTTCAAGCTCTCCAAGCTGAAGTTATCTTGCTTTGCACAGATCATTGTTAGGCTTTGTGTTGGTACCTTGTAGATGACTGCAGTTATTACAACACAGGAAACACTAAATCTCACCCTGAAACAAATGATATTGAGTAGGCTAATGTAGCTATCTAATCTGTATTAACTTCAGTTGCTTGGAGAATGATGGTGTAGGAGTGAGTGATGCTGCTCAAATCCCAGACGGTGTCCTGCAATAATGTATAAGCAGTCTCAAAAGGATTGATTGAAGCTTCAAATACCAGAATTTATCTGACTACAAAAGAAGTAGGAGAAAAATCCCCTGTATTAAAAGAAGATTATTATCAATATAAATGCATTGAGTAAAATGCTTGAGAAATGGTTTGTCTGAATTCCTGTGTTGCCATACATATAAATGTAGTTTTCAGATGCCGTGGATCATGTATGGATGCCATCAGTACTTTCTGGAGAGGAAGCCCCGGCCGGAGGAGAGGAGGAGCGCTCCCACCCTCCGCCCTGACAGCACCGGGCATCCCTCATCGCCCACTCCCCGAAGTTTGGAGGCTGCAAAGCAGCCGGCCCGAGAAGCCGCTTGCTTGCCTTCGGGGGAGATTCTGTTTATATCTCCGGGACAGAAAAGCGACAAGCGTATCCCAGCGGTCCTGCCGCGCTCCCCTGAGCCACAGCACCGCGGGAGCTGCCTGTGTGGAGCTCGCCAGCCCGGGCCGAGCTGGCACCGGCCCCCGGCAGCGACCCCAGCCCGGTGCGACCGTCCCCTCTGGCCGGGCCGGCTCCGCCGCCGCCTCCCAGCCCCCGGCA